>VZTE01001108.1:656007-668060 GCA_013397775.1 Eulacestoma nigropectus
GAAGTTGTGTCCTGAAGAGGAGTTCTGTATTTTCCATTTCCCAGCATGAGCTCTGCTGGAACAAGAGTCTGGAAAGGAGGCACGGCTGGGGCCAGCAGCAATGCCTGAGTGATAACAGGTGCACTTTGCCTGGACTGTAGGGAAAACCCAGTCTGGAGAGGTGCTCCTGGAGGGAAAAGGTGAGAGCTTCTTGGAGCACTGCCACCAGCAAACACTCCTGTAAATCTCATTGCCACCCTGCTCTGCTGGGTGCCCTCATCCACAGGCTGATAAGAGATAGGGGAAGAAAAGTGTCTCTGTGCCCCAGGTGGCACCTAGCAAGTCACAGCTCACCCACGTGCCATCCATCCCACACCATCCCAAGCTTAATTCACCCTCAAAGCTCTCCATGCCCTGCACGAGCAAAACACAGCACCTTCACATCTTTCCTTGCAGTTACTCTGTCACTGAACCCACATGAGGCAAGCCACTGATGTCCCAGTTCAACTGGATTTAACAACTGGTTTTTAATCCCACGCTCCCCCCCCATGGGAAGTTCTTTGGGGCAGCCACAGTAACAGGCTTGCTCAGAGCAACAGGGCAGGAGCCTGACTGCTGTGATAAACCCCAAATCAGAGCTTCCAAACCCCTTCCTAAAAGGGATCAAAACCAATCAATCCAGCAACAGCCCCACACGGTCATTTGTGCAGTGGGATGGCACAGCACAAAAGCTTTGGAAGAAGAGCTGGACCACTGCCTGTCTGTGCAGCTCCAATTGTTCCCACACTTCATAATTAAGGGCTATAATTCACCCTTTTTACAATGCCAAACCCCAAAAGGCTCGTAACAAAACCATTCTAAATACTAAATGGGAAGCTACTGCTGAACCGACTGTAATCGTTCAGATTCCCTCCCTTTGCTGCAACACTGTTGGATGCAAAGAGACACAGAGAAACTAATATTTAATGTTCTTGCAGCGGGATTTGTGCTCAGCCACCCCGTAATGCAGCCAGAAGCCCAAAGCTTAAGCAGGTCTTTACCCTGGTATCGCAAAATGACAACCCCGGTCATTCCAGCAACAAGATTTTCCCATTATTTCTGTTCAGTGTGCTGTTCCACACAGCTATACAAAGAGGTTGGACCACTAACAAAAAAAAAAAGCTTCGTTAACCTCTCAGTGACTCGACAATCCTATTGTTGAACAGCAATGGACAAAAGGAGAAGCCGGCAGCAGACGGATGCTCTCATCTATCCGAATTCCTAGAGGAAAATGAAATTGAGCTGCGCTGGGAACAGGCTGCAAGGCAGAGGAGAGTTGCTAGCTCTGAGGGAAATCAAAACTTCAGCGACTGTGAATCATATCAGATCTAGATGCTTTCATGTGGTTTCTTCTAACTACCTGGAGTCTCAAGATATTATTTACTGCACACATTATGTCTAAGCAGTTGAGTGATTTCAGTTGTCTCTAAAGAGAAAAGGCGCAATTGCTGTATCAAAATTACTGTCAATGTGGCACAGATGTAGCTAAATGAGAGCATCAAAAGGCAGCAAGTGAAACAAGATTACTGTACCCCATCATCAGGCTGAGTCTTGATAATTCTTCAGCTGCAAAGGGAGAGAAAACAACAGGAAAGATCTTTCTCCTTTGTCACCACACACAGTACAATAAAAGAATGAGGGGAAAAGTATCCATCAGTTAAACAACCAAAGTTCACAGGGTGATAATAAATTTTCAATTGTGCCAAGAGTTTTAAACTCAGGGGTATGCAGTTAGTTTCTCAACCCCAAGATTTTAAAAGGGCAGCTTCAGTTTAGGCTGGATGACAGGGGGAACAGAGACTCAACACAGAGAAGTCAAAGTTCCTGTAAGTGGACAGAGGCATCAAAAATGAAATTATCACCAATATGCGCAGCACCAACTACCAAACTAGAATTTAGGGAGTACTACGAGGCTGGAATTGCCTCCTCTTCAGCCTACGCAGCCGGCTAAGCACTGCATCAGCAGGTCTATTTTTGCTTTAAATACTCTACACCACAGTCGTGGGTCAGAAAGACACAAAAACACTGGAAAATCCCAACAGCCAGGCCTGAGCAGGCATTACTTGCTACCCTCCCTTCCCCTGTGCACGAACAGCTCTGCTGCCCTGAACTGCACCCAAGGAACAGGACCCTGCCCAGCAGTTCAGGCTTCCTCCGCTTCCACCTTGCAGGGAGGGGTTGAAGCCAGAGGACAATGCTGGCGTGGGAACAAATGGGCAGCAATGGGCCATGGCTGCATTTTGGCTGCAAGTCGGGAAAACGCTCTCAGTCCTCAATCCAACGAGGTGCTCAGTGCTGTAATGGTCAGTCTGCAGCCTCTGCACGGAGCAGGGGCACTGTATTTTATTTCACTCTTTTGCTGGTAGCAATCAATGAGTTTTAATCCATAATCACGTTAGGAACGACACCCCCAAAGAGGGTTGGATTTTATTTCAACTGTGCATTAAATTTAAAAGCACTTGCCAGATTAAAGCATTGTTCACATTCTATTTACAAACCCTCTGAACAGAGGGAATGTTTAGAGGTACACTCAGGACTGAATTCGGACCACAGAAAGTTCTGCTGGTGATGGGCCTCCTACAACACTGATATTTTGACTTTCTGCTCCTGCAGAAATTTGCACCAGCTAAAGGCTGAACAAACTCCCATCATGAAGATATCCCACAGTAGATATGAGTTAGTTTGACTGCTCCATAGCAAAGCTGTCTTTCAGCATTTATCCTAAAGCACGTTATCATGCAGGCATAAAGACAGCACTTCTATATCCAAGCCAGATCCCTCATGCTGTAGGACATGGTGCTGTTAATATTCTTAAAAATAAAGTTTCAAAATGGTTTAGGAACAAAAGAGGCTTTAGAAGCAATCCCTGCAGCACTGGCACCATACAAGTTACACCAGTGCATTTCAAAGTATAAATTGCATCATAAGCTGGAACTTCTAACTCTATTTAAAAGCACAACATGAAGTTTTAGAAATTGCTGCTGAACTGTGGTCGTTTCCCTGCTGAGGTAGGTGAAGTGTTAAGGTCTTTCTCTGCTCTCCTCTGAGACACTGCACGTATCTCATTTATCGAGGGCAGCACTAAGAGCTCACCTCATCATCCATCCAAAACACCTCCTGCACTACAACAAGAATTTCACTGACTACAGCTCCACTGAGATGCCATCCTTTCAGCTTCCAGACCAAGGAGATGTGCTCCTCAACAGCAGTACCACATATTCCTCCCCACAAGGCTTCTTTTCACCTTGTTAACCTCTCTGTGCTTCATTGACCAGTCTGCTGAAGGCACTCACAGCCGAAGGAATGACACACAGCTGGTGTCATCACTCAGATCCTTTAGGCTCTGGCAGGCAGCTTAAGAAGGTCACATGTTGTCAGGAATCAGTGCAGTGTTTCAGCAGACCTCAAGGCAATATTTGCATCTTAAAACACCCAGATCAGGGGATCAGACTCCCCTCCAGCAGCAGGGTAAAGGCTCCAGCTCCTCCACAGACTTGCTTAACACTTGAATCACACCTGAGCCACATGGTGAAGGAGCTTTATTTTACCAGCTTCCTCATGCAGCTGTTGATGCCCCAGGTGAGTGATGCTGAGGGTTGCTAATGTTCCTCTGAGCAGCAGCAGCCCAGGGGATGCTGCAACACTCCTTACTGGTCTCAGTTCCACAATCCAGCTCACTGCATAACTCCACGTACAGTGCAATTTTGAGAGCTGGGTAATGCCACACAAGAACCCCACAAAAGATGCGTTCAAAGCACATCTCTAAAGGTTTCCTGGTTCTTTCCACTTGTGACCATAAAGGACCAAGATTGCAGGAGTTTCCTAAAAGAACTGGGAACAGTGAAATGCATATTTGAAGAGTTTCAAGTTGAAGTCAAGAACCCAACATCTCTCAGTTCTGCCCCCAAAACGGCCTCCTAACACAAGCACGCACACCCACTCCAATGCACTCAGCACTGATCTGAACTCAAGAACATGCCAGGTTGTTAAAAAGGCCTAAAAATGCTCAGCAACAGAAATGCAGAGTAATTGAGGTCATTTCTCTCACGCTTCTCTGGGTTCTCACTCCTTTTGCTTTGCTGCCCCACAATCTGCTCCTCCTTTGGTGTGCAAAAATTGAACAAACACTTCACTGCAACCACACAAATCTAAACTTATTTGCCTCCAACTTAAGTTACATCTCAAACTATTACTCCAGTAGCCTGTAATGCCAAGCAGGGATTAAAAAATCTATTTAGAAATAAGTACACCAGACCTGAAGCCAAAAAAATATCTTCTTTTGGCACACAAACAGCATAGAAAAAGAGGTAGAAACTTGGAGATGGAGGACGGGGGGCCGAAAAAGGCAGGATTGTAATGGAAACATCTGATCAAGAATTTTCACAAGCCTTTAAAACTTCTGAAACCCAACCCCTTCGCCAGCACTTCTCACATGCCTCAGACTGCAGACCATGTTATGCAAGTTCTAATTGTGCCTCCCGAACCCTCCCTCCCACCCACGGGCTCTGCACCTCAGCGAATCCCGGTGTGGAAGTACAATGAGGCAGAGAAGAACCCTCCCACACCCGGCCTGGGGTGCTGCCACCTGTGCAGAGAAGGCCTGGCCTTGTTGGGCATCTTGAACCAGGCTCTAACCCCTTAAAAGCTGCCAAAAACCCTCTGGTTTTACATACACACACCAAGCTATAAAGGTTCACTAAATTTAGCACGCAACCCAATCCTAGCAGCAGTATAGCACAGGCTGAAGATATGGAAGTGACCTTAGGTGAAGGTAACAAGGCAAAACTCTCAGTACTCCCACTGAGCTGCCGTGGAAAAGCCCAGAGAACCCAATAAAATCCTAACAAAACTTTCATAAATCCTCTGGGCAGCTTGGTGGTTTCCAAGGCTTTGAGACGACACCTCCACCTCTCTTCTGAACAATGCTGCTCATCGTCCACGCTAGGACATGGCTGGGAGCAACCTTCTCAGCACACTTCAGGGCAAACAATTCTCCATGAGCTTGGAGAAGGGAAGGTTCACAGACCTCCACCACCACTGCTGCAAGCACAAAACCAGGCAGCATGAAGAGAAAAAGCAGCACAGTCCTTTGTCCTTCGATCACAGCTGGAGCCGCACGTGCTGCCAACAGGTGTTGAACCAAGCAAAGGTCAGTAGGTGTGACATGGGATACAGCACTGACCTGTAAACTCCACTTTCTGCCAGTTCCCAGCACCACATCCCCTGAGAACTGCAGACACTGCCTGCTCCAAGGACAGGACACACTGAGTCTCCCTGGTTAAAGCAAGTTCAAGTAGGAAAAAGAGTTCCCACCTAGTCCTGGGGGAAAGGGCCCTTCCTGGCACAGCACCCTAAACTCCAATCACTTTCCAGATCTGAAAATGCCCTGTGAAAGATCCAGTGGGCATGAGCTGCTGTAGCCATGGTGATGCTCTCAGGTACACCTGGAGCTGAAGCAGAGAAGAGCAGGAGGGATGCTGCAGCTGGTTTCACGTACCTGGTTTTAGGTCCTCACACAGCATTAAAGGCAATACCTGTGTGAAAGCCAAGCTGGGATGTCCACTTGCAACATTACGTGTTGACTTAAGAGGGCAAAGCAGCACTAAACACCACGACAGCCTTTCAAACCAGTTTGGGAAGCAAGAAGCAACGTCACTTTCTGGGGTCAGGCTTGGCCTCCCACTCACACCACAGAGGAGACCCTAAAAGGAAGGGGCACGTGGCAACAGTCCTGGTTGCTGCAGGAAACAGCAGTTTCATGTCGTATCACAGAGTGGTTTGGGTTGGAAGGGACCTTAAAGATCATTGCATTCCAAGCCCCTGCTGTGGGCACGGACACCTTCCACTAGCCCAGGTTGCTCCAAGCCCTGTCCTACCTGGCCTTGGACACTTCCAGGGATGGGGCAGCCACAGCTTCTCTGGGCAACCTGTGCCAGGGCCTCACACCCCTCACAGGGAAGAATTCTTTCCTAATACCTAATCTAAATCTCTCCTCTCTTCATTTAAATCCATTCCCCCTTGTCCTGTCAGTATCTGGCAATGCAGCTCACCCACCAGCTGACTGCCAGGGGTTCAGGTCACAAATGGGACCAAGAAAAAGGCACTGCCAGCTGCTCTGCTGGTGACCTCCTGGCATCTTCACCTGCAGGTGCTTGGCCTCTGCTTTCCCTTCTGTAAAATGGGCAGCTAAGTGCCATGCCAGAGCCTGGCAGCAGCACAGGGCAGGTGCTGATGGAGAAACATCCATGTGAGCCAAATGCAAGACATCAGCTTAAACACTCCTGCCACCCAACACTTCCCACCCAAGGCCTGGGAACCATTCACTTCCTCCAATAAATTGGACTTCTTAATCTGTTGTCATCAAGTGTAGACTCTCCACTTAAAACCCCACAGCAAATAGGCTGGGAAAGAAAACTAGTCATGGCTAGTGGTCAGATCAAACCAGTAACAATAAAATTAGGAGCTGACTGATATTATAGGCTCTCTTATGAGTCAGTCACGATCCAGTCCAATCCTGGCGAGCTCCCTGAAGAGCTGCACCTTGTGCAATAGCTTAGTCATCATCTTCCTTGACAGCTACGCACTTACAAACAGATTATGAGTCCACTCACATTTTCCCATGAAAATTTTCCCCTCTGCCCTACTACAAGCAGGACAGAGCAGAGTGGTGCCAGCCTAGAAGTGGGCAGCTTGTCCCTTGCAGGGGAGGAGATAAAGCTTTTATCTCCCAGACTCAACAACTTCCTTCCTGTGTGGTAGCAGGCGGACAAAAGACACCTTTTCACACCACAGACAGGAACGAGATGTACTGGAATTTGTCACAGCCTTGAAATAAAACACCCTGCTTACCGTTTCCAGTCCATACGGGAGAGTGTAAAACAGAATTAAGCCAGCATTTCTTCTACAAGGAACTTACAGGGTGGGATTTGAAAGCAAAAGAGTAAGGAGCCCAAAATAACTCAGGTTCAGTTTATATTGCTCTGGCAGCTAAGCAAAAGTTGGTAACACTGGACTGAGGTATTTCCCCTCTGCAGGATGAGAGCTGGATTGTTTTTGGAAGCACCATGAATCAGGGGCATAAATATACCAGGCTTTGAGAGCCTTTGACACCCACGTAATTCTGAACTCCAGCTTGATTTTCCCTGGGTCATTCAACACATGCTCAGCGAGCTGGACACCAGACAGGCAGGCTGAGAAGGTCAGCTATTCAATTAATAGGTGTGATCCCAAAACCAGAACTTGTGTTTTGCTGGATAACATCAACACACCTCCTCTTCCGAGAGAAAAAGAGCCTGCCCTGATGCTCCATTAGTCATTCAGTTACAACTTGAAGGAAAACAGGAGTTTTGCTCTATTTCCTCAACTTCACAGCATAAAAGGGCTTAAAGATGCTTCCTGCAGCAGGGGAGCTGTGATGCAGCGGCTCCAGCAGAGCAGTGATTTGCAGGATTGCCTGGCTGCGAGCAGATCCAGACAGGAAAGCCCGGCAGCAGGATCAGCCAGAAGGAAGAGTGTCCAATGGAAAAAGAGAAAAAAAACCTTGCAGGAAGGGCTGTTCCCCATGCTTTACTACTGAAAATCCTGCACACCTGAGAGTAACCGCAGCAAAGAGCTGTAAATGCAAGCAGAGGACAACACTATTTATAATAGAGACTATTAGTGCAAGAAAATTAGTAGCTTGTCCACATGACTGATTTACAGACACTTTCTCCAAGTTACAATGCAGCCCCAGTGATGCAGAAGCAAAGACGAGCTTTCATCTGAAACAGAAAAAAATGCAATTCCTTTTAAAAAATCTTCATGGGAAGAAAAGGGGAAGAAACTACTTTTACTTCTCTTAAGTAACAGCAAGTTAGAGCTGTGGATTTTGGTAATCAGGGTGGCCACAAAGCACTAACAAAAACAGAGAACACTGCAGAAAAGGAGGAGGAGAGCTGCAAAGAAGTAACTTTCTTGATTACCCCCAAACTTTACAGCTCCTGCCCCTCTCCTCTCCCTCCCACCCCACGCTCACTGCACAGCAAAACTCAAGGCTTGAAGCACCCAAACTACTTCTTTGCATCATATAGTGGCAAGGAGATAATGTTCTTTATTTGTGCTAGTCAGAGATTGTTTCCAGTTTTCACTTGCACACGTGTAACAGACACCATTCCTCTTTCTCCCTGTTTTCTACAGTATCCAAGAGACTTTAAAAAAACCCCCTCACCTCTAAATTGGAAGCATTAAAAAGGATCATGAGATTTGCATTCTTTAGCACCTCAGATCACATTAGAGTTCCCACTGCCATGACTTCCCCTTCCAACTCCTCACCAAGCTTCAATTAAAGAATCCTCTTATTTGAGTGGACTTTGGTATTTCTTGCACCAAGACATTGGAGCATCCAGGCCAACAAGATGGCCAAGGCAGTGGAATTTATGCACTCTCAGGAGATCTCTGTTCAATTTTGCTGTATGGAGAGATCCTTCACCAAGCTTGCCCTCTGCCCAGGACCTATATTTAGGGACTGAGCTGACCCGACAGTGCCCCCGTAAGCTCATTTATTGAGATTCACTTGTTCATTCTAATATAATCTAATTAGATGCAGCAGTCTTGTATGCAGGCATGGCAGCGACCAGGAGAGGACAAGTTCAAACACAGGGAACCCAGCCCAGGTGCTACTTAGTTCTCACACAGAGGGGAAAATACCCCTTGCAGAAGAACGGCAGGAATTGCAGATGCCTGTGCACTGTCTCAGAGCAGCACTTGGATCCACTCTGCTTCTTCCCTCCACCAGGTAAATAACAATCCCTCAACTAGAAAGCAGCAGCAGCAGAGTCCAGATCAATGTATGAAGCTTATTGATGCGAGGGCTGCTGCTCCTGCTCTGAAATCACTGGAAATGGGGGCAAAAAAAAAAAAAAAAGCAAGAATCAGTCTCAGGCAGTGCCCATGCCAGCAGGCACGGATGTATTCCCAAACTGCAGACCACAAGCATCAGCATGGAAAAAAGTGCCAAAGAGTTCACATTGTAAGAAAATACTTTAAAGGCTCCATCCTGGCAAGAAATAGGAAGTTTTCAAATCTCCCAAGTACCCTCTCTCCTGCCACCAGCTGTAGTTCAGGCATGCGAACAGGAAGAAGCTTTTACATTTCTAAAAACATAAATAAATACTTTTCTTTTTTTTTTTTAAAGTCCCCATGTGTTTTATTTGCTTGGACATCTTGTATAACGATTAGAGGAGAAGCAGATTCCTAGGAGTCATGGGCTGGTAATTCTCCAATTTATCATCTCCATAGTTTATGCACAGTCATTAACAAGAAGTGATTTGTCTGGGACAGATTTAGCCCAGCAACTTGCTGTCTCGTTAGCCTGAAACAATCACCAGAGGAATGTCAAAAAGTTTATGAGCTTAGTGCAGCAATCAGCCCCCTCCAAAATATTCCTACTTTTAAAAATAGTCCAATCCTGCTGCTTTGCCAATGCAGAGCAGGAAGTTTAAGAGCTAAATACAGATGCATAAAATTCCCTTTATATTAAAGACTCCAACTGGTAAAGGCAAAAGGTTGTCACTGACAAGGAAATCCTGAAAATATCAATAAGAGAACAACACAAGGAGACTTAAAGACTTAGACTTGTTTAACCTATGAAAACAAGGGGTCAAGAGGGGATCCGATTGCTCTAATTACATCAGGGAGGGAAAATAATCATTTAAACCAAATGGAAACACTAGAACCAAAAACAAATTACACAAACAGGCCAGGAACACTGTGAGGATGGAAATTCAGCAACTGCTCAAGACTTCAAGGCGGTCCTCCAACAGCTCTCCCACAGAGATGGAGAAAGAATAAACTGGTCAAGTTTCACCTTGGAAGTAGCTGTGTTATGAAAGGCATCCACAGCACGGATGGATACTAAAAACAGGGAAACTAAACTCGATTTGGGTTGCTGCCACAGCTTTTGGAGTGAGGAACGGGATGAAGAATTACCTCCTCCTGCCACTCTGCCTTCTGCTTCCTCCCCATTTCTCTGGGACAGCACAGAGGGCATTCACACAATTTACTCAGGCACGTCACTGGGGTATGACCAGGGAACTAAACTTGGGAGCTGAAGCCTCACAAAGTCAATGGTGAGAGGTGAGTGCCTTGGCAGCAGCACAGGAAAGGGATTAGGAGCAACCAAGTTTGATGCTTAAAATAAAACGCATGTCCTCTCCCCCGTGTCCTCACGATTAAGGGTCTTGGGTGTAGGTTAAACACAGACATGGCCATCACCTCTGAAATTCACAGGGAATTCCAGTTCCTAAGGGATTTTTTTAGCCCTGGGCTTACAGCAACCAGGGTCAACAATGATTAGACATTTTTGAGCCATAACCACCAAATCTCCAACAGCAAGAGCAGATGACGCAAACAAAAGCTGTTACCGAGCTAACCAAGCAACACCACAGCTTTACACAGGCTTGAGCAAGTCTTTCCCTTTTCTTCAAGGGATGTCAAAAACAAAGCAGTCATCAGGTCTGTAATAGGGGTTTTTTGACAGTGGGGGATGAGGGATCAAATTAAAATCTCCTTGTGTCCTTCAGATCCCACTGCTGCTATTTCTGAGAGCAGAAAGCATCTTCTTGAGAGCAGCTGGAAAAGGGGGGTGGTAGGAAAAAAAAAAAAACTGCCAAAAAAGGTATTTGGTAATAACTCTACCAGAGAATTAGTGTTTCTCTCCAATCCCCAACCTTTTGCTGCTGCAGTTACACACAAAAGTTATTTTAACCACAGTAGGCAGAAAGCAGCATCAGCATATGAGGCAAGAGAAAAAATATGTGGTAAAGTGAGTTGCATGGCCTGTTCGCGGGCAGAAATTACAGCACAGTTACAGGCAAGAGGTCCACGAGGCAGAGAAACACTTCCAGCCCAAGCCAAACAGGAGGATGACAGCAATCCACCGAGAGAAAAGGCAAGGAAAAATATCTGAAAGGAGGTGGAACACAGGAACTAAATGCCTTCTCAACTTTTGCAGCAATCAGTTCGGACTGCCTAGCAAGAGATTTTTGCCTTGTCATAGGTAAAGAGATGTCAAATAGAATAGTTATGTCAACTAAATACCATTTGTGTTGGTGGACAGCGGCAGCAACGACAACACTAAAGGAATGGGGGGGAAAAAGGGAGAGTTTTAAACAGAAAAGAGCTACAGCAGGGTATCAGCTCAGCTCCTCTTCCACAAAGGAAGAAATGATCTTTGAGGTTTGCTAACAGTGACCTCAAAATACACAGCACAGCCTTTGGGGGGATGTAGGGGAAGAAAGGTTATAAAACGACAAACCTAAAGCACACGGGTGGATGCACATCACTAGAGAGCAGAACTTGTCACTGTCTAATGCAGAAAAGGTGCTAAGCTGCGTTATTCTTAATAACCACCTACTCAATTAAAATACTTCATCAATTGAAGGCAGCCGGGTACAAAAGGTGTAGCTTCGCCACCTTAACTCCTCTTTCCTTCTCAATAACTTGCACGCTGGAAGAAGGAAGTAAGCTGTGAGTAGAGGAGAGGTGATGGGGGCATTAACACCTCCAGGGTTAAGAGAGCTGCACACAACCCGTACCGGGGCCGTACCAAAGGGCACGGGCAACCCCAAAAATAAAACACCGCTGACAGCATCACCTACGAAGGTGGGGAGCAGCATTTGCGAGCATTTGACACCAGTACAGGCACCCAAGCCGGGCCAGACCGCGGTAATGAAGCGCAGTGCTCATTAAAGCTCGTACGGCCACCCGGGCGCTGCAGCACCCGCCTCTCGCCAAACCTCACCCGGGGCTCCCGGCAGCCACGGGGAACGCTCCGAAATCCCATTTCGGGCGTCACTTCTCGCCCAGCCGCCCCTCGGCGGGCGGTTTAACGCAGCAAGCTCCGGGAACACCGCGGACACGGCGTGCTTGCCCCGCTTCACCCGGCTCCGGGGAGATGCGCTCAGGAGGCACCGGAGCCCCACCGGAGCCCCCCGAACCCCGCCGGCCCCACGGCAGCGGCCTCTCCCCGGCGCGGGGCCGCGCCCGGACCTCCCCCC
>VZTE01001108.1:668550-680820 GCA_013397775.1 Eulacestoma nigropectus
GAGGTTCACCCACCCAGAGTCCCCCCACGCGGAGATCCCAGCGATCACCCACCCAGACTCCCCCCAGGTGGGGATCCCAGCGATCACCCACCCAGACATCTCCCATGCGGGGATCCCAGGGATCTCCCACCCCGAGTCCCCACACACGGGGATCCCAGGGATCACCCACCCAGAGTCCCCACACACGGGGATCCCAGGGATCACCCACCTAGACTTCCCCCACATGGGGTTCCCACCACCCCCAAGCTCCCCCATGCTGCAATCCCTCACCTGTTCCTGAGAATCACCCACTTAGACTTCCACCAGGCGGGGATCCCCAGGCATCACCCACCCAGAGTTTCTGCAGGCAGGGATCCCCAGGGATCTCCCCACCCGTACCCCACCCATGGACAGGGATCTCCCACCCAGACCTTCCGCACGCAGGGATCCTCCCACCCAAGTTTGTCACATGCAGGGAACACAGGTACATCCACCCAAACCCCACCCAAGCGTGGGAATCACCTCCCGCAGGCAGGTCTCCCCAGGGATCTCCTCACCCATGTGTGGGGACCATTCTCCCCAGACCTACCCGATGCGGGGATCCCACTGCCCAGACCCACCAGGAACAGGGATCGCCCATCCAGACCCCCACCCTCCCTAATTAGCCCCCCAGTTCCAGCCAGTTCCCACCATATCCCAGTTCCACTCCTCCCAGAGCTGGCAGAGTGGGCAGGTGTGGGGATCCCAGGGGCCCAAGGCAAGCAGGCAGAGCACACCCCAAGGCGTCCTCCAGGACATGAAGGAGACCAGACTCCTCCTCATGACCTGGAATGGGGCTTGTCCTTCAATTTCCCTTAAATGCCTTAAAACTGCCTGGCAGCCCTGCCTGCAGCGCAGACATACCAGGGGCTCATTCAGGGACATCCCAGCAGTCTGTGGAGCCTGCAGGGAGGAAGATTAACTGGATTTTCTCAGCTCTGACTTCTTAGAGCCCCGAGTTGTTCTTCCCTCTGACGTGGATCCTTCCCAAAGTGCTCACAGGGCAGATTGCTTTCTCCTGCCTGAGCTCAGCGGCTGACCGCGGATCTGTGGGTACCCACGGGGATGGAAACTGATGCTCTGTTACTTGGGGACAGCGAAACAGCCCAAGAAGCCACCGAGGGCGCCCGTCCAGCTCCGTTGCTGGGGGACTGAAATTAACTCTCAGCTTCCCGGAATCCCAAACATTTTGGGGTAAACACAAGAAAATGCACCTTTTTGGCTCAGCAGGACGGCTGAGCCAGCGGTGGCTGCGGGGAAGTTCTGATGCTGGTCAGTGTCCGGTTGCAGCCGGGAGGCAGCCAGCAAAAAGGAGTTATCCCAGCGCAGCAGAGAGGCTGGCATCCCCCCAGGGCTTTGCACACACCCTCCCATCATTTCTTCAGACCTCTGGCAAGGAGGAGCCTGGTTTGACTTCCAGGCCCTGTTGCTCAGAGCAAGCCATTTGTTTATTTGTCCCACAGCATCTTTGAGAAATCAGCCGCTCCGCAGCACTCGGTATCAAAGAAGGATTTGCATGGAGCTGCGGGGAGAGCTCAGCATTCCCCTCCTGGCCAGCCGTGCGTGTCACTCAGCTGCAGCCACCGCCGCATTCCCAAACTATCCGGAGGAAACAAAGGCAGCGGCATGAGGCGGATGCTGACGGAAGCTGTGCCTTTGCCTGGGAGGTGAAACGGGCCCGGAGGCGAGGCCTCGCTGGCGAGGTGGCCACGGGGGTGTGGAGGCGGCCGGACACTTGGAATGTGTGACCGGCCATCGGCTGGCCAGGCAGCGTTTTGCTGCTTCATCCTGGAGCTTCCCTGGCTCAGCACATCCCGGCCGGTCACTCCACTCTTGCCAGGAGCTCTGCTGAGAGCAGCGCATGATCCAGCCAAAGGCAGCATCCCCACCCCGCGCTTGCAAGGTGAAAATCGAAGGCCAAATATTCCTAATACTGACCATTCCAGGAGCGGTTGTGGCAGGGCTCAGCAGCAGCAGATTCTGCAGATGTTTAATTGCTTTTGTCCACAGGAGAGTTTTCCGGCTGGCATCAGAAGCAAATCGCCGCTTCTCAGGAATGGGAACAGATTTGCTGCCTCACAGACAGTGGGTGTGCCAACAGAGAGAGAAAGACTGGAGCCACGAGCCTGGGAAGGGCGTTGGAGGTACAGGGCTGCCCCTTCTGCCAGGAGTGGAGCTGCAATGGAAGAGCAGAGAGTGCAAATCCAGCTGCTACAGCTACAGGAGGGACAGGCACCGACCTCTGCACTCTGTGACAGTGACAGGACCCAAAGGAACAGCTGGAGCTGTGTCAGGGGAGGTTTAGGTTGGGTATCAGGAAAAGGTTCTTCCCCCAGAGGGTGCTGGGCACTGCCCAGGCTCTCCAGGGAATGGGCACGGCCCTGAGGCTGCCAGAGCTCCAGGAGCGTTTGGACAACGCTCTCAGGGACAGGGTGGGATTGTTGGGGTGTCTGTGCAGGGACAGGAGTCAGACCCATGATCCTTGAATGTCCCTTCCAACTCAGGATATTTTCTGATTCTATGATTCAGAACTTTCTCCTCTTCTCCTTCCAGGATTTGGAGTTGATTTCCTTGCTGGGTGGTCACTGCTTGCTCTGAAGGATTTCAGCTGAGAACATTCCACTTCCTACCAGCTCAGAAATCTCTGGTCCTTCACATCTTACAGATTTGCCACAACACCACAGCATAAAGGACCTGAAAATGCTTTTAAATCCCATGTCAGATACCATTACCCAAAACATAAGGCAATAAACTATCTCAATTGTGTGGATTGGGAAACCTGGTGGAAAACCTCACCAGAGAGCCACCACTGTGCTGAGCAGCCGGGCAGGCTAATGGGGCTGAATGTCCCGACTGCAGGGAGGAAATAACGCAAACAGCCACTGAAATCCCACTCACATTAGGCAGCCACTCATGGGGAAAAAGAAAAGGTTTTAAAATGCCACAGGAGCCCCAAGTCATTAGTTTTGTCAGGAATTTTTGTTTCTCAGATCACAGGGAAAAAGCCTTCAGATCTGCCGATTCAGAGGAAGCCCAAGAGAAAGGCAAGCTATGCGCTGAGCAGGGCTGTAAGTCATGGGGGCTGATTATTGTTAATTTAGCATTTTATATAAGAATGTGAGAGATCCTTATCAATGCCAGAAACAAATGCCCTGCATGTTTCAACACCTCACTGAATCCAGCTAGGAAAAAAAAAAGACCAAATGCTGGATTTTGTCTCTCTCTCTTTCTTTTATTTGCATTAAAATTTTTCATACTATTTCTAAGCATGAATCCCTACAATTGACAGGAAGTGGAAATTAATAGATTATATGCACACGTGCCAAAAACCATTTCAACTGCTGCTGAAGAAGGTCACAAAAATGACTACAATTTTCTTCTCAGAGTAGTCAGCTAGGAGTAACTCCATTGTGGAAACTTGAGCTACATGGAAAAAGACGTTTGATCCAATTCAACGGTAAGGGAATAAAAATAAATCTGTCCTAAGCAGCATCTGTCAGCAGAAATGACACTGGAAACTCTTGCAAGAAGAGTAAAAGCCCATAATAAAAAACAACAATTTAAACCATGACATTGTATGTGAGCAGGATGAAAATCCATCAGGCTACTACCAGTCTCCATATAATCCCCACACTATCACAATGTAGATATGCTTTTAATTAAATTGAGATGGTCACATTTTGTACTGCTGGAAATCCAGCTAATGAAGTGAATTGTTTGAAACTGTTTCAGAGCTCACTGGGAAAAAAAATTATTTATAAACTACATTCACCTTCCATTTCTGGATTTGATCATTGTAACAGAGCACTGAAAAGCCCGAAATTTGGTTTAAAACTGTACTGTTCAATTTTATCACATTCAAAATATGACCAACTATGAGCAGCACAATTAGAGACACCCAGACAGCTCAGTACCCATCTCAGTGACTGACATCTTCAGAGTGATCACATTTAAATCATGATTTCTGCCAGTTTCCCTTGAGGCTCTTCAGTCTCCACCTCCCAGCACAGGCCTGACACCAGTCGCTCCCAGTTTTCACATTTGCAAAGTAAAACAGAAATCACAATGGGAAAACCCTTCTCCTACCCTCCCCAGGCTGCTGTTCCTGTACCAGACACCCAAGCCACACTTGCCCACTCCTGAAATGCTGTGGTTTACACCCAATTTAGCAGCAGGAATTGCTGCCTGATGCTCTGAGTGAGAGATCCCACCCAGCTGTCCCAACTGCACAGCTCCTGGCCATGCCACAGCCTCTGTAAATCCCCCAGGACAGAGCCCTCCTGACTGTCCTGTGTACTCACACATGCCAGCAGAACAAAACAAGCACCTAAATCCCTGCAAGATCAGGGCCTGCCATCACTCTGAATAATCCCTACTCAATTTCAAGTCAATTATTATTCCTACACCTGCATTGCGTGGTTTCAATTATCTTTCTTTTTTGCAAAAAAAGTTTGATTTTGACCAAAAAGCAACAGCTTTAGCTGGAAGCATCCACTGTAAAGGAAAATTTATTTGCTGTGACTCCAGCAGGTCATCCGGTCTGGGCCACAGAGGTGGGATTTAATTTCTAATCTGGAGATCTCAAGCCTTTGGTATCAGATAGAGCTAAAGGGATCACAGGGAAGCTGGACAGAAAAGCAGCTTTCCGAGCAGCACAATAATAACCATGCTTTAAATTCCCATGAGAGTGCTATTTCAAAGCAAGTTCCAAATTTTCTTCTTCTTCTTTCTTGGTAGCATCCTAGCAGATAATGATTTTTTAAGAGTGGATGGTTATTGTTAAGTAAAGCAAATACAGAAATGACACAGAATCACCTTGTCTCCTGTAAAACACTCCCTGTGTGGTAGAACAGTGGCAGTTCAAATCCTTTTCTCCCATTCATCATTCACAGCACCTGCTTGTTATTTATGATGTTCTACATTAATCTAGGGCAGGTTTTAAATTAATACTCTTCTTCATCAATACCTGTGGAATGAAGATGTTTTCCTTTGGAAAGAAAAACCTTTGCAACACCAACGCAACGTCCCTCTTCAGCACAGACCTGCTGTTCACCTGAAACGTTGCAGGATGGACAGCAAACAGAATACGAAGTGAGAGATGGGGAGAAAAAAGAAATGGAGAGTCAGACAGACCTCGTGCTCCAAGGGCTCTTCCAGCCTGAGGATCAGGTATCCCATGGCTGGAGCAGCCTGCAAGGCTGGCTCAGCACGTTTTCCTCCTGCAGCCAGGGAAGGACGTTGATTGAGCTCTGCGAGGCATCACAGGAACGGCGTGTGTCAGGCTGACAAACTCCTAAGGAAACGTGCAGCAAACACCCTGGTACCTGTCTGGATAAATCAAAGAGCACAGGAACCATCCCAGCTGCTCTTGCCAGCACAGAGTAGATTAATATGAAAGTATTTTGTCTGCAGCTACACAAGGGATGCATCCGCCCGCCTGGTGCAAAGTGTGTCACACCAAGGGGAGCTTCGTGCTCCGGTCCCCAGTTTGCCATCCCTGGTGGTGACACACACCTGTATCCCAAGGGTGGCTGGAGACTTGGAAATGTTTGCAAATCCTTGGGTCTGAGGAGACATCCTGTTCTCTGGTGCCCCAGGAGATCCAGCAATTCCCGGTGATGTCGCAAACTCACCGTGCATCCCTCAGCAAGCTTCTCTTTCAGCTCACACCTAAAATGAGCAAATGTTCTTCTCTTCACCTATATATCCAATATTCTTTAGATAGTAACAAGCCTCTTCCTAGTGAACCTACAGCTGCCCACATTGTGCCTAGACTTGGAAGGTATCTAAGGGTTTCTATCATACTGTTCATAAGTCCTGGGGGACAGAAAGGGTTACCAACCAACTCAGATTCTCTAGGGAAAACAGAAAGGCACCAGAAAAGCCAATTCAACTGATTTTATCCAAAGGGACAAAAGAAGGTTTAGTAGGTCCTCTATAAAATGTCAGAGAGAAAAGCTTTATTTTCCCACAGGGAAAAACATACCCATTAACAAATTAGGTGAAAGCTGAGTGAGATGTAAAAGGTCTGAAACAGCTGCATTCCTCAACGCCTTTAAATGGCCTGTCTTCACGCACTTCATTTATTTTGGACAGCAGCACTGCCCATGCCAATTTGGGAGCAAAGGGGACTGTGAAAATACCTGGGGATGAATGTATTTTTAATGTTAATAAGCAAATCTTAATTGATCTGAGCAACACTATTTGGGTTTTAGAGAACAACCAACTCGGGATCCTCCCAAACACATGCTCATCTGGGTTTTTCTCGTTTTTCTCAAAGCACTGCTGAGCAAACCATCACAACTCTACCTGAGTGGAAACAGAGTTCAGGGGAGCTACTCTTGTATTTATGAGTTGGGTAAATGCCCATTGAAGGGAGGCCAAAGCAATCACAGCATTTAATTATTCCTGACAAGTCACAGGGAAAAAAAAAGAGGAAAAAAAATAACACCTTTGTAATGAAGGGCACTGTGACAGGTGAGCTTTCTCCACAGCCTGCAGATACCAAAAATACATAAAAGTATTCCCTATAGTATCTTGGATAGTATGGGGAAAATTAACTCATATTCCACTTCCAGAGACTGACCATAAAAGCCAAATGCCACAACCTGTTCAAGGGAAACTGCAAAGACAGCAAGGAGGAGGGAGGAAGATCCAAATGGAGGGATGAAGCTGTAACAAAAGGGATCTCAGGCTGGGTTCCTGCTTGGCTGGGATGAGCATGGAAATGAGATGAAATGCAGGAGCACAAGACAGCAGAGCTGGGCACAGACTCTTCCATCACAGCTAAACTAACAGCATTCATCAGCAGACCACGGGTGAAAGGCTGGAGTGACAGAAACAGGACGGTGTTAACAGTTTAAATTATGTGTGGTAGAAGTACAGAACCATCAAGGCGAGGGGATTGGAGCTTCTGCTGACATCTGGCAGCGTTTTGGGGAAGCTTAGTTTCTCCTGAGGTCCTCGCTGATTCAGGAGCACTGGTTTGCTGACGTTAATTGGAGGAAGAGGTAATGAGAACTGACTAACCACCGAGCTGTGTGCCCCGCAGACTCATTCCAGTGTCAGTCATTATATCTTGCCGATCACTCAGGCAAAACTCAGTTTTAGGGGGAATTCAGTGGCTGGTCAGCATCCTTCCTTGACTCATTGTATTTGCATTTAGTTGTACAATAAGCTGATAAAAACTGTGGCGGTGTCACAGCTCAGCTGACACAGCAGTGAAGGCATCACAGTACAAGCTCTAATTCCTGGAGAGCTTGCACTGAAGGTCTGAACGTGCTAATGTCGCTGCTCGTGTCTTCAATGTGACTGTGACCCCTGCAAACCGAATTAACAGAGCTCTGCCAGCATCTGCTGCGTGCACACTTCTCCTTTTCTGTGCAAACACACAGGACTGCTATTACTATATTGTTTTTCCAGATAAGGCTTAAAGGATCAGTATTTAATTGCAGCAGTGAGTTCAAGGTATGAGACACAGTGTTTGCATTAGAGACATCTGTCACAAAACTTGGAGGGAAACAGCAGCACTCGGATGATCCATCACACACTCACCTCATTTAAATGCAATTCAATTTAGCCAGACCCTTTGGCACAAAAGTGGGAAAGATGACAACAAAAAGCAGGGAAGAATACGTCTGACCCCAGGTGTCAGATGGATTTGTGTGTGACATTCACGGAGGAGCTGTCCAAGAAAGCCTGCAGCCATTCATTGCTAGGCTGCAATTAAGGTGGCAGCCAATGTTTAAAACCTTCCTCATCCCATTCCCCCCTTTTCTGGCCACATTTTAAATACAACACAGAATGAAAAGTAAAAATAGGCTGCTGTGTTCTGCCCCATGTGAGGCTGGGCCAGGATGAGTGGATTTCTATGCAAACAACATACAAGATGCCTGTATGCACAGAAAGGAAAATTAAATGAAGTTAACTGTACAGTTTTCAAGTCACCATTCAGCCTTTCAGTCGAGACAGATTACTTTTACTTACAGTGCTTCTTCCTCTGGCATTCAGTGGAGGATTTGGCAATCCTCTCTGGGTCTGGTTCTCAGCAATTCTCTGACATGGGGGCAGTTAGTGTCTCCATTGCACATAATAGAGCTGTAGAAGCCAGAAAAAAATAGCTCTTTTCTAGCCAGTTTACCCCTTTCCCATCTGACAGAAGTGATTTTCTTTCCTGATCCAAAAGCCAACACACCCTGGTCTCTGCCAGCGAGCAAGGCAGGCATATGCATTAGCACACAAACGCTCAGAGTCCACTAACGTTTGCAAAAAGTATCAAATTCCCCCATTACTGCCCTTTTCAGGGAATCAGAGAGCCCCAGTTTACCCAGGGCAAAGGGGCAGCCTTAGCACTGTGTGATTTGGGCTGCATCATCTGACACAGGGAGGGGCACACAGCACTAGGGGGTCAACAGGAAGTTACAGCCCTTCCCATCACCCAGTAAAACTGGGAAATTACACTGGATTCTGGCTCAGCTTCCAATCATTGTAACCTCACTTCTGCCAGAGGGTTACTCCTGATTTACACAGGGCAAGTTAGACCCTGATATCGACTCCAACGGACCTGATTCTGTTCGCGTTTACACCAGCACAACCTAATGATGACGCTAAATAATTCACAATTAAAAGGCAAATTACTCACTATTACTCAGTGAGTAGTCATGGCAACTTCCTTCCTTCCCTGGCAATAAATCCAGTATCTGCTGATACTGCCAAGCATTGATCAGGTCTAGAATGGAGTATTATGGGACAGATAAGTATGGGAGAGTGATGGTCACACTTGTCAGAACAAAGGCGCTCCAGGATCTCTCTCTGAGTTGCCTTTTGGGCTGCAGGCATTTCTTGAGAGCTTTTCCAGCTCCATGCAGACCCTTTGCTCCCACTGACCTCACTGCAGCTCACCTGCTCCTCTTCCTGACCCTCTCTGCAGTCCCCCTCAGCACCTCACTCTATTTACACCCCTGACATGATGGGAATCAAGGCACAGGGACCAAAACAGAGCTAAACCACACAGAAGGAACAGCCTCCGCAACAAGACTTGGATTCTGCTGTTGACAGAGGAGTGCTGGCTCCTGGAGTAATTAGAAAGTGCTGAATTTGGAGACATCTTGTGCATAATTCATTGTTTTTTTTCCTTGGAACATGGTCCTGCTCTCAGTTGCTCTTCTACGTGCTCCAAAGGCAGAGCTTTAATGCTGCAGGCAGCGAGGGCATCGGGAGATGGAAGCTACACCTGAGGCAAGCTACACTCTTCTGAGACAATTACAGCTGTAAAGGTTTAGCATAAAGCTCAGGAGAGCAGAAAGCACAACACTATCAGTCACAAGCTTTTAATTCTGAAACCGGCTCCTAAAAAAAGATAAGATAAAGCCAAACCAGATTAACAAACTTCAAAGCAAGCAGCAAGGCATTTAGGGCATGCTAGAATAGAAAGCAGCTGTGCAGAGCACTGATGAATTAAACAGGTAGAGGTTCCTCACTGACTTGCTCCTTGTCCCTTCCAGGTTTTTGGAAGTCTCCTGTGATTAGTCCCATCCCCTAATGAGATTACAGCATCCAGGTGATGCAGCGGTGTCTGCTACAGAAATGTTTAAGAGGCTGATCCAGGCGTGCTAGCAGGAGCTCTGTGGAACAGTCCTCCCCAATTAGTTATCCAAGGAAGAGTGATATTGAATGACTCTTACAAAGAATACACAAAGCGCTTATTGTTGTGCTAATCATCAACTTTCTAAGTAAAATTAACCAATTTGCTAATTAAGACTCATGACAATTCATCATTACAGTAACTCTGCACTGCAGTGATTCATCACCGGCTCCTCTGCTGCTTCCAGCAGCTCCTTCCCTGCTCGGAGCAGTCCTGCCATGAGTCACTCGGGGCAGGATCTGGATGGCTGCTGCTTTCCAAAGGGAATTAAAAAGGTGGAGAAAAAGAAAAAGGGGACGAAAAAAAGAGAGGAAGGAGGAAAAAGGGGGGTCAGGAAGAAAAAAGGGTGGGTAAAGCCCCAGGCAGTTTGAGAGAGAAATATTTTTTTAAATTGGGATGGGAAAAATAGTTGCCTTTTCTAATATTATTTTACTTGGATGATCAGAAATTAAGCAGGTAGGTCTCATGAGTTCTAAGTGGTACATTTTTAATTAACGTCTGTCCAACCTGTCACAGGAGTCAGTCTCCTGCTGAAGAAGGAAAGAAGAACAGCCCCTCGCAGCAGAGAGGGAATAATCCCTCTGATGACCAAGAAGGAGAGACACAGAAATTGGGAGACTGAAGGGAGAAGCCCAGGGATTCGGAGCCTCCTGCTCGCTGGATCGCTGCTCTCTGGACCTCTCATCACCTGGATCTTCATTCCCTGCGGCTCCCCATCGCTGCACACCCCCCTCACGGAGCCATCCCCACACTGGGCACCACGAGCAGATGCCCAGCTTGGAAGAAGAGGCTGCAAGCACAGAGCCCTCCCAAGGCACAGCCATACCTGCCCTCCCTTGGGCAGCAGCCAGAAGACCTTTCCCCTACAGCAAAGCAACCCTGAAAGCTTGAATTGCACACACAGTGTGACTCTTGGATCCTCAGATGATCTCTCAGCTTTCTAAACATCTTCCCTTCTTCAAATGGGTAAACAATCTTTCACCCATTTAGCCCGAGACACCAAACTCCGTGACTCACCCAAAATCTCAGCACTTCCTGGTGCCCCTGCCATTTTTCCACATTCAAGGCAAGAAACAACACCAATATCAAGAGATTTGTATTTTATGTTCATCCCTGATGTAGCCTCACTCACTTGAACACCGTAAGTTGACCTTCTCTCTCTCAGGCTCACAAAATGCAGACAAATGAATTCCCAGGGGCTGCAGGATGAACATATCTCCTCTCCAGGGGGTTCTGCAATGAAGGATTAATTAGCTGAGGAAATTCACAGCATTACAGCTGCAATGCTGCAGGCAGGGCCACACCAGGGAAGCCCCAGGGGCACCACAGTATTCCAGCTTCCCACCTTCAGCACAGCAATAGCGTCCCACACTGGGGGAGCATCAACCTCCTGGACCCCTGAGATGTCACTGCAAGGGCAAAACTCAGCACAACCCCTGAGCTCCATTCAGTGATTTGTGTGGGCAGTGCAGGCTCGCGCTGTCAGGAAGCAGCTGTGAGGGCTGGGCCTGTCACTGCTGGTGGGAGCAGAGCCCCCCACCACAGCCCTCAGTACCCCATCCTTTTGTGCCCACAAAAGCACCTAAGGCCACGGAGCTGTCTGCAAACCCCAATCACCTGCCAGCCCTGAATGGGACATTTTAGATTTAACCATCCTGAGCTGAGTCAAGCTAGCTCCACCAGCCTCCCTAATTCAAGGTACAACCTCTCTGGGTCCTCTCCTCACTTTGCTGCCTGATTTGCCTCCCGGGTGCTCCAGGACAGGCTGTGTGATGTAAATCAACATGCTTGAGGCTGGATTTTTCTGGGGCTGGGAGGATTTGGCACCTGTAAATTGTAAGGTGAGTCCCAGAAATACCACA
Source organism: Eulacestoma nigropectus (assembly GCA_013397775.1). Classification (NCBI taxonomy): domain Eukaryota; kingdom Metazoa; phylum Chordata; class Aves; order Passeriformes; genus Eulacestoma; species Eulacestoma nigropectus. The sequence goes on from VZTE01001108.1 coordinate 680,074, forward strand.
AACCAGCCCAGCAGGCTGGCTGAGGAGGGAAGGATGTTCATCAGCCATGTATGCTCTGTTCCCTGGATAAAGGGCACTCATCTAAGCCTTTGCACCTCAGGGGCAGTGAGAAGAGCCTGGCAGCACCTCCCAAAGACCTGCTGCACGTCTGAGCTTTGACATCTTCTTCCAAACGGTTTCTTCAGCCCAGCTTGCTGCTTGTAAGCAAATCTCACAGCAAAGCCCTGTCTGGCAGAGCAACAGGTGCAGTGATCACGACAGTCAGCAATTCCACCAGCCCAGGCAGGGACAGGGGTGTGTTCCCAGCTGTGCCTCCACAGAAATCCATCCATCCATCCATCCATCCATCCATCCATCCATCCATCTATCCATCCACCACCACACAGCAACAGGACAGGAGAGAGGGAACAAGTCAGACAGCAACTGCTGGTGTTGACTCAAGCAGCGCCCAAGCCAAACTGTGTCAGCAGCGTGAGACTCCCACAGCATCCATCAGGCAGGTGCAACATGAACTCCTTCCTGGGAACATGCTGCCTCACACCGGGACATGGGAAAAGGGAACGGCCCTAAACCATCACTTACAGAGGGCAGAAGTACGCTCCAGAGGGGAAATGTCCGCACGGGGAGGACAGTGAATGCAAAGAGTAAAGGTTTTCCCCCCTAAGCAGTGTTAGCCCAGCTGAGACCAAACCATTTCATCACAATGCCTTCAGTTTGAAGTTTACACTTTTGGCTGGGGGAAGGGGG
>VZTE01001108.1:680856-729311 GCA_013397775.1 Eulacestoma nigropectus
GGTCTCCTCTCGAAGGACCAGATGTGCCTCATTGCACTTGATGAGGCAGGTGGGAGAAATTAAGGGCACATGACACTTGCTAAAAAGCATCATCTGTGCAAGGTCTAAACTACAGGTCCAACTCCCCATTTCTCTTCAGCCCTGCAGAGGAAAGCAGGCTCAGAGGACCTCGGGGACAGGTTGTGTTTTTAGGCTCCTGTAAAGCACGCGAGAGCACCCCGATTTCTCCAGTCCTGCAGGACGGGGCAAACCCTCTCAGACAGCCGTGCAGGCAGCCGAGAGGCTCCAAGGCTGCGTGATGGGGGTAAAACTCCCAGCTGTGATGGGTTCTGCTCCCTGACAAGCCGCACGTGGCCCCGGCGCTGCCCCTGGGGATTTAAAGCGGGACTGGAGGAAGGTTGGGAGGTTTGGGTCGGTGGCTGTGCTTATGGAGGGCGCGTCGCCGCTGGAGCGGTACCTGGAGAGCTGCAGCGGGCAGGTAAGGGAGGAAGGGGGAAAAAAGAAAATAAACTAGAGCAAAAGGAAGCTGCGTTGGCCGGGAATCGAACCCGGGTCAACTGCTTGGAAGGCAGCTATGCTCACCACTATACCACCAACGCTGCGCTGAGCTCGGTCCCGCAGCCGCGCCACAACTGCGTCATCACCGCAATCCTGCCGGGATGAGCCCGAAATTCCCGTGTCCCGAGGGATTCCTTCCTGCTTCGGGCCATTCCAGAGCTGTCGGCAGCACGGAGGAGCTCTCCGGAGCGGGAGGTCGCTCTTACTTCCTGTCAGAGGGATGATGCGGCCGCGTTTAAACTCTTGCACTGGGATGCTGCTTGCGAGGATCAGCCCGGGTGCTGGTGTGGGTGGGCACCGAGAGGGCAGGGGGCTCGCATCTCCTTGTTCTGGTCAGTAAACTTCTACAAAAATTCATTATTTTGGTATTTGGAATGGTCGCCCTGCTCTCAGGTGGTTGTAGGAACAACTGGGAGAGGGCTGGAACTCCACAGCTGAGCATCATCGTTACTCAGGGAACAAAACTTCTTTACATCCTGTTGTAAACTACTTTTCAACTCAGAAAACAGGCTTAGCACAAGCTGTTTAAATCCAGAGACCTTCCTGTGGCAGTGGGTAAAGCCCTCTGAGTGTGCCCCCACAAAGTATATAGTGAGGTAAGGTATAATAAAGCTTTTACAAATGCTAGTAAGCTTTTTATATTTCAGACTTGCTGGGACACTTGATAATAGCAGATGTGTGATATCACTGCAGGGAGAAAAAAATAAATCCGAGTCTGTTGCTTAAGACAGCTGGGTTTGATTTGCGTCTACCTGAGTTGCAGGGATTGCTGCAGTGGAAGTGAAAAAGGCTGTTTCCCCTCAAGCTGCCCCAAACCGAGGGATCTCAGACAGGATCTGTGTGTGAAATCTCCTCCCTGCAGCTCCTGGGAGATGTCCAAAGATATGCAGTTGGTGGGGCCTTCGGCAAAGTTAATTAACCCAGAGTCTATAGCAATAACACTTGGCAGCCAGCCCAATGCAAACATGGTCTTGTGCCCCTTTCACAGCCTCTGAACATCCATCTGACAAGAAGGAAATATTCCCCAGCACTTAACCCTATCAGGGCTTTTCCTCAGACCTCGTAGGTGCAAACGTGATCAGAAAGGAAAATTTGCTTTCTGTTTCTATCTGCTCTGTGCAATTTACTTTACTTTTTGAAAACTTTACAGCTGTGCGATACTTCCAGCCTCATGAACTGCTCATTTCTCCATCAGCTTCTTTAAGATATGTCACAAACTGGCTTTGGTTGGTTATTTGTGGAGTTTTTTTTACTGTTATGTTCATTCTTTGATGCCCATTAGTATGATGTCAGTGGCCTCACAGAGGGTTTTTTGTACCATTTTCTCTACACCATGGTTCGTACAAAACCTTCCTAATGAGCTCTTGTACAGCTAATCCTTAGTCCGCTGGAATTCCTGCAGAGACTCTGCCTTCCTTCCCCTGCTGCTGACTTGAAAAATACCTGTTTAAAATAGATGTATTTTTGTGATTCCGTAACATTTTAGTTGTAACTGTTAATATGTTTATATCTGACCTTAATTCTCAGAAAGTGCTCTTGAATCCTAATTTCCCAAGGGTGAAGAAGTACCTAGACTTATTTAACAGCACCCTGCCCCACCTGATCTTGTGTAGGGCTCTGCATTTAGGAATCAGTTTTAGAAGTCATTTTGAATGTGTTTGTAATGCTTTCAGAGCTAGACCTGATTGCACCTGTATTCAGGCTAGTGAGGGTTCTCTGGGAGGATTTGTCACTTTGTAGGAGTTTTCCAAGTGCCTGCAGGAAAATACACTGCAAAGCAGGAGCAGAGATCTCTCCGTGTGCATGGCTGGGTTGCCAAGTGAGCTGAGCAGAAGAGAGCAGCGCTAGCTTAGGGCTGGGAAGCATTGATCTGGAAATCCTGCTCCTGCTGGAGGTCAGGCAGTTGCTGCCAACTTGAGGGCCTCAGTCTTATGCACCATTCCCTGTTCTGATTTGTGCTTGGACTTTTCAAGTCTTTCTGGCTCTTGAACCTAAAAATGCCTGATTAAACACAAAACCTCTTGTATGGATTCTTTAGTCCAAGCTGTCACCTGCTGTGGATGTTGGCAGAAACTACCTTCAGGAAGAGGCTTTCCACTGAGCAGAGGCTTATGCACCAGTGGAGAGGGAATAAATCCTGTCCTGAAACTCTTGCCTCATCAATGCAATGATGCTTTTAAAACAGCTTTTAATAATACACAGTTGATAAAGAAGGACATTAGTATGAAAGAGCTTACTTGCAGGTGTGCTGGGTGCAAGGCAGGATGCTGGTACTGCTGACTGCAGCTTTTTTTAGTACCATCTTCTCATCTATAGCTTCAATCAGGCTGGTGGCCTCCAGGAGCTGAGGGATAAAGTGCCGCTCATTCTGTGAGCTGCTGCCCTCTGTTGCACAAAGCAATGCTGACACTGTCCCCTGCTAGCAGGGAGAAGAAATGGAATGGGAGGTAATGGTACTCAGAAAATGCTCTCTGTCTTCCTTGGAAAAACTCCTGAGTGTGATAATGTGGTTGTGTGTGTAGCTGAGGTGTGACAGTGGCTTTGAAGGGCGAAGTGCCAGCGTTGTACCTGCATTTCTCAATTTGTGCTATCCCAGGAGTTCTCTAGAGTGCCCATGGACTGTGGTGGGAAAATGCATTGTGCATTATACAAGCTATCTGGATTTTTATACACTCACAGAGAAGCAAAGAACACACTTTCAATCTTAAAACTGTTCTTTGCTAAAACACATATTGGGGAAAAAATTACTGAAACATCCTTATTGAAGATTAATCTTAATTTACTCTCCCAGTTAAAGTAACTGTTTTAATACAAGACTCTTAATGGCACTTTTTCTTAATTCAAGGATGACTTCTCCACTAGTCCGCATCTGTTCACTCCTATGAGTCCTTATGATGTAGAACTTCCAATTCAAACAGCTGAAGATGGGGTGTTTGGTTCCCAGTTAAGTCAGGCCAAAGAGCTTCACACAGACTTCTCCTCCGTGGATCTCAGCTTTCTTCCAGATGTTACCCAAGAAAACAAAGAACAAAATCTCTCTGAGGATGGTCATGAAACACAAAAAGAGCTCGATGGGTCACTACCAAGTAACGAGGACAGTGGTGTTTTCATGGATGAAAGCAGCTTGTCACATCCAGGTGCAGCTCAGCCATCTCCTGAAGCATCTGGCATGTGTCCTCCCCTCACTCCAATGACTCCTATGACCCCAGCTTCAGAAAGCTCTGGAATAGTTCCTCAGCTACAGTAAGTTTATGTATTATTTATGTAGCGTGCACCATAGTTAAAGTTTGGCTTAAACTGCAAGGTGTTGCTCTGACTCTTCACTTGGAGAATGTAGTGAGCATGGCTTGGTCTTAAATAAGCCAAAAAACTACAGGAGCAGTTAAATACGGAAAGGAGGATTTCTTCCAGGAAGGAGAACATGAAGAATGACAGCAGGGGTTTAAAGATATCGCTCTGCTTTTTCAAAAGGAGAAACAGAACTGAGTGTGAGAAGTGCTGGCCTCATTAAAAGATGCTGTTGTGTCTAGGACAGAGCAACTATGGAGTAGTTTATACCTGTAGAAAATAACACACCCTTACCTCCCTTGGGTGCTGCAGTAACTCCAAACAGTCAGTAATGGTTTGATCCAAAGCTGTGAAAGGCTTCAGTGATGTAGTTTTTGGAAGAAACACAAACTTATAATTCAGGGACTAATAATTTCATACCTTGTTCTATCTCAGAGTGCACTTTTGGGATTGAATTACTTAAGTTTTGCCAGAAGTAGCTTAATGCTAGAGTGGGAAAGAGGCAGGAAATCAGATGATGGCAATTCTTAATTGGAATGTGACTCCACATTAAGCCAGTACTGCTGGGGGGTGGCTCTGCAGTGGCTGGCTTTTGCAATAAGAAAATTCTTCTCGTATTCCTCAGGAATATTGTGTCAACTGTAAACTTGGCTTGTAAACTGGATCTGAAGAACATAGCTCTGCATGCCAGAAATGCAGAGTATAACCCAAAGGTAAATCTTGGACTCAATGCTTTATCCTCACTTCCCTTTCTCAGTGCTGATGGATCCCAATGGTCCTGGGACTGTAATCTTAACTCCCCTGCTCCTAGGTGGGTGGAAAATAACTTCAGGGTGGTAAAGAAATGCTTCAAAAGCAAATATGTGTTGTGACAAGCTTTGAAAGTGTTAATGGTTGCAAGGGTGAACAGAAACACAGTACCAACTAAATTCCTGTCAGGTCCTCCTTTGAATTTGTAGAGGTTTGCTGCTGTGATCATGAGAATCAGGGAACCACGAACAACAGCCCTCATCTTCAGTTCAGGAAAAATGGTCTGCACAGGAGCAAAAAGGTATTTTTCTGTTTTTTCCCTTCCCCTCTAAAGGTTTGGATCTTGCAGCTATGCATATATTCTGATGGAGAATGTCTGAAAAGTCTTGCTTAAAACATGTAGCAAAGGACTAATTGCAAGAAAAAGTGAAGCACTGATATTGAAAGTCTTGCTTTCTTCATGATGGCACCTTAGCAATTTCTGAACTATGTACTTCTGTCCTTGAATTTAGATTGAGCTGAGCAGACATCAGCAGAAAAGCTGCTAAAATTCCCAGGAATTGTTAAGAGATTATTTGCATTTCTCACTGATTTTTAAAGTGTTTAGGACATAACTTGTGTCTGTCAAGTCTCTCTTCAGTGTCTGTGTTCACCAATCAACACATCTGCCTCTAGAGAAAATGGGAGATGGGGAAAAGCAAAGTTTATTTCTGTACTCTGAAGCTTTTTTCCTGAAATCCAGCAGATTGCCTTGATTTTTATGTCCCAAAACTGTCAATTAGAATTAATTAACTCATGGTTAAGAGAACTCTTCTCCAGGCCCTACCACCACCCCAGGCAGGTGATTATACTGGTGCCTGCAGTCTAACTCTTGGATCAGCGCTGAGAAGCTGTTTTGAGGAACTGAGAAACCTCTCAAAAGGGGAACCTCTGGGTGATGCAACATCTCCAGTGGGTTCATCCAGACCACAGAAAGGTGAATGATGTAGTGCCTTTCTCCTTTTAGCTCCCTGCAGCAGCTCTGGGGATAGAGCCTTGCTATTTTGAGCAGCAGGATCTCTTTTTCTGGAGTGCAGGTTAGCACAGTGGTGGCTACAAACTGAATTCCACCTCAAGAGCAGAGGAAAGAACCAATCAAAGTTGATTTTCCCCCTTTGGTCTTCCTTCAGTGAAAAGCCCCATCTCTGGAAGTGTCCAAGGCCAGGTTGGATGGGGCTTGGAGCAACCTGGGATAGTGGAAGGTGTCCCTGCCCATGGCAGGGGGGTGGAACGAGATGATCTTTAAGGTCCCTTCCAGCCCCAACCGTCCTGTGATTCTGTGATTTGAGGGCTGTTTGGAGATCACAATAAAGGGTTCTTCCTTCAGCGAAGAGCAGTCACGGCTGGCAGCCAGGAAATACGCGCGGGTGGTGCAGAAGCTCGGCTTCCCTGCCAAGTTCTTGGACTTCAAGATCCAGAATATGGTGGGGAGCTGTGATGTGAGGTTTCCCATCCGGCTGGAAGGATTGGTTCTCACCCACCAGCAGTTCAGCAGGTATGAGGAAATCAGGTATAACCCTGTGTGCCTTGGAGCAGGGTCTGCAGCTACTCGAGCCTGGTCCATGCTCTTGCTCCACTGTGGACTTTTAATAGCAAGGTGGCCTCTTAACTCCCAGCAAAGCAGATGCCTGTCTGCAGGAATAAGGTTTCCAACCGTCAGGCACAAAGCCAAACTGCATTTGCAAAATACAGAAGAATACTGCAGCTATATTGTGTTTTTCTGGGATATTGTTTTGGTTCTCTTTGGATGTTCTTTAGCCAAGAGTTGAAAGTAAAGCTGTAGCTGAGTGATGGGCATGTTGTGCCTGCAAGATCAGCTTGTTCAAAACTAGATATTGCCATCAGGAAGGATGATTTCAGGACTGACAAAACCAAAATTCAGTTGTCTTTTACTAGTGCTGCATCTAATAGTCTGCATTTCATTTAGGAACTAAATACGTAGTAAATATTCATGCTTGGCTTGTTATCTTGTTTTAGTTGCACAGGATGCTTCCTGATGAGGGCTCTTTCCAGAATTGGAAGGATTTACTGTGAGGGTGGGGAGGCCCTGGCAGAGGGTGCCCCGAGAAGCTGTGGATGCCCCATCCCTGGCAGTGTCCAAGACCAGGTTGGATGGGGCTTGGAGCAACCTGGGACAGTGGAAGGTGTCCCTGCCCATGGCAGGGGGTGGAACTGGATGATCCTTAAGGTCCCTTCCAACCCAGGCCATTCCATGATTTGAGGACTGTTTGAAGATTACAATAAAGGTCCCAATGCTACAGAAAATCATAAGTGACTCTCAAGTCTTTAAAAGTCAGCATGAAAATCTCCCACCAGCTCCACATGTGTTTAACAGGTTTCTCTTCAAGATGTCTAAAACCTGACCTGCATTTCTCAGGGCAACTAGCTAAAATCTGTGTGGTTAATTACCCTATTGTTAATGTAATTAAGGAGCACTTCATTCATACTACACTGAAACAGCATTTGAATTTTACTAATCTTTCTTGCTTGCTTTGAACAGCTACGAACCTGAACTATTCCCTGGCCTGATTTACAGGATGGTCAAACCAAGGATAGTGCTGCTTATCTTTGTGTCTGGAAAAGTTGTACTGACTGGTAAGTGGTGCCTCTCTGTATCTGTAGCCCAGCGCTACCTCACTTTCTGAGACAGCATTTAAATTAAACATTAATTAAAAATTAGTATCACAGTAAAGCCACTCAGGGATCTTTAATGGCTGCTGCAGCTTATCTGTGCTTTCTGCAGATAACATCAGTATTGTTGCACTAGAATCTTGTATTGTTTCATATACAGAGTCTCAGATTTCCATGTTAAGTATTTTTTTTTATTCAAAGCCTGATGCCACGTGCCAATGTAGAGGATGCCAACAGGATGCTGACATGCCAGTAACTACTCAGGCACTTAAATAGGAACCTCACAATAAGCAATTTAAAATTGCTTGGACAGGAAACAAACTTCTTAAAACACTTCACTGACAACATTTAGTAGGGATTATCAGAGGAAAGGGTGGAGATCTAAGAGCTTGTTTCAGACTGTTTGGCAAAACACTCATGAGGCAAAAGCCTTGCTGAGTCAGTGTGCTCAGCAGATACCTGCACCTCAGATCCCAGGTCAAAAAAGACAAATTCCTGAGCTCCTGGCACATCCTTTTTGTGACTTCTATTCAGATGTACTGAAAGGTAAATGGTACGTGTTCTCAGAAGCTCTGAATGCTGTATTCATATCCACAACACAGCTTTGAGACACGTGGAAGGCAAGAGAAGTGCTGCCTTAGCCAGAGATTCTCACAATCAAACCAGGAATGAGCTCAGCTAACTGAAGAATGGGGCACTCAGGACAAAGCTTAAATGCTTCCCCCTCCAATGTCCACCACCTTCTTAGGTCCAGTAAAATCATACTGGTCAGTTCCATTCCACTGATGCTTGCATTTTTTGGGGTACACTAACTGTAATACCCTTGCTTCTGGGCCTGCAGCACACTCCCTTAGTCATTTTCTGTGAACACTGGGCCCAGCTGTAATGACAAAACTGAATTTCCTGAGCCGTGAGGGTTGTTTTTTTTTTTTTTTCCTAATCAAGAAAGTAACTTTACTTTTGGAAGTAACAGTTGTGGTAAGGCAGATGAATTATTCATGTCCAAGTGTGGACATGAGAAAAGGTTTACACGTTCAACCTGAGCGGGGCTTAATTCAACTTTAAGTTCATTTAAATGCAGTTTTCTTGTAGCTGATGTTTGTTGGACCAGCATGAGAAGTGTCACTGGCAAGGAATGTTCCTGCCTACTGCAATGCAGTTGGTGTGCAAGACTTGGTATTAAAGATTTGATTGCAGTACCATGGAAAGGGATTTGAAATCAAAGGTGTCCTAACACACACTTTAAAATTAAAATTGCTTCTCAGAGCTGGAGAAGGAGAGTTCTCAAACTGTGGAACAATTTCCAGTATGAAATAAAGGCCTTTCACTTCTTGTTTCTACCTTTGCACTCACCTTATCAACAAGCAGAGCTGCTATTCTTAAGCAGTTAACACCATGGTGGTGCTCAGTTGCTTTTTTCCTTCTTCAAAGCCAATGTTTTGCACCTGTCAAGAGCAGAAAATTGCTGTTTTGGTTCCACAGATTAAACAAAACTAGTCTTAAAGCTAAGCAAGCTAGAAATTGTTCTTTGAGGCAGCACATAGAAATTCTGCCCTCAACAGTAAGGTGCTTTCAATCTCCTGGGTTTCTTCATGGTTTGTAATCTTACCAGGTTTAAATTGCATTCTCTTAAATTGTTACTCTCAGCACTCTGTTAATTCATGAGATTTTTTTTTTTCTTAAATGTCCATTTAGGAGCAAAAGACCGTTCTGAAATCTATGAGGCATTTGAGAACATCTACCCCATTTTAAGGGGTTTCAAGAAACCATCGTGACACGGCTCACAAAGCAATCCAGAATAACACCTGGGTTTGTGTTGCTGTGCATGGAACAGAAGCCAAGGGGATTCCTGGACCCAGCTGTGGAGTTGTGGATTATTAAGCAAATGATTCATTTCTGAATGCTACATATGCTGATGCCTTTCTATAGTTTGTGAAATGTTGTTTTTTTTCAGATTATCTGTCTGTAATCCACCTGAGTTCTGACAACTTCTGTCAAGCTAAAACACTTGATAAATGAATGCACTTTTAATAGAATGTATATTAAGGTGGCACTTAAAAATATTTTGTAATAGAAGCTATGTGTCTCTTCCCCTGTTGAACAGGTGAATCCACACTGCATTTCAAACTGGCTTAATCAAAATCCTCAGCTCTAAGTGTCCTGAATTACTCCTGCAATGTTTTATTTTCATGTTTAAGCTCAAAATAGATTGTCTATAATATGGCTTACAAAATCCAGCATGAGCTGGTTTCGGTGTTTAGAAGACATGTACTGAACCACACTGATCCCAATGGCTGGGTAAACTCCCGTGTGTGATGGTGCAGGATTTTCTTTTACAGAGAAAGACACTCCAGGTCCTGACTGCTGGGATATACCTAGAAAATCTGTGGGTGGAGTGGGTAACTAATTAAACGATCTAATTTGACAAGGGACAAGTTAGATTTTAACTAAATGGTACCCACTTGTATTACTGAAGTGCCCTCAGATGATGGGGAGTTTGGTGCAGACAAAAACATGTCGGTTTGGAACTTTGTTAAAAATGGATTTGAGGAAAATACAAAAAGATGCTCATGACTTAATTATCTGTATGATTGAACCAGAGTTCAGCCAATGGCGCTACATCTGGTAATTTTGGAGCAAAATCAGTGGCGTTTCCTGTACTCGGTTTGAACTCAAGCCTTTCATTTCAGAAGGTGTCCTGCTCAGAGTGGTGCTGCGAGCAGGAACAGAGCAAAGCCTATCCCATGGCTGTTCTGGAAACCCCCTGGACACAAGCCAGCAGAGTTTGTGCTATGTCCTTCCCTCCTGAAGGTTTGATACCTGTCTGGAAACACCACTAGAGGTTGCTCTTAGATGACTTAAGTGTAACCCAGGCCAAAATCTTCCTCTGTCCTTGCTGGAAATGGGATGGGCTATGGCTCAGCTCAGAACAGGGTGTTGCGGGGCTGAGTTTTGCTGCCACAAGTTTAATTCTGACTCGGTGAGGGTGTGACTTCATCTTCTGTGTCTGTTATGTGTCTCTCACAAGTGTTTTTATATCTATCACTCTGCTTCTCTGGAAAAGAGTTTGAAAGACTTTGTGCACTTCCTCATGATAAACTGGTCTTAGCTGTTATCAGTTTCTCTGTCAAACTGGATTTCCACACTCAAATCTATTTTAAACACAGGCTTACTTTTCTGTTTGCTTTCTAACACCGGAGACTTTCCACAGCCATGGGCTGGACTTTTATTTGCACTGTAGCTGCAGTAGCAGCTGACGAGCTTCAGTTACAATAATATTTTGTAAGTGAAAACACCCTGGTTTTAGTGAGGTGTTGGGGGGAAAAAAAGTTTATCTAAGATGAGCCCTCTTCAAGAAATCACGTTTTTCTTAAGAGCTTGCCCCATTATTTCAGTGGTAAAATTAGTGCCCTTTAGAAGTATGGATAAAGCCTTAGAGATAAGAAATGGGCTCTGTGCTTTTTCACTGAGCTACTGATTAAGTTAATGTTTGCTTTGGTACCTCTTGTCTTAAAAACAACAATCTTGGTTCTACCTCCATAGTGCTGTTCCTGTTAGTGTTTGATAACACTAGGAAGGGGGAAAAATGTAGGCTGGGAATTGCTCTAAAAAAAAAAAGTTCCCAAAAAAAAATTAGAGCAATATTTTGTTGTTGCAGTTAGGTTTCTTTCTTTCGGGAAGGGGGATATTGTTTTAAGTTATTCTGGCTTCTGTGGAGTCTGTCGCCTCTAATTGCCTGGTGTTTCCCACTCCAGACAGAAGAGGGAATGGCTTCAAACTGAGAGTAGGTTCATTTTAGGAAATATGAGTTATCAGGAAAGAATTCTTTACTCAGAAAATGGGTGCTGAGGCCCTGGCACAGGTTCCCCAGAGAAGCTGTGGCTGTCCCATCCCTGGAAGTGTCCAAGGCCAGGCTCGATGGGGCTTGGAGCAACCTGGGATAGTGGAAGGTGTCTCTTTCCAGGTCAGGAGGTTGGAACTGGATGATCTTTAGGGTCCCTTCGCTGATGCAGAGGAGTAGCTCCCTGCTCCTCAACCCTCCTTCATCCTATCTATTTAACTCCTCATCGTGGCTCCACCATGGAGGCTTGGTTGAGACAATCTACCCCTGCGTCGGTTTTAAGGACGTGCACCGGTATTTGCTACTGGGACAAAGCGATTTGGATGTTATTGTAAAGACAGGGCCGTCCTTTGGTAGCCGTAGTCCCCACAGCAGCGTTACTGACGGGTTATGCTACGGCTACCCGCTGTGAAGCCCCAGGAACCGGAATGCAACACCCACGTCGCTCTGGAAGCACGGCAGGGGTGATCCCTTTCCAGCCGCAAAAAGGAAAAGGACGCAGTTTATATCTGAACCGGGATTTTCCCGGCGGAGCTCGGCCCGTGCCTCGCCCTCCCCCGCTCCCGCCCGCCGCCTCAGCGCCCCTTCCCACAATGCCCTGCCCGGCAACAGCGTCCCACGTGACCCGCGGCGCCCAACATGGCGGCTCCCAGCGGCCGCCGGCCGCAGCCCGCGGGGCCGGGCGGGGGCAGCGGGGCCGGGGCCGGGCCCGGGGCTCTGCGGGGCGCCGAGGAGGACGCCGAGGGTCTCTACGTGGCGGTGGAGCGGTGCCCGCTCTGCAACACCACGCGCCGCCGCCTCACCTGCGCCAAGTGCGTCCAGAGCGGCGACTTCGTCTTCTTCGACGGGCGCGACTCGGAGAGGTACCGGCGGCGCTGAGGGGGACGGGACGGCCTCTCCCTGCCCTGCCGCGGGTCGCCTCGCCTCGGGGGCCCTTCGGGCTGTGCCTCAGGGCAGGGGGATGGGGGCCCGGGTTGTGCCCCTTCCCCGCTGTCCCGGGGCTCGGGGGGCTCAGGGTGTGGGCGGGGGAACGCTCCGGGGGCTGCCGGGCCCACCCTGGGGCTGGGGGCGGGCACAGCAGGACCGTCGGTGCGAGCCTTGAAATAATAATAGTTTTAATAATAATTAAGAAATCGCCCCGACTTTTCACTCAGTCAGGTGCAGCTCTCAGCAGATGTGTCCGTGTCGATGTAGCCACAGAAGGTCCAGACAGTTCAGGGCACAAAGAGAGACCCGTGCAGTGAGTTATTTCAAATGGGTTACCTATTTTCGGCAACACGCCTTGAAACGGTAGTTTTCTAAATCCTTAAGCAAAACTAGGAAGGCGTGTAAGAAAGAAAATAAACATTTTGGTGTGTGTATAGCCATAAGCGTGGACACCCTTTCCTTTAGGATTACAAAAAAGACTCCACTTGAGTGAATCGTGTGCCATCCTGCTCCTTTTGGAGCACTGGCTCTCCGTGAGGGAGGCTGGATGAGTGCTATGCCCATAAACAAATTTTCTCATGATATGACTCAGATGGCTCCTCCATCGCTGCTGTTCGCAGCGTGTCCATCCCGGATTCTTAAAAAGTCTTCCAGTGCCATGTCTGGAATTGCTCTGATTCTTGGCTGGCACCGTGTTCTTGGTCCCTCGCTCGCAGCAGCTTCGTTAGCAGCTGTTGGGACTGATTCCTGGAGCTATTTTGGGAAGGTGGCAAGCAGCGTGTGGGGTGGTGGTGTCCTCGCTCCAAAGGCTCCTTTTGTCCTCAGAAACAAGGGGACAGTGGTGCCTTTCACCCGTCAACATCCACGGGAGTGGGGAAAGGGTGTCAGCCAGTGTGAGTCAGCTTGCAGAACTGAGACCTTAGTCTGCCACTGGATGGGCTTTCTCTTTTTTTACATAAAAAAAAGCGGTGTTGTAGAACCACAAATTATATTTAGTCTTTCTAAAATAGGTGGAAAACGTGTAGTTGTGTGAGACTGCTCGGGGTTTTCTGCAGATTCTGTGAAAAGATTGGATACGGAGCTTGGAACATAAACCAAGTTTGGTATTTTTCCTGTCTCTTTTGTAGCCTAAGTTTTTGGCTAAATATCAGGTTTAATTATAGAAATTCAATTGTAGCCTTTGTTAGAGTTGTTCTGTGTTAACCAAGGCTTAAGAAGTCTCTGCCCACCAGAAAAATGAAGTCATGAAGAAGCAGCAGTGTAAGAGAAAACCCTCTTTATCTTCTCACGTGGGACAGGATCAGCTTTTCTGTCTGACAGTTGTCACTGCATCCTCCTGAGATGCTTTCACTGCCCCGTTTGTCTGTGGCCGGAAAAGCTCCCGTGTATTTACACTGTGGTTTTTTAACTGCAAGAATTAAATCTCTTTTTATTTTTTTTTTCTGTCTTTTCCCCACCCTCTGCCTGGACATCACAGTTCCATCTGTGGGGATCACTGCTGTTTTATCAACCTGGAGCCTCCCTATACACACCATTTCCCCAGCCTTTGTTTCTCCTGCTGCTCAGAACTTTCCCATGAGTGAATTGCAGTAGTGCAATTCATTAAAAATGGCAGATTTATTTTAATGAATCAAAGGAACAGCACACCTATATGAATAACACAATGTGAACAACCTGAATATCCTTGATGGCAACAGGAACACTCTGTGTAGGGACAAAAGCTTGGGTTTCTTCTTGGGTTTTGAGGATAGTGGGATTATTTTTAAACTGTTCCTGAAATATTTTCTTTGCCTTCTCTAATTAATATTTGGAATGCCTGCTGTAAGAGTGGGGAAGAGGTCTGTTTTCTCTGTTTGCTCTTTGTGGGTGTCTCTGAAGTTCTTGTGATGTGAGCCCTGGGAGAGGGGGAGATGTTTTGAATGGTGACCAGGCACTACTGAATCCAAAGCCATGCAGGGGCAGGGCCAGTTCACTGGCTGCCTTTCAGCTGGTGTTTACAGGCATCGTTATTTATTTGTTTATTTTATGCCTTCTAGTAGTACCTGGGTTAATTTTAGATCAGCTGGTGCTGGAGGAGTGTCATGAGAAGGGCTTTGCTGGGTGGCTTGGCATGAGAAATTCAGAATGTGGAAGCGTTTGGAGGCACTTGGGCCTCCCATTTGTCTTTTTGAAGTGTTATAGAGGGAGGAAAAAGGATCATTCTCTTCCCGGTTAAATATAAAGAAACCAAACATTACTCCTTGTATCCAACAGTGGTTTATTTTTAGAATTTTCTTGTGAATTTTCCTTATACGAAGACAAACTATTTCATGTTCTAATTATTTCAGATTTTCATGGGACTATTCCGTGTGCTAATTTTTAGAAGAGCTACAGTAAAATTGGAAGTTTTGCATCTGTCTGGCAAAAATCACACCCCCTATCTGTGAGGGGGAGAGACTGAGGAGCTGTTAAGATTAATTACTGAAGGAGAGCTACAATTAAGGATGAGTAGTCCAGAAGTCCTCCAGTAAAACAGTCACTGACATTCTTCTTTTCATGAGTAATGTGTTGTATATTCAAAAGCCAAGCTGGCGTCTTGACGTTGGTCTCAGCTCGGAGGTTCTTCTTCCTCCTGGGAGTGTCCTCCAGCCTGTCATGTGCATAAATTCCCAGCGTGTGTTTCCCAGACTACTGAATTGCTTTGCTTTGTGTGTCTGCAGATGGCAAAAGCCAAAGACAATATAATTGTGACGTCTGAGCCTGTCTAATTTCTCCAGGCTGTGGCTTGTGATTAGGAATAGTGACTTTTTGCAGCGAGGGAGTTATAGTGAGTGTAGTGCCCTCAACTCCTTCAGCATTAATCAGCTCCTGTAGATTAGGAAGCCCCTCTCTCTGGTTGCTTCTCTCTAATCGTGAACATGTGGAAATAACCACAGAAAATCTCACCTCAATGTGATAAGACTTGAGGAAAGAGAAACATTCCATGGGTAATTCAAGATGTTCTCTCCTCTCAGTTTACATGGTATGGGAGTTCCTATAATAATTCATCCCAAGTTTTGTTTCTTTGCCAAATTGAAAGGCTAAAGATATATAAAGAAAAACGAGTTGCAGGATGCAATGCAATTGAAATCAGAGCTATATAAAGGAATGGAAATGTTTGCTTAGCAGAAACCTGCTGGAGAAGTTGGTAGGAGCTGTTTGACATCGCTGCCGAAGCGCGTGGTGAGCTGCAATTTCTACAGGCTTTCACAAATATTTCTGTCTTCCCTCCACAGGCAGAACTTAATTTATTCCTGTGTTCTTTGACAGATCATTCAACTTTTTGCTGATGTAGTGGACGGGAATCGGGTAATTCTGTTCAGTCAGAGTCTGTGCCCATTAATCCAGCTCCGAAACCAAGAATTGCCAAATTACCCCAGCGCTCTCACTGTGTGACTGCTGAGCTCTGTGTTTCTGGGCCAAGGGACTTTTGGTGGCAGCCAAAGGTCGGGGTGCAGTAGGTGTGCACTGCTCTGTGGTAAACAGGAGGCTCATGCAGTGCCTTTTGTCATTTCCATGATGACTCCTGGGGTGAGGACACACAGGAAGAGGGGATGCGCTGGGCTGAGCAGCTGGGCTCCAGTTGCACCACATTCCTCCAGCTCACGTGTGGCCGCTGGCTTTTTATGCCAAGCACCTGCATTTAGTTTTGGTTTGTTTTGGAAGGAAAACAGATTTTTTTTTGCTTGACTACAGAAGCAGCAGCCAGTGGTTTTGTTGTTCTAATGCTAATGTCATCTGGAAGGGTGGTTACACACTCTGAATCCAAAGGTAGTCACCAAGCTTTCAGATTTCAGCACTTAAAGGAAAAAAGTGAAGCATTTTGAAGCTTTACCTGAAATCAAATCCACAGAGTAACAGAGGGAAACCCAAGATGTTGTCCTGTCAAGGCTTAGTGTACTGTTCTTTCTAAATAAAGCTCAGATATCCCTGAAATAAAGGTAAAATCATAAAATCACATGGTTTGGGTTGGAAGGGACCTTAAGGACCATCTAGTTCCAACCCCTGCCGTGAGCAGGGATGCCTTCATGCCCCATCCTGCCTGGCCTTGAACACTTCCAGGGATGGGGCATCTGCAAATATCACAGCTCTGTTAGGATGAGGTTGTCAATTGTACATGTTGCAGAGGAAAAGAGAATGAGCTGTGGAACAATAAGGGAGGCAGAACGTGGCTTCTGCATACTCAAAGGGTGAAAACACAGGATGATGAATCCTAAAAAAATTCCTTTCTGATCAGTTCTCTGCAGTTGCCATACCCCAGAATCCAGTGAAGCAGAGCTGAAGCAGACTTTTGGGTCATGGACTATGTGAGACAGTACTATTAATTTCTCCAGTGACTGAAGGTTTTTAAAGTACTCTGTGTTTCTTGTAAGACACAAAATACTGCCCTTGCTGAGCTATAAATCTAGAAGTAGCAATAATTTGCTTACAAGTTTGATAATTCAGCACTATGATGTTTCTCCAGCTTAGAGGTTCTGTTGCAATTCCAGTGAGACACATGCTCTAGAATTCTGCAAGAGTTTTACACATTTAGCCATTACTTCCCAAGATGAAGACAGATAGCTGAGGTTTGGAGAATCCCCAAGCTTCAATTTTATTATCTTTTTCAGACAACTTACAGTGCTGTAATTGTGCAAAATATCAATAAAAGAATTTAATCTCTTCCAGGTTTTCAGACAAGAAAGAAAGGCTGATGCATCTTAAAACCAAACAGAGAGAATTCCAAAAACAGTAAGTTATATTTATTAAATTGATATAAAAGCTAAGAGATCTCATAAAAGGAAACAGTCTCCTTAACACACTGTTGCTGGAGACAGATGGAGTCCAGATAGTCATAAAACTTTCAATCATGTTTTTTCCTCTAGTGTTTTGAAGGCCATGGAAGGGAAAGAAATAACTGATCAGCTGGTGAGTTGCTCCAAGTGTCCCATGGTTTTTAAACTCTCTGAATTCCTAGATCTCATAGTTTAAAGTTACAGTTTACCTTGAGGGCATTGTGTTGCTTTCCCAGAGCCTGTTGTAAGCAAAACTGAAATGGGCTCTGCAAGCAGAGTGTTCCAAGCTGTCTGAAGTTTTCATTTCTCACTAGATATTTGTTCAATAACTTATTTTACCAGTTGACTTTATACTAGGCACTCGTTTTGTTTGTGGCATTCTTCTGTGCACAAAACACTGTATGAAATATTTAGTTGTTTGATCCATTTAAGAGCATCCTGCTACTTTTGCACTAAAGCTGCTGGCTTTGTTGTTAATCATTAGTTCAGCATGTTTGAAGTCGTTCGTGCCCTAGAGTTGCTGAATGTTCTTTTTCAGAGATGGAAAATAATGTCTTGCAAGATGAGGATTGAGCAGCTGAAGCAGACCATTTGCAAAGAAAATGATGAAATGACAAGACGTGAGTAATGCCTGTGCTTTTGTGATGTGGAAAAACTCCCTGTGCCTTAAAGTGAAAAATCAATTGAGGTGAATTTGAGCGTTAGTTTTTTTTAAAACGGTGAATTTCCAAACCGTCGTTTCCTAAATCAACTTGAAGGCAAATCGGTGAGTGGATTTTGGCCTTTTTGTGCTTGGGTTTTAATTAGCAAACAGCAGACATTATTCAGCTGGATGGAGATGGTTTTGCAACAGCTTTAAGAGCAAATGCTTAGCAGCCTGTGACTCTGGCTGTGTCCCTAGAGATGGCTTTATTCAGTGTAGTGTTTCTGATCACTTCCTCTTGATAAAGAGGAGCAAACAGCTCTGCAGCTGTCATAGATTTCATGAAACTGCTGAATTTTAACCCACACCTGTCTGAAAATCCTGAAATCCTACTTGAGCAAGAGTCACTGAGATACGGTGTAGGCTGGAGAGTTGCTCCATTCAGAAACCTCAGGTTTTGAAACTCATTAAATTGTTTTACACTAAATATGCTGGGTCATTTTTCAGAAGAGAATATGCAGCTCTCCTTACAACCTACGTGCAAGGGAAGCAGAGGAAGCATATTCAGAAGCATATTGATTGAATCTGGGATGTTTTTATGGCTTGAAATTCAAGAGGAGCCATACAGAGAGTGGAAGCAGAGGCATAACCTGAGAATGGTCATAAAGGATTAGCACAGGCTTGGGGTGAAAAATCAAAAAAAGGCTGAGGTGCAAAATGATTTTCAATTAATAAGGAGGATGGATAGTAACAATAGGAAATGTATGATAAAGAAAAGGTGAAGGAGTAGACAAGTGTTTTAGTTAAGAGGAAAGAGAGCAAGTAACAGTGCAGAGAAGTCTGAAGCATTCACTGCTGCCTTTGCTTCATCTTCCTGCAAAGAAAGTGTGATCAGCTGCTTAGCCTGGTTAAATTTTACGTCATGAGAGGACTGCAGGCTAAGGAGAGGAAACAGACGGCTACATATTTGCTTTATGGAACCCAAGGAACAAGCTGAAGTAGTCTGTGGAGAACTTGGGAACACATGAGGAGGGAGTGAGAGAGTCTGAGGAAGCTGAAAACAGTACCCACTTTCAAAGGGTGCAGGAAGGAAGAACCTCAAACTGGTAACACAGTAACAGGCATCCTGTTACAGACCTGGGGGAACTTTGCTGGTAACTGGATGATAAGGTGGTTAAAAATAGGCATCACTTGGTTGTGATATTCATGTCAAATTCATGTTTTGTTATTTATGTCATGGTTATGATATTCATGTCAAATCAACCCCTTGTCTGGGAACAAGTGATGCACTGGAGGATGAAGCGGAAGCTGCACGTAACTTGGATTTGGGCACTGCCTGAAACTGTCTTGTGAGCAAACCAAGACATTTGCTCTGGGTGTAACCCCTGCAAGGTCGTCACAAAAGTTTAGAAAAGCTGCATTCAAAGAGCAGTGACAGTGGTCAAGCTGAGGAGGTGAGACAGGTGGAGCTCAGCAGGAGCCAGTTCCTGGCCCAGTTGTCTTCAGTATTTCCCATAATAGCTCAGTAGAATAGAGGGTGGAATGGAGGAAGCCAGGCTGGATGGTGAAATGACTTCTGTGGAGACCAGGACCAAATTCAAAATCCTGCAGATAAACAGACAACATCATCTGAAAAGGACAAAGTCAAGGTGCACATTGTTGTAATGAGAAAACAGAAACCCAGAATGGGGGATGGTGCTGAGATTTGGCAGGAAAGGATCTGGGGAATTGCAAATTAAATAAAAATGATCAATCTCGTGATGCTCCAGAAAGGCTCAGGCCTCTTTCTGGGTTAACTAATACAAGTGCTGTATTTAGGATGGAAGCAGTTATCCTGCTGTGCCAGGTATTGCTGTTGCTTCAGTGGAGGTCTGGTGTCCAATTTAAACAATTTAAGAAAGATACAAATCACCTGGAGGAAGTCTGAGTATTGGAAATGAAACAGAAAGAACGGCTAAGAACATTCATGTTTGGTTTAGACAAGAGGAAGAAAAACAAGCTTTTCAGTAGATAGAAGATTATTATTACGGAGATTATGACTTTTTGTCTTTGGCCTGTGAAGAAAGGAGAATAGGAAATCAATGTGACTTTGAGGAATTAGTCACCTTTCCTCAAAATGCTCTGAAGGTGGCAGAGTGTTAGGACCAACCAGCAAGTGGAGTTCTCCATTTTCCTACTCTTCTGTGGAATTTGTTATCTGCAACTTTTGCAACGTCTCTTGTTTCACAGTGAATTTGGTTAGATTTAACCTAAAAACCGAGCTAACTGTTGCCCAACTAACCTATTGTTAGCTAAGTTGCTTTTGGAGAGAGACCAGAAATGAATTCTAGCTGTGAGTAGCCAAATAGATCAGGAAACCAACTTGGTCACTCTTGGGCCACATTAAAAACTGTGAAAAGGTTGTTTCTCTTCTCTTGGATGTGGCATAGTTTAATTTTCTGAAAAAAGAACGATTTCTGGAACACTGGGTTCCTGCTTTTGGAGTTGATTCTCCTGGAGACCTAAATAATTGGTGGTGCTTAAAATAATATTTTAAAATCTGTGTTTGTCTTCCTTCTGTGCAGAACAGTTCAAGGAGACAGGCCTGCAAATACCTGGCACAGCTCTCTGGGCAGAGATCAGTGTGCCTGCATTTGCATTTATCAGGCAGTGCAGATCTGTGGGACACAGTGGTGTCCTGAAATACTCCTGGGGACAGATTTTTAATCACCTCATAAACTGGGTCATAAAGCAGAGGTGCTGTGCAGAGAGCAGGACAGTTGTTTGTGCACTGGGACTGCTAAAGAGGAAATGTGAGTGCAGTGTCTCTCCTGCTCCCAAATAATTGCTGTTGGACCTGCAGGGAAGGGAGTTCACTCTGAAAAAGTAGCCTTTCAAGTCGAACATGAATGTGAAAATTGAACAGATGGGCATTTTCCTCCTCCTCTGTCTCTTGTTCTTTCTGCAAAGGGAGAGTTTGGGAATATGAATGCAAGTGTTAATTGATTTTGTGTTGATGTTACAGGACTGCTTAAAGGAAAAGGGAATTACACCTGACACATAGGCATTCTTGGTACTGCTCAGAGAAAAGTGGATTTTTCTACTGCTCCTCTAACAGGCGTCACTTATTTCTATTATATAAATACGAGGATTATTAGTTCTTATCTGCATGGAGGAGCTACTCCCACCTCCTTTAATTTGGGACTTTGCATCTCCCACATAACAGATCTTCCTTCCTACCAGACACACCATGGATTGCAGCAGATCATATGACTGGAAATAATTCCTGATGTTCAGAGAGAGCAGCCTCTGTGTCTGCAGGGGCAGGCACACTTCAAACTAGGGCACACGGAGAGTTTCAAACACGTATTTGGGGAGAGCACAGGAAATCTTTCCCTGAGCTTTTAAAAGACAGAGGTGGCTGACTCTCTGTAGCACCATGTTTGTGGGAGCACGACCACAGCCAGTTATTTTATAGCACAATCACCAGATCACAGGATCATCAAAGTTGCAAAAGACCTCTTAAGATCATCAGGCCCAACCTTGGATGCTTCAAGACACTCTTGCAGGGTATTTTTCCAAGCCTCAGCGTGCCCGACACGTGGGGTGAATCCAGGCAGTTGCAGCACTTGAGCAATGAGCACATTTCCCATTTTGTGAGTGGAAGGGGAGATAGCCAGTGTTCCCTGTGGAAACAAGGAGCCTGCACTGTTGGGATCCAAGTGCTGCAAGAGCTCATCCGTGAGTGAAGCCCAAATAACCCACACTAACAGCAGCAGAGGTGCCAGAAATGGTGAATGAAGATGCTATCTGCACTTGAGTTTGGCTGCAAGCAGGGCAGGGCTTTTTTGGCCAGCACCATGCAAACGTGTACAGTCAGGCTATTTCTGTCAGGATGATTACCTCAGGAGTTTAATTAAAGTGGGAAATCTTGGCTTTTGTGCTCCAAATCCAAAAATAGCCAGGTAAAAGATAGGGAAAGAATAATCCCAATTGGAGTCTCTTCGGAGATCTTCAGAGGAGATTAAAAAGTTGTACCACTGAGCAGCTGGAAGATGTTAATAGTTTAGTAGGGTTTTCTGTTTTAAGCTGCCATAGATCTTGTTTTCCATAAATATTAATAAAGCTTTTCTCAAGCTTTTCCTACGAGCACCTCCCAGCTCCTTTTCCAAGGGATAACATCTGCTGCTCTTCTCACAGACACGGAGGGGCTGCTGAGGATTAAAGAGGAGAACCAGAAGCATTATCGCAGGGCTCAGAGGCATCAGGAGAAGAAGGAGAAGATCCAGAGGCACAACAGGAAGCTGGGAGACCTGGTGGAGAAAAAAACCTACGACCTGAAAACCCAGTATGAGCACTTGGCAAACCTCCGTCGGTCACACATCCTGGAGCTGACCTCGGTCATCTTCCCCATTGAAGAGGTGAAGACAAGCATGAGGTATGGCAGGCTTGTCCTTTTGGGATCATTTTGCTTGGTTGTAGACACGCAGAAGAGAGTTCTGTCAGTCTGAGGTATGTGCTCTGGCTCCTTTAGGATCTGTGGGGAGGAGGAGGAGGAGGTGTGTTCTCACTCAAAGACAGAGGTCCAGGATAGAAGAATTTGAATCTGGCGGTGCTTGCATCTCCCCACTGGGACATCTGAGCTGTGTGTCCAGTGTTAAACTTCCTTAAAATATGGATGCCCCATCCCTGGAAGTGTTCAAGGCCAGGCTGGACGGGGCTTGGAGCAGCCTGGTCTAGTGGAAGGTGTCCCTGCCCATGGCAAGGGGGTTGGAATGAGATGGGCTTTAGGGTCCCTTCCAAACCAAATCATTCTAGGATTTTACGAAAATAGGTAATTAAAAATCCCAGAGAAAATGAAAGTAGTTTTGGGAATGAGGAGTTTTGCAGGAGTGGTCTATAAGGTCCCTTCCAACCCAAACCATTCCTGGATTCTACAAAATTAGCCAATTAAAAACCCCAGAACAAATGAAGATAGCTTTGGAACTGAGGAGTTCTGCAGGAGCAATCCAACAACCATTTTGCCCTGAGTGAAATCTGCCTCAGTGCCTGCCAAATGCACGTTTGATTCCATTTTCAACCACTTCTTTTCAAACCTTCCTGGGTCCTGCAGGGACCCTGCGGACGTGTCCTCGGAGAGTGACAATGCCATGACCTCCAGCACTGTGAGCAAGCTGGCGGAGGCGCGGAGAACCACGTACCTGTCGGGG
This sequence comes from Eulacestoma nigropectus, assembly GCA_013397775.1. Classification (NCBI taxonomy): domain Eukaryota; kingdom Metazoa; phylum Chordata; class Aves; order Passeriformes; genus Eulacestoma; species Eulacestoma nigropectus. The sequence continues at coordinate 703,516 of VZTE01001108.1, forward strand.
AGGTGGGTGTGTGACGACCACAACGGGGACACCAGCATCAGCATCACGGGGCCCTGGATCATCCTCCCCAACAACGGGGACTACTCCGCTTACTACAGCTGGGTGGAGGAGAAGAAGACTACACAGGGACCTGGTAAGGGGCAAGGCCTGGTTTTAGGCAGCTGGGACGCTCCAGAAGCTTTGGGTGCCAGCAAAAGGCACTGAGGAGCAGCAGACTGGTCCATTTGTTCTCACCCTGAGCCAGAAATAAGTGCCAGTATAGGGATTATAGGAGAAGATTCCCTGCCCAGTTGGAACTAGGTGGTCTTTAGGGTCCCTTCCAACCCAAACCATTCTGTGATTTTATGATTAGTCTGCTGAAATCTTCTTTTGCTTGAAATGCTCTCTGGGATACACAGCACAATGAAATAGAGGAAGGTAATTATACACAGTTTTGACACAGTTCACATGTCATCATCTGAACAGGAATTCCAAGAATTACTATTTTCTTCCAACTTCTGACAGATTTCACTGGAAATGATTGCTAGATTCAGGCTGTTCTCCATACTTAGAAATGACATATTCCAGAGTAGACTCCAGGAACATGTTAACACACCCACCGAGGCTTCATTTAAAACAAGGATTTCATGTTGTTTTTATTTCTTTCAGATATGGAACACAATAACCCTGCTCATACCATCAGTGCTGCATTGTGCTATGCAACTCAGCTCGTTAACACTTTGTCTCTCATACTTGATGTAAATCTTCCCAAGAAGCTCTGCAACAGGCAAGTAAAAACACAGCAGGGGAATCAGTGACCTTCAATCAGCTTAGTTTGGGGAACAAAGTCGTGAATCGCAACAGCTTTTTTGGTAACATGGGTGGCTCGTGGATTTTTGTGCTGTTTGAGGGGAGGGCTAGCAGGATTTTAGACCACAGTTAACAGTCCCTCCCTTCTTTTTTACTTCCTGAGAGGAAGCCCAACCATCACAGTTGAAAATAACACTTTTCTCATTGATATATTCAGCATTCTCAAATGAGAGATTAAATATGGCAGTGTATGAACGGCACTTTTGATTTTACTGGACCCCACTGTGCTTCACAAAATCCCAGCCCAATCCAGCAGCTCTGGAACAGCTCTGCTGCCTCCTGTGCTGTAGGACAAGGTCCTATAATATGTCATGGCAGCAGTGTAATTCCCAATGGGATATAACCCCCATGGGGAACACACCTAGGAGTGCATTGCATAAACCCCATTTGGGATGAAAGGCGCTGTTAGAATTTTGGTATCTGTGTGGAGCACCTGGGATCTGTACAGAAGGAGCTGCAGACCAGGTCAGACTCCCAGGGGTCCCAAATGAGCTGCTGAGGTTCTTTCAAGTGTTTTAAAATCGTGATTGTCAAAGTGAGGGCACAAAAGTTGTGTAGGGTTTCAGGTTTTTCCCACCCCATGGCTGTGGGGTTGGAGCCAGATGATCTTGAAGGTCCCTTCCAACCCAAACCATTCTGTGATTCTCTGATTTCATTTGGGTGTTCAGCGCTCACAGAAGGAAAAGGTTGGGAACAGGAAATGATGCAAGATTTTAAAGGAGATCTGCAACAGTTTGGCTCTGGTGGATCTCTGAGTTCCCTACAGTTCACACCACCTGTCCTGTGGAAACTGGTGAGGCCGGGGCAAGCTGAGCTTGTTGATGAAATGCTCACAGTCCTGCTAGGTGAAAAATTAATCTCCTGAGCACTCCAAAACTGCCTGTAGACTTTAAACAAGTGCTCGCTCCGAGGATTTTTACTCCAGGATGTCTTAGGAAGCCAGGGCACGGAATGCTGGTGCCTCCAGTAAGTGGATTTTCACAGCATTTTGCTTCCTGTGTATTTGTGTGTGTGGTGTTTTAACAGTGAATTCTGTGGAGAGAACCTCAGCAGACACAGGTTCACACGGGCAGTGAAGAAGCTGAATGCTAACATCCTTCACCTCTGCTTCTCTCAGGTAGGGGGGTGCACATTTGATATCTTTAAATAGCTTTTTAAATATCACAGGATTTCCTCAAGGAACTGATGATTGTTTTTTTTCCTTTCCACGTGTCAGCATGTAAATTTAGATCTGTTGCACCCCCTGCATACCCTCAGGAACCTCATGTACCTGGTCAGCCCAGACACCGAGAACTTGGGCAGGTAAGAAAAGCAAAATACGAACTCTCCTGTGGCTGCATCCCTTTTGAATTTATGCCTTTGCCTTGTTACTTACGAGGGAAATTCTCTTCTGCTGTGCCTAAAGATCAGTCCTCAGCACAGACATCGGGGGAGTTCCAGGAGGAGACAAGACAGGACAGAAAAAGGGGCTCCTGAGTAGGAAATTAAATTTCACAGACGTGTGTTTGCTGTGCTTCTGCTTCAGCAGGCTCAGCTGGAGGCTTTGCAGCTGATGATGGACTTATTTCCCCTACACCCAGGAGCAGGAACTCTTTCCCTCCAGGGAATAGCAGCACAAATGCCAGGCAGCCTTGCCATGCTCCAAGTGTGACCCTGCCCACGCCTTGCCAACGTGCAAATACCTGAGAGCATCCAGTAACACAAACCCTGAAAAGAATCCCAGGCAAACCTTTCCCAAAATACTTCCAGTCACTGAACTGCCTAGACAAAAGTTGACCCTTCAAATAATATTCAGTTATATGCAAATTAAGATGAAAGACAACTCTTCTCTTAGCTTAGAACATGATGAAAAGAATGTCAGCTCTGGCCTGCACGCACCAGGTTTAATATTTTATTTCTTTTTTTACAAGTTAAATATAAGAAAGCAAACAGCACTGATTTTCCCATTGGGATAATCCAGACACAAGTCACTTGTGCCCAAGACAGTCTGCAAATATTTGTTTGATGTGCCTGGTGCTTTATTCCCCCCTTAAACACAGTAATGTTCCGAAATCTACTCTTCTGCTTTGTTCTCGTGTACGGAGCTGGTTTTATTCAAAACCTGCAGTGCCACTAAGAGGAACTGCCTGTTCCCACTTACCTTGTGTTCTCTGGGTATATCCCTACTGATTGAGCCCAGAGATATGGGGAGCCACATCTTTGGAAAAGATTCTGGACAAAAATCTCTGCTTGCTGCTGCTTGTCTGAAAACAAGGACAGTACTGGAAATACCCAGAGGATGAAGAGCTGTGTCCTCAAAGGAAAGCAGCTGCTCTAAAGGTCCAGGGGCTGCAGTGGGCACCTGTGCAGGTGTCACAGAGCTCCAGAGCTGGGTCCAGATGGTAAAAGAAAGGGTTACAGGAGAGTTGGATAAAACCCCCACAGGCTGCTGAATGGCTTTACAGACACCACTGGGAGCAAAGAGTTGGAGCTGGTTGAAATGAGGCACATGCACTTTACAGAGACATTAATTACCCACAGGAATGAAGGTGGGGATTCTGTTTCCTTCTGTCATCCTCTGAGGGCTGGATGAGTTTCTGGAATGGATGCTGTCATCAGGCAGGAGTTGCTGGGCTCAGGACAGGGAGAGCGGGTGGGACGCAGTGGCCTTTGTTAGAGAGGAGGTCACTTGGGATGATCTCATGGTGCCTTCTGGCCTCAGCCCTGATGACTCCCTTCTTGTGTTGCCTTGTTAAGCAAAAGGCTTTGCCAGGAGGCAGCGCTCCCATTCCTTTCCAGATTATGAAAGAGGAGTGTTTGCCTTTAATTTCTCAGCTGGCTGCAAAGTTTGCAGCAACCAGCTCTCTTTATTTTCCTTTAGATACCTAAGCCTGTGGTTGCCTGACAATCTCCCATATATGCTGCTGCTTTCATATGCTTATAATTTTACCAAACTTTAATTATCTGCATTAATATTTTCCATGATAAATCACTGCTTTAGGCTCCTTCTTCCACTAAGGCTGGAGAAACTCTTGCCTGTGCTAAATGGTTGCTGTGTTTAGTGGTTGGACTCCGTGATCTTGGGGGTCTTTTCCAACGATTCCGTGATTCCATTCAATTCTTGCTCATGTTCACTGGGCAGTTCTGTGGCTTGGAGTGAACTCTGTCAGGGACGCTGCTTGCTGTGGGGAATCTGCCTGTTTCCATGGAATACAGGCAGCCCAAAGCAGTGGGATGGGGCAGGATGCAATCGCTTCTCCCGCCAGGCAGTGGCAGCACGGAACTCTGAGTCACAGCACAGGTGGGTTCGGGCAGGACCCTGGAGATTCAGCCCATGGCCCTGCTCAGAGCAGAGCCAGTGCTCAGGACTGGAGCATCTCCCTGCCCAGGAAAGGCTGAGGGAGCTGGGGCTGTCCAGCTGAGAGGAGTCCTCAGCCCTGTCTGTCCCTGTCTGCAGGGAGGGCTCAGAGATGGACCAGGCTCTGCTCTGCGGGGCCCAGCCGTGGCACCAGGGGCAGGAACTGATGCCCACAGGTTCCACCTGAACGTGAGGAAGAATTTCCCTGTGCAATGACCGAGCACTGGAACAGAGAGGGTGTGGAGTCTCCCTCACTGGGGATATTCCAGAGCCATCTGGACACAATCCTCTGCCTTGTGCTCTGGGATGATCCTGCTGGAGCAGGGAAGTGGGACCAGATGAACCACTGTGGTGACTTCCAACCTGACCCACTCTGTGATTCTGTGCGGTGGGGTTTGGAGTGTCTCCAGGGGAGACCCCACAGCCTCTCTGGGCAGCCTGGTCCAGTGTCTGGCCAACCTCTGAGTGAGAAAGAGGTTGAGGTGTTGCTCAGGGCAGAGTGGGAAGCCTCCACTGGTGAGCTGTGCCAGACCTGTGAGTTGTAGCTACACCCCAACAGAGCTGAGCTGTCTCGGCCTGGCCAGGGCTGGTGCTGGGAATTAAAGCTGTTCCACATCAAGCTGAGATTCCCACCAGTGGAGCCCTGAGTTATCACCAGTAGCTTTCTCTGTTGTGTGTGCATTTCCCTGCCCTTGCCAGAGCAGAACTGCTCTCCCACCGTTCCTGCTCCGTGGGCTGGAACCCTGTCCCCTCCTTGGCCAAGTGTTTGTGTTACGACCGTGGTGACACAAAGTCCCCTCTGCAGTTTCTCTGCCAGCTGATAGAGACAGGGGCGCTCGATCTCTGCTGTGCCCGTGACAAGGCAGGGCGCTGGGGGTGCCCGGGGCTCACCCCAGCAGAGAGGACAGAGGGGACTGATGGCACCGTGTCCTCACCCCCAGGTCCGGCCCCTTCGAAATCAGCGCTGACCTGGAAGACTCCATGGAGTTCGTGGACCCCAGCGCGGCGGGCGAGACGGACGAGAGCGGCGACGAGCACGTGAGCGACGAGGAGACGGACCTGGGCACGGACTGGGAGAACCTGCCCAGCCCCAGGTTCTGCGACATCCCCTCGCAGCAGGTGGAGATGCTGCAGAGCCAGAGCTCCCAGGTGTCCCAGCCCATCGCCAGCAGCAGCGCGGGCGGGATGATCTCGTCCGCCGCCGCCTCGGTCACCTCGTGGCTCAAGGCCTACACCGGGCACCGCTAGCGGGCACACGGGACCTGTGCCAGGGACCCCTCCCCGACTGTGCTGTAGTCAACCTTTACCTATTCAGTTAAGTAGTGCCTGGAACAAAGGAAAGGTCAGACTTTCGTTTTGTAAACCGGAGAAAACCTTTTTATTTACCCAAGATGACTGTGACGGTCCCGTTTTGTAAATTAGCTCCGTGCTCCCGACGGATTCCGTGAGGGCACTTTGTGTCTTGGTTCTGTCTGCATTGAGGATTGTAAAAGGACCCAGCAACCTCCAGCTCTACTTTCTGAAGAAGAAACAGATTTTGGAGTGTTTGGATCGGGATGAGCACAGGGAAGGCTGCTCAGGGCGCAGTCTGGACAGTGGTGCAAATGCAGTTCCCACTTTCTTAACTCCTTACAGGGTTTTCCTTTGTGTGTGTGTTTTAAATCTGTCTTGCATAATGCAAAAATGCGTATTTCTAAATTTTTTTCATTCAGGACATGAAAAGTATGCATTTTTAACATGTTTTCTAATCTCTGTTGCCATATTTTTAATACAAATAATCAGCATGGACAGGGAATTCACACAGCAAATTGCTCTTGTTTTAGATTTGGTTGTGAATCTTTACCCAGTTTTGCCATAGAAAACTGGCTTGTTTCATGCTGTTTCCACTGGTAGGTGTAGAAGTTTTGTGTTGTGCTGTCTGAGGCACACGGGCTCTGTACTCTTACTACCATACACCAAAGAAACACTGGACGTTCTCTTGCTAGACCCACATTCGATGCTGATACAGAATTGCATTGTTGCAATAATGCCCATTGCTTACCACACCATGTTGCCACTTTTTAGCATTAGAAAAAGCTCATTTCAAGCCAGTTTGGTGAAGTCGCACACTCTCCACACTACACGTGTTTTTAACCCTATTTTATTTTATGTTCATGGTGGGGTTTGTTGTTTACTGACTGCCAAGCAGTTGGTTTGGTTTCCCTGGCGCAGCCGGCTCGTGGAACCCCGGGAGGGGGGTGCTGACAGGTGACTTGGTGAGCAAGGGCTCCTCCTCTCCCTCTGCCTTGCAGGAGGGGGCCCTCACGGGTGGTTGGCTCAGCAAAGCTTCCAGCGTTTACATTTAGAGCTGGGACAGTTCCCCCACAGGGTGAGCCAAGGTCAGAGCCTCCTGCCCTCCTCCTCGAGGGAGGATTTCTGCCACTGCCCCACAGCTTGTGGGGACACAGCTCCTAATGGGGACACAGCAAGGCTGTGGTGAGTGTCACAGAGGCCACGTCCCTGCCTGATCCCAGCTCCAGGGCTGGCTTTCCCAATCACCTCACAGAGTGTTCTGTGGTTTGCTCTGTTCCTCTCCAGCCCGGCCAGTGCTGCCTCTGTCCCCACCCAGGAGGGGTGGGAAGCCAGGAGTGGCAGTGACACCCGTGTGCCCCATGCAGGGGGCCCTGCTGAGTATTGTGTCACCCACCCCTCCATGGCAGCTGCTTCTCTTCAGCCCTGAGCTTGGGCATCTGTTGTCAGTAGTTTATTTTCATTTATTTAAATTTTTCTTTTTTTCTTTTTTTTTTTTTTTTGTTAAACCAAAGACCCTTAACTCCGCGCGAGCCCCGCGCACGTCGTCAGACACCACCACCCTCCCTCCCGCCGCTCTTCTGCTCCAAGAGTTGGGTTTGTTTTAGGAGGACAGCCCAGGCCCCTGGGCTGCTGCAGCCCGATGGGGGCCAGTGCCCCCAGCCCCGCTGCCAGGCAGAGCCCAGGGCTTGGGGCTCTGTTGGCTCACAGCACTTTATCACTCGCAGCTCTGAGCAACCAGCACGCGCCAGTATTGGAAACTGGGCTCACAGCCCGGCCCCTTCTGCTTCCCCGTGTATTTTGCACTGGACCCCGCCATCTAAATACCTTTTTGGTTGTTGTTTTTTAATAGGCATTTCAGTCCCTTTTTCATTGCTGCCTTTGTGCTTTGAGCCCCGGAAGGTCAGGCCATGACTCAGCTTCATGCACTGTCACTGAACTTAGGGAAAGAAAATCCAACACAATAACTTTTCTATAAGCCATAATACTTCCTATCCACGTTTTCCAAAATAATTTATTTGCAACCCTGTCATACTCTGAGAGTGCACAAGGGCACCGTGAGGGTGTTCAAATGCGTCGGGGTGGGGCTTTTCATGGAACGTTTTTTTTGTAACAGAACACAAGGTTATGGTGGGTTTTTTTAAAAGTGTTTTGCACATGTGTAGCTGAGGAAGAACTGTGTGTGTCCAAACCTTGAGTGCAATCACCAGGATTCGTTTTCCAGGTTGTTTGGGGGGGTGGGGGAGGGAGGGCAGGAATATCTGTAATTATAGGTATTTGAAGGCAGCCAGCTGAGAGTTTACAAAACATTTTGCGTAGCATGAACATGGGAATTTCAGTTCAGGCCGGGACTTCTGGTCACGACCAGTGACCTGGGGTGGCCAGTTTGGGCTGCCAAGGAAGAGCCTGATTTCGGGGGCCCAGCCCTGTGCCGAAAATCAGGTGCCTGTGCAGGGTCTCGGGTGGGACACCCAGGGGTGGCTTTGTCACCTGCGGAAACTCGCGGCCCCTCTCTCGCAACTTCCGGACTTGAGATGTAACTAAACACAAATGGTTTGTTTTGTTTTGTTTTGTTTTTTTCTTCTGAATTTTATTGTATTATTGCAATAAATCTTTAACAGTAATTTTTTTAAAGTTGTATATTTATGACTGATACTTCTGTGTGGTTTGTTTTTCACTGTGCTGGGCAAAGTACACAAGATTTTCCAGCCTTCAAAGCGTCACAGGGACCAGACCTGTTACAGTGCAATCAGTCGTACAGTGGTGGAACAAGCAATACCCATCCTAAAAAAATACTCTTACATAAAATAACAGCATCTCCATGGGAGCAGGGGGTGGAGTCCTGCACAGCACACACACACACACATCCCTCTATGTACATGTAAACAGATAAACCTCTCGGGTGAGCCTGGCTTGGGGCTGCTCCTGTGCTGGGTGATGTTTCTGCAGGTGGTGGATTCCTTCTGCATGCAAAGGGCTCCTCGTTACGAGGTCATTTCAGGATGCAAGAAGGTGCCTCTTGAAGTTTGGAGTTATTTAAGTGAAGCAGTGTCAGAGCGACAGCGATGGGAAAGGGCCAGGCAGGCTCTGCCCACGGGCCCTGGTGGCCTGGCAGCCCACGGGTCACAGGCTGCTGGACGATGGAGGACACACAACCCCTCCCACTCCATTTTTTGTGACCTATCTGATGGGGAGGGCTGATGGCCTTGTGATCCCTGGCTGTTGGACACTCAGGAGTGGGAGCAGCAGCTGCCTGGGGCTCCTGCACACAGAGCTGGGGCCGTTCACAGCACAGTCAGGTCACGGCCACGGGCAAAGCGAAGTCTGGGGCCGAGCTCAGCTCATGCAGACACAACGCTCACGCCACTTCTGCTCAAGCAGGACCAGCAGCAGGAGCTTTTGTCCTCTGCCCACTCTGGTTTGTGGCAGGAGAGCAGCCTGATAATGCCCCGAGTCCTGTCCCTGCACCAGGACTGCCTGGACCAGCCAAAGGCAGGTGGGAAGGAGAAACAGCCCCGGGTGAGGCTTCAGCACCATTTCCACTGTGCAAGAAGTGGGAGTCAAGACACAGGTTGGATCTGTCAGTGCAGTTTTGTGCAGGTGGGAAATCCTAGAATGGTTTGGGTTGGAAGGGACCTTAAAGATCATCTCATTCCACCCCCTGCCATGGGCTGGGACACCTTCCACTGTCCCAGGCTGCTCCAAGCCCCATCCAACCTGGCCTGAAACACTTCCAGGGATGGGGCAGCCACAGCTTCTCTGGGCACCCTGTGCCAGGGCCTCACCACCCTCACAGGGAAGAATTTTTTCCCAGTATCCCATCTATCCCTGCCCTCTGGCAGCAGGAAGCCATCCCCTCTTGTCCTGTCACTCCAGCCCTTGTCCCCAGTCCCTCTCCAGCTCTCCTGGAGCCCCTTTAAGCACTGGAAGGGGCTCTGAGGTCTCCCTGGAGCTTTCTCTTCTCCAGGTGAACACCCCCAGCTCTCCCAGCCCAGCTCCAGAGCAGAGGGGCTCCAGCCCTCGGAGCAGCTCCGTGCCCTTACCGACAGTTCCAGGGGCTGGCGTGGGGGCAGATGCTGCAGGAGGGGACCTGGGTCCAACACAAGGAACTGAGCTCTGCTGCAGCATCCCAGGATTTCTCCACAGGGAACAGGGCCCAGCAAAGGGAAGAGTTGCTGCACAGCCAGGATGGAGCAAGAGCCCAACCGCAAGCCTCAGCCACAGGCGGATTTCTCAGTGGTGTCCATGCCAGGAGAGCCCCAGAGCTTGATGAAAACTGGAAGCTTATGGACAATGGGAATGTTATTACAACTTCTTTGCAGGCCTATCTGGAAATTCAGTCCAGACACTCCAAATCCTCCCAGGCAGGGAAGTCAAGCACATGGTGCAGTCCTTCGTCCTCAGTTCTAAACAGTGAACTTAGTATATCCAACACTGGATTTTTAATTTTTTTTTTAATTGCTTCTTAGGAAAAAAACTAACATTCATGAGACCTTGGCTTCTCCCTGAACCATCCCTTAAGGAAACAGAAATCTGCATTTCACAACATTACAGGAAAAAGAAAAGCCTGCAGGCAGCTCAGCATGGCAACACTTGGAACCAACCCACTTCTGGATGCAAAAGCTTGCTCTGTGAAACAATTTTTAACAGCAGTGCTGTGCAGGAGGGACAGTTCCGGCAGACAACGTAATAAATGATGTATAAACCAGCCCACGCTCCCCAGCCAGCCTCAGGGGAGGGCAGGGATGGGGTAGGGTAGACAGCAAGTTGTCCTCTGGATTTACCTGCTCCAAGAACAAAATAGCCCCATGGTATTATTTTATCCTCGCTTTCCCCCTTGTTCAACAAAGGTGACCAAAATCTCACACCCTGTTCCAAATAAAATTACCTCACTGGCCCCTTATCTAATTACAAAATATTTTCCTCTGCTGCTCCACTCCAGCCTCGCAGGGACTTTCCTCGCTGCTGTCAGCCTCAAGTTTTCCAGAGTCTTGGGTGGGGGGGGCAGGAAAGCAGCTTCTTTCCCTTTGCCCCTAACCAAAATGAAGCTGAAGGCCTTCGATGCCGATGGCTTTGGCAAAAAGCCTGGAAGTGGTTTGGCAGCTGGTCCGAGGGAGCAGATGGAAGTTTGGGAGATGCCTGCGCCCCGTTAGAGGATTAAGTCAGGGATTAAGGAGGGATCCTGCTTTCCCTCTCCCTCTTCCCAGCCGATTACAAGGCGGCCGCACCCTTTTTTTAGATTCCTAATTTCATTCCTCCTGGTTGTCATCATGTCTGCAGTGCAGGGAGGCTGAGCAGCTCCAGGAGGGGTTGCTGACACCCGGGGGGTGGCAGGAGCAGGTGAAGGCAAAACATAAAACCAGCACATCCTTTAAACCTCCCTGCAAAGCCTGAGCTCACCAAACCCACATCCCAGGCTGCCAGGGCTCCATTTTCCTTCTCTCACTGTTAAAGGAAAGAACAAAAGCATCCGCCTTCAAACCCTCTTTCGTCCTCCTCACGCTCCGAAACCAGGAGAGTCACTCCCTGTGATCCCAGGGCAGGTGGAGGTGGGCGGCTCAGCCCGGCCCCCACAGCCAGCAGTTTTCCACACCTTTCTGCTCCAGCACCAAAGGACAGAGAACAGGACGAGCCAGGTGCAGGGCCACCCCATCCCTGCCCTTTCCAGCTGCTCCCTGGGGTTGGCAGGGCAGAGGAAGGCCCAAGATGAGCCCTGGAAGGTGGCACCGGCTCTTCTTGCACCAGGTCAGAGATTTTGGCTGCTCCAGCCGGAATGCTGAGAGCCAGGAGTCCATCCCTGCCCTGAGAAGGGGCAGAGAAACAGCAACAGCACCAAGTGGGGGGAGAGAAGGGACGTGGCCAGGGCAAAGGCACGGCTGCCACGCTCCGTTTGGCTCCCTGGAAAACGGCTGCTGCTCCCCTGACTGAGCTGGACGCGGCTGCTGGACTGGCCAGGGTCCATTCCCAGACTTGCAAACCATCCACGCTCAGAGGGGTGTAATGGGAGGCTGAGGTCTGGCTCACAGCACGGCAGGACAGGAATGGATCCAGGGCAATTCTCCACGCTCCGCTCCCACTCCGAGTGCGAGGAATCGCCCTCCATCCGACACAAACCTCAGCGCCGCCCCCAGGAAGCACCGACTCGCAGCACGGGGACGAGAGGCCAGGGGCTGCAGCAGAGCAGGGCAAAGCACGGCAAGGATTCTTCTTGCAAGGGAAAAATTCCATACAGAGCAGATAGGAAAGCTTCCAGCACAGCACAAGAGCCAAGGCAACTCCACGCTGATCCTGCTGGACCCACACTCCATCCTCGAGCATCCAGGGAACAGGTCAGGTGCCCACACAAGAGCCAAGAAGCAGGATGACCAGAAAGTGCCTGTTTGTGCAAGCTTTCCATACCTAGCACCGGAATTCCCGATGAAAGGAGCCTCTGCTGCACACAGGGCGGGCAGGAAGGAAAGGAAAAGCTGGAATCCGTGACTGTTACAGCAGGGAGTTCTCCAAGTACTAGAGATTTGGGGGTTTTTTGTTTCTTTGTTAGTAGGACAGGTTTGCTAGAGAAAGCACACTGCACATCTGAACTACAGCACAGCACCAAGTTTCTGCCACGTGTTTTACAGCATTTTTATTTTGGGGCAAAAGTCTTACAAGAGAAAGTCTGGTAAGGCAGATCTAGAATGCACATTTTATTTATGTAAAAAAAAAACCCCAACCAGACAACATGGGTAAGGTAGACAAGAACTTTTTTTATATTCTGACTATACAATAATATTCCTCTTTTTTTTTTTTTTTTAATCCACTGCCACGCTACTATAATGGATCTGTTCTATAATCTAAGTTTCAGGTTGTCCAGTTAAGTTGTCTGCAGCTTCTTTAAACAAGTTGACCTTTACCTATTTAGAGTTTCTTCTCAGAAACATTCATATATTATACAGGATATACAGATTTTTGAAACAAGACACTTAAAAACACACACACCTATAGCCGCAACACTGGGATAGCTGCATTGTAGGGGTTACCTTGTTCAGCCAGCTGTAGACTCTGTATGTACAATTAGTTTTTATAGTGTTATTTACAGAGATGGACTAAAAGCTCTCTTTTAATCTAAAAGGTAAAGGCTCTTGTGTTTGAGTATGTGCAGTTTCCTAGCCCTGTGGAAAAAAAAAAAAAAAATCACGACAATTATATACACTGTAAACAGCACAAGGCATGAGAATCTCCTCCTCCTCCTACCCCACACAATCTCGCAGGAAAGTGTTTGTGCACTAATATTCCTCTTCCACCTCTGCTCCCGCTCCTCGGGTTTTCTTATGGATCGCGCGGTTAAAGCTGTGGCAGGCAGGGACCCAGTGATTGTCGTGGAGACCCAGCTTACAGCCCGGGATGCCCTTCTGGGAGCGGTGGCAGCACATCCAGTAGCCAGGCCCATAGGGCAGAGCCTGGCAGTAGGGCTTGGGATGCCACCGGCACAGGGACACGTCCCCCTTCACGTATTTCTTCTTGCACTGCTTGCAAGGGTCTTCCCGGTAGCGGGGGTCGCGGACCCAGCGCGAGTCCGCCGGCCTGATGTTGTAGTACTCGATGATGAATTTGAAGTAGTAGCAAGTGCATTTTAGGGCAACCAAGCTCCTGGTGGGAAGCAATCCAAAGATCTTCACGATGATGTGGTGAGGCAAGAAGGCCATGTACTGCTGAGGCTCCAAAAGCTGCTGGATTTTAAACCTGGTCTCCAGAAAGTCATGCGAAACCTGCCGCTTTAGGCAGGAAGCATCAAGTACTTGCAAAGCCCCTTCTGTGAGAGGGACAGAAGGGGCCGATGGCTCTGTAGGGACACTGCTTCTGACACATGATCTACCAGATGCCAGAGCATCCTCATCCTCGTTTTGGGCTACTTCCCCTGGCTTCTCCTGGGTACTCTCCCGCCGTGGCTGTTGCTCGTGAGCAGCAGGCTGCTCCCCCTGGAGGAAAAACAGCCTCCCTGGGAGCGAATCCTCACCAGAACCGGAGCTGGAGAGCTTCTCCTTCCTGCACCCTTTCTCTGTCTTGGTGACTGATATACTGATGCATAAGGGCTCCTTCCTAGCAGGATGCTTTGGGAAAATTACAGGCTCTTTCGACGTACAATCAACAGTCGCGTTCGTGCTCTGCAAGGGATCCGGTGGCAGCCTGGCAGCAGCTGGACACGGGGACAGCAGAGCCCTGGGAGGCTCAATCCGCGTTTCAGTGTCATTCCTGCCAGCTGTCATCGCCAACACCGCGTGGGCAAGTCCCGAATTCACATTCCCCACCCGGGTATCCAGCCCCGAAGGAAACGGCTGCTGGGCAGAGGCAGCGCCATCCCACAGCTCGGTGTCACCCAGAGGGCCACAGCGACCTCCGTATCCAGCCTCTGCCACCCCTGCCTCCCCCAGGCCGTCCCCCTGAGCCGGGACCCCCTTCCCCACCTCTCCCTCGGGCTGGGCGCCGCTGGCCAGGAGCACCCTGCCGACGTTCCTGCGGAAGCTGTTGTTCCGGGAGAGGCTCCCGGCCTCCCGCTCGCTCTGCCGCCTCAGGCACTCGGACTCCAGCTTGGCCACCATGTCCAGCACGCGCACGGGCTCGCCCTGGGGCTCGCCGGGGCCCCGCTCCATGTGCGCCTCGCACGGCCCGGCCGAGGAGAAGGGGTCGGAGCCGGGCAGGGCGGCCTTGGGCTGGGCGCTCAGCCTGGTGGCAGAGGCGGCCGTGCAGGTCTTGGCACAGTCCACCAGCAGGGCGCTCGCCCGCTGCTCCAGGAACGCCACCATCTCGATGACCGACAGCGACCGGCCCGGGAACGCGCCCTCCCCACCGTCGCTCCCGAAGTGCACCGAGCAGTGCTCGATGCCGCAGGCGAAAGGCTCCGGCTGGGAGCACCTGGCGTTCGCCTCCCTCATTCTTTCCAGTTGAATTTTGGCTTTTTTAAGATCCACCGATTTTTTCCTGCGTTTGGCCGTTCTCCCGTCGATGTCCCACGTGCTCTTGATTTTCATGGAGCCCACGCGGGTGTTGCTGCTGCACTGCTGGGCTGCGAAGAAGGCGATTTTCTCCTTGGTGTTGCCGGGTTTCACCACAGCCCAGACATCCAGCGGCCCTTCCCCTTCTTCTCCCTGGTGGATCGTCGCAGACAGGGCGTTCTTCTTCTCCCTTGCACTTGGACCATCCGCTGGGCCTTTCCCGTTCATATTGCACATAGTATTTGGATAAATAATCCCCAGAAGCTTTTGAGATGGAGTGGCGAGGGAGGGTTTTGGGAAAACGCTCAGTTTGGTGCAGTTGGTGTATTTTTCTCCTTGTGCTGGTCCCTGGTGGCCTCGCAGGGAATCCTGGCTTATTTCTGGGGATCGCTCTTTCTTCTGTAACTTGAGATATGGCTTTAAATGCATACCAGAAACCCTGGAAAAACAGAGAGGGAAGAAGTTATAGTTGCAAAATATGCCTGTGTGGAATTAGAGAAGGTGGCCCAGAGCAGGCACCAGCCCACACCTCAAGAGGAACCACATGAGAAAGGAAAAGAGCCACCAAGGCTGCAATATCCACCCTTGGAGAACTTCCTGCAGTAGGAGAGAACTTCCCATTAGAGAAATCTGTTTCCAGGCAGTTGCAAGGAGAAATTCTGAAGTTTAAGTTGTATCAGTTGTGAAAACATAGCTAGTGGTTCATTCTTGAGCTAGAGCCATCCTTCTGCCTGTTCCTTCCTTAATCCAGTTGTAAGGCACACACAGGTCACAGGGTTTATCTGGACATCAGCTACCACACAGTCTTTTCAGCAGATAAAGATCAAGAGGGAAATAAGCAAGAGTAATTACATTAATCAGAGATCCCAGGGGATATCTAATCTCCTAGTATCACCCAAAATCACAGAGTGGTTTGGGCTGGAAGGGACCTTAAAGCTCATTTTGTTCCACTTCCTTCCACGGGCAGGGACACCTTCCACTATCCCAGGTTGCTCCAAGTCCCATCCAACCCATCCTTGGACACGTCCAGAGATGGAGCAGCCACAGCTTCTCTGGGCAATGAAACCTTTCCCTTTACCATAGTGATAATGGCAAATTTGGTGCCTTTCCCATAAGGGTCCTTACGTTATATGTCAGATGCCAAAAGCGACAGCAGCGTAACATCGGGCTGAGGACACCCACTCTCAAGGATGGGATTTTGCAGTCAGGAATTCCAGAGCTGGGAAGGACCCCTTGGATGCTGCTGACACTGCAGCAGCAGCCCTCCTGCAGCAGTCCCAGACTCCTCTGCTCTGTCACACCTCCACAGCCATCTCCCGTTCAAAGCTCAGGAACGCCGGAGCCCGGGGCACTGCCACACAGGATGCAACCACCAGGAGACTCCAGGCTCTTCTCCCAGGAGTACCACATAAGCACATTACAGAACTAACTATAGATTATGTTTCCATGGTAATCTTTGAGTTGTTGCACTCAAAGGCCTCCTCTTTGGGGATGATCTGTGCTCGAGAGTTGAAGAGCAGCAGGTTCAATGCCACGTTCATTATGAGCTGACACAGACACATTCAGGCACTGAACACGTTTCCCTTGAAAGCCAACACCAAGAGAGTTGTTTAAGTATGGCAACTTTGTAGGTTTCTAGCCTAAAAACAGCTTTTAACTAAAAACTTCAATTCATTGGTCTATAAAGTCCAACTAATTTATAAGTGATGCTGCCCAAGCAGAGGAAGCCTCCAGGACTAGGAGCAGTTGTGCTGCTTAACCACTGCTTTCCCTGGAGGTCTGGTTCCTCCTTCTGGCCCTAATGACAAAAAGGGAGGGCAGGCACAGAGATTTTGGGGAAGTGCATCAAGAGGAAGGGCTTAGTTCACCTTTCCACACCCCTCTGGTCCAAGCAGTGCTTTGAAGGCCAGGAAGCAGCCGCTGGAAAGGCAGATGTTATGTTCCTTCCCTCTGGATTTTTTAGGGAGACCATCACCTGGCTCTTGCAACCAGATGGTGCCAAAACCACCTGCATCTCACCTAGAAACTGTGGGGGTAAGAGATCTCAGTGCTGCAGACACACTTACCCAGTCCCTGGGTTAATTCTCTCCCCGTGCCAATTCCAGCTGGTTGGAATTGGGTCACCTCCCAATTTAGTCTCCTCTGCAAAACGCAACTGAGCTGCTTTGTTTGCCTCCTCAGTCGGATGCTAAAAACTAAAATAATCTCATAAAAATAGAACTTTGGGGCGTTGAAATAGATGCATGAAGAGAAAATTGGGAAATCAGGGCTGCTGGAGTTTGCTTTGGCCTCATTTTTCACAGGATCTGCCTCACGGTGGTTGTACTTCACAGCGAAGCAGGGTCAGGCCACCCATGTGCCCTGGCCAAAGCCCAGCCCAAAAGAGCAGCAGGTGAAGCACTGCAGCAAGCTGCTGCAGAGAACAGTGCCTGCAGCCTTCCCTTCCCTTCCAGAAGGACATTTCCCAGGCTAGAGAGAAAAGCTCCGGTGGCTGCTCGCCACCGTACCCTGGGGAGAAGAGGTGAATACAATTAAAGCACGACTTTGCATGCTGAAATCTCCTGAGCCAGGAGCAGAAGATCAAATTTCATTCATGAGTTTTCATGCCAAGGTGTTTGAAAGATGAGCTGAGCTTGTTTTTAGAAGGCTTTCTTCAAGCAGTTTTCAGGAATCCAGCAGGACAATCAGCTCGACACCCTTCATTAAGAGAAGCTGCAAATGAAGGTGAGACCAGGTATTATATGAATAAAAACAGAACCAAACTGGTTACCCCAACAGGCTCAGGGGACATGTTCAGCCAGCAGAGTTGGTTCAGCTGCTCCCAGCTATTTCTGGTCTACGGAGAAAGACAAAGGGTAAAGTTCTGCCTCACCTATTACAGATTTCTTGTTTAAGGTTATATTTCCTCCTGTGTTTCAGTTAGTCCCCGGCTCAGCCAACAATACCATTTAAGGTTGAAAAGTTATAATTTACATAACAAAATTATGCCTTAGTCAGAAGTTTTACTGCCAGAATAATTGCCTCATTTGAATTCAGCATTCAGTTCATTGCACATGTTTTAATGGATCCGGATTTAAAGAAAACCTTCATCTAATAACTTCAGACAGCTATAAAGAGCACTGTAAACTCCACGAGACCAGCTGCCACCTGCCTCAGAGTTTTCCAGCAGCAGGGAAGAGAACTTTCATTTTAAAAGTCATCTTAGCAATGGGCCTTACCTGAAAAGTGTCACTTGGAAAAAACGAGCCCCCACCTCACATGCCCTTTGCTGTGGACATTGAGAACGAACTTTTAGGCAATCACAGCTTCTTCCCCGCACGTCAGCAGCACATTTCATCTCTAGCTCCCAGAATTAGAACAAGGCTTCCCAGCAGAAATTGCTTTGAAGATGAACCAGAGCCCAGTCCCCACCCACAGACTCCCCTGTTTCTCCGTGCTGGCAAGCAGAGAGCTGTGGCAGCTGCAGGTAAGCTTTTAAATATTTAAAACCACCAAAAATAGTTGTTAAAAGGTGAAGTCACATATTCCCTATGACACTTCATTCCAGAATAATTCTGTTTGCTTTCCTCCACCCTTTAAGTTATCAAGCTCTCTAATTTTATCTTTAGAGACAACGACTCTTCAGAAGTCCACGGGAGCAAACATAAAAGGTTTTCAATCCCAAATGTGCGGTTTTAAATTGCTGATAAGAGAGAATTCTGCCAGGAATGATCAGCACCGAAACAACGAGCAGTACTGCCTTTATACTGTTATTCCATCCTTAAGCTGATGAAATAAAGGGGCCAGTTTTTCTATTTCTAATCAGCCGTGTCTGAAAAACAGGATACTTGCACTGCTGGAATGACACTGCTGTTTTTATAAGTCGTAACTACAGCTTGTTTCCACTGTAGTTTTATCAAGTTGGTTACTACTCATTGTTGATACAGAAATATATTCCTTTATACAAGCTCAGACACTCACACACCCCTCCTCTCCCCACCCAAGGCAAGACCCACAACCCACTGGTGGACTCTCCGTCCCTGCAAGTGTCCAAAACCAGGCTGGATGGGGCTTGGAGGAACCTGGTCTAGTGGGAGGTGTCCCTGCCCATGGCAATGGGTTGGAATGAGATGGCCTTTGAGGTCTTTTCCAACCCAAATCATTCCACGATTCTCCTTGCCAAGCTGGCCAGAATCTTCCAGCATCCTTCTGTATTTATGTATGTTCTCAATCACAGCAGCCTAAAACAATAATATATTTGCTTTAGTGGAAACTCCAAAGTTGGAGGAAAAACTGTCAGAAAAGACTTAGTTTTCACAATTCCTTTGTAAGGTCCACAGAGAGCCTTAATTCCCTTTGCAGCTCCCAGGTCAGGGACTCTGATGATGCCCTGTGAAGCCAAAAGATTTCCTCTGGCCAGCAAGAACAACAACAACAAAGCATAATCTTCACAAGCAGCATATTCACACCAAGTTTTCTGGGCGAAGCACTGGAAGGTTTTATTAGGGTGAAAATTTCCATCAAAACCCCCAAGTTTCCTATGGACTTCTCCTTGTAAACACCAACTCCAGTCGACAAAAGCTCCTCGCGTTGCTGACTGCACACCCAGTGCCAACTACAACTCTGAAAAGCCCCTCAGGACATACATACTGACACAAGGCAGAGGCCAAAAAAAAAAAGAGAAAAAAATCAACAACAATAAAAACCCCACAACTCTGGCAAAGCATTTCTCTTCCCTGGCATCCCAGTTCTCTGTCCACAGAGCTTTCCTTCTCCATAAAGGACACTGACAATTAGCAAGGACTGAGCACTGAGTGGGAGTTAACCACGGTCAACCACTTGTTATTTCTGGAAGGGCTTGGTGGGTCCTTTGGGCTCGATCTCCAGTACCATTTCCATCCCCTTTGCACTGCCAGGGCAAGGCAAAGCAGACAGAGAGCTGCTTCAAAGGCATTCCACAGATTCTGTCGGGGCGGGAAAGTCCCGGGATGGAAGGCGCTCTGCTACTCGTGGAGTTTGTTCTGGAGCATGGCAAGGGTCCAAGCTCAGAGAAAAGGAGGGTTGGGAAGCACCATGCTCCAGAGCAGGGGTGGGTGCGACTCTGGCAGCTGTGGAAGCATCTGATTTCCTGAAAACCCACTCCCCTTGGAGCAGCAACTGCTCCTGACCCACCTCCCAACACCTCCAAAATGCCTCTTGTAGCAAAGGGAGAGCCAGTGAGGATTAGAGTGGGATTTGAAGGCAAACAGGAGGGATGTGGCTGCTGAAGGAGAGCTCTCTGCTCCAGTGGCCAGCCTGAGGGAAGTGGAACAATGCCAAAAACATGGGGCAGAGCTGGCCCAAAAGAGCAGAGGAGATAAATGCAACATAAGAACCAAACTCCTAATGCTGGATCCCTCCCCAGCTTGTTCACCTGCATCAGGTGCTCAGATAAGCTGACTCTGGGGGAGACAACCCCCAAACACAGCTGCACACAGCACAGCCAGAAAATCCACCACACAAAGCCCATCACCTCCAGCACGCAGAGGTTTTGGGTGACAGAATGCACCCCCAAGCCCAAGACAGACCACTCCACTTTGAGGGCTCCCACCCATTAATGTTTTGAACACGTTTTACACTAAACACACACACCCTTCAGTAAAGCACAGTTGCCTTGGCTACTTTCTAAGTTTTGTACAGGAAGAAGTGCCACTGCTTTGCCAGGCTTTTGTACAGAAGCACTTACCATGAAGGGAGTGATGCAGCAGCAATTCTTTGCTGAGCCTCAGGAAGCTCAAAGCCCTGCTTCCCAACCATACCAGACATGACATAGAGATGACAAAGCAGAAGGGAGCAAAATAAACTGAGAGATTTGGAATTCAAGGTTATCAGCTGCTCCAGAAACGTGTACCTCGGAGATGATGGGATGGCACACGTGGCTGTAGTGGGACAGGATGAGAGGAAATCACAGAGGAACAGCAAGACAAAAACTGGTGGTTTTATAGGGCTTCTGCTGAAAGCTGCCCAGAGCAGCATAGGTAAGTGACACGTGTCCTTCTGGAAATGTTTTACTTTTATTAATTTGCTTTCTGATTTATGAAGTGCAAGAGGACCAAGACTTCTCCTCGTATCACAGTGCAACAAATTTCTTCTGTTAACGAACCAACAAAGAGTGTTGCTATTTATAGCCTTCATTTTTGTGCATATGTAATGAGAACACATGAAAGGTTGCAGAAATTAACCTTGGACCACACGATCAGTAACAGACTCAGCATTCAAAAGAAAAAATAAGCAAAAGTAGAGCTGAAGGCAAGTTATCAGGTTGCTCTTTTGAAACTCAAGACTGAAAGAAACTGGTTCATGAAGTCAGCTGAGGTGTGGAGGACTTCACTGCACACAGCATTCTCCAGGAGTCAAAAGGTGTTTTCATTATTAAGAAACACATCCCAAACAAGATCCAAAGAAACTCCAGCTGGATGTGATCCTTCTTTGCGAAGGATACCAGAAGCAGACACAAGTTTCAGGTCACATCACTTGGAAACTTCTGTCTTAGAGATCAAAAAGTCCAGGAATAAACATGAGAACTGGTGCAGCATTAAGTCACTGCAGAGATATTTAACAACAAAGAAAAAGTGAAAGGTTTTTTCAGTTTGTGAGAAAAAAGAGAAACAGGGCTGCAAGCAAGGGCAGGGCAGAGATCAAGAGTACAACACAAAATACCAAATTTGACTTTGCACCATTTTTAAAGAGGGGAGGTAAGGGTGATGATGAGGACAAAAGCCCAGGCGTTAATCTGAACAAGAGCATTGGCAGAGGGAGGATTAGAGAGCTTCATAAAAATTGTGAGGATTGGCTCATCCCAGTTTTAGAATCCAAACCAGATAGGCTCATGCACTGCAGGCCAAGAAACAGGATTTATAAACCTCTCGAAAGGCAGCAATAGGAGGTAATAAACACGTGGCACATTGAGGGGGCACTGCAAGGGAGAAAGAGAAGGAGAATGATTGCAGCCTCTCCAGGGCTCGTATTCTGACTCCAGTATAAAGGTGCTTTGCAAGCAAAGAGGATTAATGTGACACAGAGAAAAAGGGGGAAGAGGGAATAGTTCAATATACCAGACTAACCTCAAGGTTCTCAAAAAAAGCCATCTTTTTAAACCAACCTACTATATCTTACTCACATGGACTTCACAGAGCACAAAGAGATTTACTGGTTAAGACAGATTGGCAGAGGAATGGGAAAACAGACAAAGGAGCTGGCTTAGCAGCAGACAGCCCCAGGTGATGCTGAATAAGAAAATACCAGCCTGGAAACCAAAGACATGCCTCAAGAATCAGCCCTGGGAACATCTGATTTTGTTAGGAATGACCTCAGCACTAATTCTGCACCCACAGAAATAGAGGCAGTTCCAAAACAGCAGAAGCACAAAGCTGCAAGTAACAGAAACTGAGGAGGGTTCTGAAATGCACCAGCAAGAGGAACACCAATAAATTTTGGAAGTAACTGAGGTGAACCGGCCACCACAGAGACAACCATGAAATAGGGAAGTGGAGGTGATGCTGTGACAGCAGCGACAAGCCCTCCAGCCAGACCAGCTCCAGAGCACAGCACACACTTTTAGGCAGGACTGAGAATATTCTGTGAGGGGCATCACACTGAGAACAGCAAAAACTGCTACTCAAGAAGCTGCTGGAGAACACTTGGGGTTACAACCCCATTTTACAGAATGCAGAAGAAGAGGTAAACCACTGAAGCAATGGTCCTTAGGCAGAAGGAAAATAAAGGAACAGAAACTCAAACGAGTCTATAAACTGTCATGAATGTTCAGCCTGGGAGTGAAAAGAAGGTTCCTAATTGCACAGCAAGATCTGTCATCCTCAGTAATGGCTTAATCTACAGGAGGAGAAGAAAAGATGCAAGAAAAGACGTAAACGTTTTTAGGCTGGACTGAGTTCACAAAAGGGATTATGAGATCCTGCTTGGGAAAGCAAGGAGCTGGGTGACCCAGGAAGTCTTTTCCAGCACTAAATTACCATGAGACTAACATAGCAAGTATATGCTGTCTACACAGCCACAAAGAACAAAGGTTAAAAGTTTGCTTTAAACCCACACAGCCTTTGGAAACCAAAAAGCTGGCGCTCTTCCTCCAGACTGAGGAAGTTTAAGAGCCTTAGTTTCAGAAAAAGAATTAAAAAAACAAAATACACATATATTTTGAAGTAGCTTGAACTCAAACAAACTGGCATGTCCTTGCATTTGCATGAGGACAAGTTGTTCTGCACGGTGTTCCTATACGGAGACGCAGAGAGAGGCGTTCACTTAATTGTCACATAAGCACAAGTGCTGGAAATCAATCGTGCATTTCTCCTTAATAAGAGACACAGGAAAGTGAGCAATGCAAAATCTGAGCTTAAACTAATCTAATTACTTAGTCCATAGTAAGACAAACCGCAACAATGACTGCCAGCACTTCCACTTGCTTTAAGCTGCCTGCATGTTTTAAAGCCTACTCTGACGAGCCTTTCGCCAATTAAGTTTTACTTCAAAGTCATGTTTCCCAAACTAATTTACAGCTGTTGCTAGAAAACCCAAGGATTTCTCCAAGTTCACTACCAGTTGTAGTGAATCTGCAGTTGTCATTATCAAATAAAAACGTCAAAGCACATTTCTGCCCTTAAGCCATTACAACGTTTCCCTTAAACACCACCGGAAAGTCAAAATTTAGAGCAAACACTTGAGTGACAGCACAAGACAATAGGAGAGGACAAGGAGAAGGCTAAAATCAGTGCTGAATACTCAGCTGCAGGCAGAGCAGCCAGTCTGTTCATACCGTTTGACTTGATGGAAGGTGGAGGATGTGGAGTTCAGCGGTTCCCTGTGGAGGCCAGCTCTGCAGGAACTCTTCATGGTAACGACCTCTCCGGCTAAGGCACCTCGTCACAGCCAGTCCATCCTGGGCTACACCCCAGGCTCCCCCATCAGCTCTGCCTGCCCCACACACAGCTTCACCGTGTCTCTGCCACCTAAAAACTGAACAAGAGAGAGCTACGTGAGAAGTTCACAAGCACAGATGATCAGGACGTGGACTTTCCCATGAGAGAGAATAGATACATATAAAAATATGAATATATACAAACACAAACATGCTACGCATGCATAGATATAAAAGATACGTATTCAGATATAAAAGAACATCATCATGCCAGTACTGCAGCTGGAGTTCCTGAACACCACTAAACACAAATAAACACGCCCCACCACAGCCTGTCTGCACACACAAAGTTTTTTCACCTTATATCCGACTGCAGCACTACCTTGGCACCTCCCACGGAACACGCTGTCTTCCCAGCTCCATGTAAACAGGACGCACAAGATCTCTCTGCTTGTTAGCACCACATCAGGCTTTGGAGGGAAGTAGCTGCTAGCAGTGAGATTTGAGGCTGCCAGGAGTTACGTTAGCGCGCTAATCAAAATAACGTGGTGGATTTCATAAAAGGACAGAAAACATGTCACCACGCAGCCTCCAAGTCTTGTGAAAACTGCCCTGTCTTTGTATCACACGCAGATAAGACAGATTACACCAAAACAAAGCTGTTCTGCAGTATCTCTTGTTCTCCCTGGGCTGCTCCCTTCTACACCTTGTCCTTGGAGCAGACGCTCTTACCGGCGCTTTAACGCACTTTGATGGAGAAAGAACAACAACCTTCGAGCTGGAACATTAAAGGGAAGAGTGACACAGCAAAAGAGCCCTGGAAAACCTCAAATACTCCAGCCTGAGCTGCCAGCAGATTGTTTTAGAGACTGTTTGCTTCCTCTCTAGAGGACCGTGCACAATGATGCCGTAATAAAGGAATGCCATTTGCCATTCGAGGATGCGAACTATGGAGCTGTGTCCCCAGGGGAGCAGTGATTTAGTGCAGCAGGTTGTTCTCTCCTTTTCAGCAGCTTTGCCCGGTGCTCCTACTGCTGCCTACCCCTGCTTTTGCAGAGATGGAGCCTCTCACATCACCCCCTTCCCAACACCTCCCCACACAGAAGAGCCCCCACTACGCCCAGCTCAGCTCTGCTTGACCAGTGTGGTTCACAGTCAATGCTCCCACTAAACACTCCTGGCCTGGAAAACCTGCTCTTGGCAGCCACACTTGCCAGGAAAATGATGAAGGATGAACCTTCCAGGCAGGAAAAACAGAAGCTGGTTTAGATCCACCTGACTTGATGTCCGCTACAGCAATTTCATGGTTTGTCCAATGATGGTGAATAAGAGGTTAAGCGTTTGCCTACATTTGAGTAGCAGGAGCCTAAAATAATATATAAAATATTATATAAACACATTCCAGTCTTCATGAAGAAATCTCTGCTGAGCTCTACACAAGGCTAAGAAACGTGTGGGGTGGAGGAGATGGAGGCATGGCAGTGGTACAGCAGGAGGAGGAGAGCATGTCCTCTGCTCCAGGGATTCAGGAATACCAGGAATTAGGTTGCCGTGATCAGCAACAGCAGAAATTGAAGCTTTGTAGTTAAACACCGTTTTCATCAGACTACCCAGAGTCTGTTACAAGGACCTACCTCTATGAGTGAAACCTAGGCACAAAAACCAGCTGTTTCTGATGTTCTGATGCTGTAAAGATATATATTCACAAACAGTAATTCACAGAGAAAGAAAAAGCATATGCCCAGTGCTTTAGGAAAATCGAAGTCAAACACAAAATCATTACTTTCCCATGAACCATCAGTAAGAGGCACTGAAATTCTGACTTTTCTCCAAGCTTTTGTCTGGCTCTCCTTCTGGCTTTACTGACACTAGCATTTCAAACTCAGCAGGAACTGTATCACAGAAACATGATTATATCCACACCCAAATAAACGCAACCACACCATCTCAAGAATGCCACTCACTTTTCCAATAGCTTAAACCCTCTCCATGGATCCCTGGTTAGGAATACCACGTGTTTTGTCCTAGTCCCACTCTGCTGGAGATCAATTGAGAAGTAAAAGATAAAAAGCCAGACAAATAATTGAAACCCAAAGATATCTTGTTTGCAGTAAAGAGCTTGAGAAGCAAAACCATCAAGAGAAGTGGTTCAGGTCAGGAGCAGCCACAACCCTGATCAAAGCATAGGCATTGTATGGTGGGATTTCGTGAGTTTAGGAAGGGACCAGCAACTACTAGAGGGAAGCAAAAGCTGACAAAATAAACACAGCCAAGTTCAGATGGGCACTGCAGCACAGACCCAACCACAGCTCCATACAAAGCATGCTTTTTCCCCCCCCTCTGTAGCTGCTGGGCTATAGAAAAGAGCTGAAATAGACTATTAATGCCAGCAAGCTCCTGACAAATTCCTACTGTGTGAGGAGTAAAGAGCTGTGCTTGTGAATTAAAAAAAAAAAAA
>VZTE01001108.1:729368-754889 GCA_013397775.1 Eulacestoma nigropectus
AAAAAAAAAAAAGAGAAAGCTCCCCCAGCATTTAAGCTAGCAGATATACTTACTGCCTTTTAACTACCACTGTTTCTGTACCAAGGCTGATCCTTAGCAGAAGGAGCTGCAGCCGATTTGTTAAGTTTTGCACAGAGTCGGGTACAGCCCAAAAAACTGAAATACAGATGCACAGAGAAACAAAACAGAAGAGGAAGTTAAAACCCTAATCGTGTTCTTCTCCCTCTCTGAAACCACCCCCAAACATATGCCTTTCTGCACAAGATGTGGGAAGGACTCAGGTTTTGGCAGCAGAAAGCATCACATCCTCTCAGCCGCGGACGGCAGCTCAGGGAACGGTCCCACAAAATTCCCCCTCTTATCACCAGGTTTGAACGCTGCTGCAGCTTAGGAAAACAAATGTATCAACGCAACCAGACTGCAGTCAAGGTCTCCTCATCCACGTAGCAATTCACTACAGCTTTTGATATTTTGATAAGTGCAAGAGCAAGTGTGTTTTAGCTGTAGCAACAGTAACTGATCAACAAACCAGTTCAAAGGGTGGGCACATCCTCTCAGAAAATTTACTTTCTTGAAAGGAGGCCGTGGCCTCGGGACTGGATCCGAGCAACAATCACCCTGTGGGTAAAAACATGTGTGAAAACACATTTGACCGCCCCGCCTCCACGCAGGGCAAGCTTTGGGATGCTCCACAGGGGCGTCACACTGGATTAGCTGGGCAAAGAGCATCAGCACACTCAGGATGCAGAAGGAAGCAGCAGAATACATTTCAGAGCAAAACTCAGAGGAGTTAATACCAAAAACAGCCATTAGGAAGGAAAAAGTCTGTGCTGAGGTTGTATAATAGAGATTAGGGTGTTTGTTTTCTTGCAAGAACCGGGTTACATGTCCATTCCCCCACCAGTGAGCTCAAGCTTAGGTTGTTCCATGATCCTTGTCTCCAAAGGAATAATGCACCAGACATGAAATTCTGCCATTCCCCAGCCTAGTCATCCCTCCCTCCCTCCCCAAACACCCCCCAGGACACCTATAACAGCACCACATTCTCCTAAGCAAGAGGCTTTGGCACAAAGTTTTCCCTCATCCCAACATTCCCACTGGGAACGATCCACAGCAGCTCCCAGATCAGGTCTGACAGTGAGATGATACACCAGGTCCTCAACCTCTTAGACACCTACAGGAACACAACCATTTTTTTCTAACCATTCTTCAGGTAATATCTATATATTTAAAACACCTTAAAGAACTGCCTTTTAACCCTAGAGGAGCCACCACAGGCATCGTTTGCCTTGTGAAACCTTGTGTGCTCAGCTTCCCCTCTGTTTGATGGTCAATCAGGTCTGATATTATCTGATCTAAAGGCAATGAAACTGCCACAGGGGCTCCATCTGGAATGAATGTGGGGGAGCTTCCTTTGTCTACTCCCACACCAAAACCAGCCGATGGCACTTCTGTCAGGCACCAGGAGCCAGAGCTGGCAAAGCAGCAGGACCCGGTTACCATCGCCCTTTGCTCATTTCCCCACCAAATTCACTCCAGCCCTTCATTCTCAAAGCTCCTCCAAGCTCCCATCCTTGGATCACACCAGACAGAGCAGTAATTTAAATGAAAACTGAAGACTCCCATGTAAGCAGAATCAGTGGAGGCCACAAAGACGATGAGGGGTCTGGAGCATCTCTCTTATGAGAAAAGACTGCAGGACCTGGGCCTGTTTAGTCTTTCACACCTTCCCCTTTATCAGCACTGCCTCCCTGCCTGATTTCTCACCTGAAGCCTCTCAAGGAGCTACACTAGGACAGAATTAACCCAAAAGTGGTCAGGTCCCTGAACCCACTTACCCCTGACCTGGCAGGAACTCACAAACCCCAGCAGGACAAGGTTCTCAGAAATTCAGACTGGACTCAGCCATCTCCAATCCACACCTGGAATCATGCTGGAAAATGTGTCTGCTACAAAGTGGGTTTTAGCTTCTTTCAAGTCAGTGGAAAGGAACACTTCTGAATGCACAGTGGGCAAAACCCAGAGTGTGTCAGAAGCAGGGAAATGAGCATGTAGGGCTCCAAGGCAACATTTGACTCCTCACTGCTGTCAAACAGCACTACTTGCTGTACTGATAAGCATGTGAAATGCTTATTCCAGTGAAGCACTACAGGGAGAACCTGTTTTCCTTCCAAGATCACGTCAATAAAGAATGAAAGGCTCCACATTCGTGGCTCACATGCTTTCTCTCTACGTGGGGTAAGTGTTGGAAGGACTAAGTTGTCCCCCCAAATGGAAAATCTCAGAAGGGAAAAAGAAAATAAAGGAAAGACAAGCTCTGCTGCACCCTCTTAGCCCTGCACGAGTATTGGGAAAAAATAATATTACAAGTGCTTCCCTTGTTCAACTATTCCTGAAAGGCTTCAGCTGCCTTGCACAATTTGGGTAAGGACATCGCTCGCTGCTCAGCTGGGAAGAAGTTAAGAACTGGCTCATTAGATTTGTTCTGCTTGATCCAAGAGGAAAACAAAACCAGTAAATCCCTCACTGGGCAGTGCTGCTGCAGCTCTGGTGACAAACACACGGGGCTCACACATCACTCTGCTTTCTAGAAAGCTGCCTTGGCACCCCTTGTCACTGTCACGTGCCCCGAATGACAAACTGGGGGTGGCAAAACCTCCCTGAGTGAGGCTGTGGCTGCTGCACCCTCAGCTCACGGGGCAAAAATCCTCCCTGAACACACCACACTCAAGGCCATGTGACCCACGAGCCACGTCTGAATTATTTAGCCTATAGAACTACACTTGTTTTGCCATGCAGATTGTGAATTAATGAAAGCTCAGCTGAAAGGTTACTTTCTTGGGGCGAGAGGAAGGAGAAAGCTTCCAGAAGCCTTCCTATTATAGAAGCAATAGAGCTGGTTCCAAATATAGTAGAGCAGCACTCCCAGAGCTCTGGAGACGTCGTGCCCTGTTTTTGTGAGGCTGAGGTCTCGCTGGATTGCTCCTGCACACGCAAAGATGGGAAGAAAGGACTGCAAGATGCAGAACTGATGTGAAAAGGGAGTTTCAGGACAAACACCAGAGGCAGAAACCCAGACTGCCTCTACGAAAGAGATCAGCCTGAACACCAGGAGAAAGCAAACCCACCCTACTTTAGAGAAAGCCAGTCAAAACCAGCAAGAAGAATCACATCTTTTTCAAGAACGCAACATTAGCTTGCTGAAGAAGATCCTGATGATGATGATTATTACAACCCTGATGTGGCAGATTAGGATTGCCAACAATCATTTCATCACCCTGTTTTGCCTGTGGATGGCAGGGATCCTGGCTGGACAGGTGCACTTGACTCACTTTGGCATGCAGAGGGTGGATTTGTTTTTGCTGTGACAGCTCATAAAGTGACCATCACATGCCCTGCCTGACAGAAATTCCTCACCAGTTCACTAGGAATAGTTTGCTAGTGATCCAGCAGCATGGGATAACGACCCACTCTAATTCTTAAAGTTTCCTTCTCCTGTTTCGTGGCAGCTCTTGCAACAGAACAGAAATAAACTTATTTGCAAAACTCTGATTACAAGTGTATCTTTGTGTATCTCTGCATCTGTGTACTCCAGCATAGGACTGGCCTTTGGATTAGTAAATAGCAACAAAGTAAAATGTCACCAGGAAACCAAAAATCTCATTCAAGACACTATGCAGGGCAGAAGGCCCCCTGCCCCATGGCAAAAAATGCACAGGAATAATTGTTCCTGCACATCTCTCCATGGGGTATGAAATGGCTTCTAAAATAGTAGAACAAACCTACAGCTGACTTCTAAATATCCAGCAAATAAATAAATACAGTAACTTCTTTAGAACTCTGCAAACGAGGAAAACCCCACAGCAGGTGACTCAATGTTGAGCACTAAATTCATCAGCTTTAAAATTCAATTCACTGAACTAAATATGGTTCTAACTGGCTTGGACCAGCCCTTGGGTTGCCAATCCTACTTTCTGAGACCACCCCATATTCCCTGATCACAGGTCCAGACCTACACAGTTTAGCAGAATAAGGGGTAATTCTATTTTATTTACTTCCGTGGAATCTTACACTTTAACCAAAAGGTTATTTTGTGCATTTCTCTGTCCTATACCACTACGGATCCCTTCTCAGCAGAGACAGAGGCACAAAAGAACCCCAAAAAACACTCCCCAAAAAACCCCAAGCAAACCGAACCCACACAGACACCCGAAAGACTCAAAGCAGAATGACACAGTTTCATCCACTTGAATTCATTCGCCAATCCGCTGCAGGGCTGAGAGGTTACAATATCCATTATGCATCTCTAAAGTGGCCAGATTTTTCCTAAGAGTCTCCAAATTCAACAAGCCTTACTCAGCAGCACAAACACTAGATTAAACAGAACAGTATCAAAAAAGAGTTTTAGAAGTAACTGTGCCATTACTTGCAAATATTTGGTTAGGTTGGATAAGGCCTTAAGCAACCTGGTCTAGTGGGAGAAGGCTCTGCACATGGCAGGAGGTTGGGATGAGATGATCTTTAAGGTCCCTTCCAGCCCCTTAACATTCTATGATTCCATGATTTCTGTCATTCAAAATGCCCAAGTTTTTTCTACCATATTCCTGAATCTACTCTATCCTCACATAAGAGCATTTTCCACTTTTTTTAGTATCAATGCCTCATGAATTGTCACTAAATCTTAAATCCTTTCCAACTTTTGTCTAAAGTAGGCCACTGCTGGTGCCCCAATGTCACATTTTCACAGAGAACTATCTTTCACCTTGCAAGGACAATGTAAAAATGCTGAACTCAGAAATCTCAAATTTATAGGTCAGCAGTTTACAAAAAAGTCTGCCCTGCACTTAGGGAAAGAGCTATCCAAGTATACCCAACTTCAGGACAGATTTCATGCAGAAAGAAGCTCAAACTGTTTTTCACAGCGCATTTTGGAACGAAGTGCCCCATTACATCTGCAAGCTTCCACCAGAACAGATTCCTTAGGAGCATCTAAAAACAACTCACCCACCCACAAACAAACAAGACACACCACCACCCACACCCTCTGCACAAGCTTTGGATTCACTGGGCTTTCCAGCTGTATCTTATAAAACAAAGCATAAAGCTCCTAAGGAACAGGTTACAATCTAAGAACAAAAAAAAAAGCAAATTATTAATTAATGTCAGGTTCTAACAGAGCTTCTACTGGAGGAGGTCAGGGCTGCCCCAGGCCCTTTCCAGCCAGCTCCACATGTCCCACCACAGGACATGGCTGAGTCCATCACTGAACCAACCGGTACTGTCACAGAATCATATTTAAGAAAGGGTAAAAAACACAACAGTAATCAGTAATCTCATGAACTTTATCTTGACCTTTAAGCTCTTTTGGCAGTCTTTCCGTGACATCTCCAATTCCAGTCCCTGGCAGGCAACAAACTCCTCGGGATAACCCGCCAGGGGGGCAGATGGATGTGTCTGTCCCCTGCAGCAGGGAGTCACCCACTGCAATCACTCACCACTTATTATTAATGTCAAGTCTTCAGGAGGGACAGGAATATTCCTCCTTGTATGGAGTGGCCAGTTTCCAGTCCTCCACTTTTATTATTTCTGACATCTGGTGAGACGTGGTGCAGACCCCACTGGGATCCCTGATGTAGGGGGGACATTCAGATTTCTGAGTCTCTAAGCTCTCTGAGAACACCCTATTTCATAGAATCCTAGAATGGTTTGGGTTGGGAGGGACCTTAAAATCCGTCCAGTTTCAACCCCCTGCTATGGGCAGGGACACCTTCCACTATCCCAGCTTGCTCCAAGCCCCATCCAGCCTGGCCTTGGACACTTCCAGGGATGGGCAGCCACAGCTTCTCTGGGCAACCTGTGGGAGGAAAATGACATCCCTTGGCCAGCTGCCCACTCCTGTTTTGAAGCAGCCCAGGACACAGTTATCCCTCTGGGATGTGAGCACACATTGCCAACTCGCATCCCGCTTTTCATCCACCAGAACTCCCAAGCCCGTCTCTGCAGGGCTGTCCTCAATGACTTCTTCTCCCAGTCTGTCCTCATACCTGGGACTGCCCTGACCCAGGAGCAGCACCTTGCACCTGGACTTGATGAGGTTTCTCATTCCCACAAATGCCATACAAACTTCTTACGTCCTCGTGCAACTCCTGGACCTGGTGACACAGCTCCTCCATGAGGACACACCTTCTGGAGAGATGATTCTCAGCCTCAGTTTCCTGGACAGGGAGCAGCCACTCTTTACAAGCAGAGGCCTCCAGAGCTCTATTGCCACCAGGTCTTTTTGGGAGGGACTCTGACACCATTGGGGCAGCAGCTCCAGCAGCTGCCAGGAATGAGCATCTCTCCAACAGCTCCAGACCTGCAGTGTGAAATCGTGCAAGGAGAGGCAAAGAAACAGGACACCAGGGTGTCACAGCCAGCAACATAAAGCTGGAATCCTAACCAGGGACAGCAGGAATAGCACAGCAAGGCGGACAAGACTCACAGCAGCACGTGGCACGACGCCGCGATCCAAGCGGACCCCTCGTCATCCATCAGCCAGAACCAGGCACCTGCAGAGCTCATCCAAGCACAGAGAGAGCAGCAGGAGCAGAACAGGGAGGGAACAGGGCATTGGTGAGCAGAGCTGGGGTCACACAAATGCGGGTGAGCGATCCCAAAGCAGCATCAGGGTATTTCCCACCCTAAACTGCTTTGCAGCTTGTAAAAAGCACGGAACTCCTTTAAAGGGACCAGAAAGGACTTTGAACACCCAAAGCACAGATCTGTGACGCGTTATGGCTAAAGTGCTCAGGAAAAAGACAGAAGGCAGCCAAGAGGACACATTACAAATCCTTCCCAGACAAAGTATCACCTGGGTTTACAGAAACTCTCAAGAGAACTTTATACACAAAACATCTGCTGAACTAACTCAGCTTCAGATAAGCTCAGGGGTTTTGACTGGTAAACTGCAGTAGAGACCAAGATTAAATACAGTATCTTATTGCATGATTGTTTCCAAAAGACTGTTTAAAATCTAAGCTAATCTGGAAACCTACCAATTCCATGGATCTTTAATCTTTTTTTAGCTCTATTTTTAAAGATTTTTTTTTCCATTAATAACTCAAGAATTATTGAAGTAAAAAATAGTTTGATATTTTCAGAGCTTTGTAGTCAATACACCTAGCAACTAACACAATTAAAATTTCAGAAAACCTAAGCATAGCACAAATTCCACTGTAATTCATTCTTAAAGAAAAAAGAAAGGCCCCAAAATAGCATTGAAATTTCAGTAAAGGACAACTTCTGCACGATCAAGTGCCTTATGAATTAACAACTTCTGCTCCAAGCCTTTCCCTTTTCACATTTCCTCTTCAAAATTTAGGGGCACAGACGTACAAGAGGACACCAGAAATAACTCTGGTGCAATTCTTTCCATGTTAATAACCATTCTGGAAGTATGGACTTTTCTAAAGTTCACCTGAAAACATCGGATTCAGGTTTGTTTTACAAGATTTTAAATTTTTTTCATGAAAAACCACAGAGAACATAAAATCCTAGAATGGTTTGGGTTGCAAGGGGCCTTAAAGACCACCCAGTTCAAACTCCCTGCCATGGGCAGGGACACCTTCCACTATCCCAGGTTGCTCCAAGCCCTGTCCAACCTGGCCTTGGACACTTCCAGGGATCCAGGAGCAGCCACAGCTTCTCTGGGCACCCTGTGCCAGGGCCTCCCCACCCTCACAGGGAAGAATTTCTTCCCAATATCTGATCTAAATCTCTCCTCTTTTATTTTAAAACTCTTCCCCTTTGTCCCATCCCTATCTGCTCAAGTAAAAAGTCACACTCCCTCTTTTTTTTAAGTCTCCTTAGGCCCTGGAAGGGGCTCTGAGATCTCCCCAGAGCCTTCTCTTCTCCAGGTGAACACTCTCAGCCCTCCCAGCCTGGCTCCAGAGCAGAGGCGCTCCAGCCCTCAGAGCATCTTTGTGGTCTCCTCTAGACCCGTCCTAACAGGTCCAAAAAATAGCTTTATAATCAAGACAGAAAAGGAAAAAATACCTGCATTGCTCTCTAACCCAATATTCCCTCTGGTCCCTTCAGCACAAACAACATTTTCTTCTCAGAGTTTCCCCCTCTTGGATAAAATGGAGAATATATGAACAAACCCCACCAAATAACTAAGAAGTGAAGCAGAAAATCAGGAGCCCACAGCTGTGGTTTAGAAGGGATGGTTTAAGTGAGCCAGCTTTGGAGCTGGGGATTGTGACCCTGCTGTGGAAATCCTCAGCTCCTGACAAACCAAACGTGCCACTCCAGAGCTCCCACTCACCACCATGGCTTTCAAAAACCAATTCTCTCCCAAAAGCCAGCTGCAGCTTGCCAGCCCAAACACTCAATTACCAAAGCAGCCACCAAACTTGAGCCCTCACCATTTGATATCTCTCACCAATTCTCTATGAGCTTGCAGGAAATAATTTCAAATAGCTCCCTCAAGAAAATAAGTTTCAAGCCTTAGTTTTTTCCATCCCGAGCCATCCCTGCACTATTTCATAGCTCTGATAATTGTACCACTGACTAACCTCCAACTGGGAATAACTGTTTTTATCATCACTATTAAAAACAGTCCCTCACACTGTTAGGAATCTGGAAATTCACTGGAGCTGCATCCCACCCTTCGGCCTCTCAAAACACTACAGAGCAATGAAACTATGTGCTGAAACCAGAGGATCCCTGTGCTGAACAACTCCTGTAATTTTTGGGTAACTGGAACTGCTTCCTAAGCGAACCATGGAGGTTTGGATATTGATTTTAGAGGGGCAAGTGGCACAAGAGCTCTGAAAGTCAAAGTTTTCCATACTGGACTGGGAAAATTTAGTTACTTTTAGAAATGCAGCAGTGTGTTAAAAAGCCTCTCACGTTTGCCTAGTTTTGTCATTTTTATGGTTTTTAAAATTAAAGTAAAAAGATCATCTGCAGTTTTCCTCTCCTAAAAGCACATTATCTTGGTTTTTACACCTTGGCCCGAAGAGTGACTGACAGCTCTCAGAGAAGTAGCAAGATGCAGAAAAACAGGAGTTGAAAGAAAAGTGGATTTAAAAAACAGCTTTTAATTATCTGAAGGTACAGTTGCCAAGTAGACAGCAAAGAGGCTGTGCATCACTTACAGATGGGAAAATTCCCCCAGGTTGATTTCACAGCCAATTACAGTGGATTAACCTATTAGGAAGAACAAAATATATATTTTCTTTTATGGATGCAAGTTTCAACAGCTTGAAAAATCATTGCCACTGGTACTTTGATACACAGGATCAGCAATCTGTTTTATCACACTTCCAGTCATCACAATCCATAAACACACCCTAGAAAAAAAACCTCACCCTCTTTCTTAATGCATCTTCTGTCATTATTTCCTTCTCAGGGAACGGCATCTCTCTTGGCTCCCCACTTTGAGTATCATTTCATATATCAGTACTTCTTTTATTGTTGTTAAAGAGAAGCATCAAACACCTTCCAACTCTTTCACACACACCTTTGCACACACATATAACAATTTATCTGCCAGATGCCACTGTAAAAGGTATTTGTCAAACAGAAAAGCACCAAAGCAAAGATTTTCAGCTTTCCAGGATCCCTGTGCTAAATCCTGGGTGTGCCTACTTTTGTTTGGTATCAAGTTCCTCCTGCTGGCTCTGCTGCAAGAGCAAACTACAGGGATAGTTAAGTTTTTCCCCATCACCAAAACCATCTGTTCCTTTTCTGAGTTCTCCAGACTTCCTTCCCCCTGACCATATCACAAAGCCTCTCTTTTCAGCAATGCTGCCTTCTTGATAGCCCATCACCATTATCTTCTTGTTCTCTGCAGAGCAGCTTGAATCACTGGGTCTTGCAGAGCTTCCAGTCCTTTCAGCTCAAGGCCAGGATCTGAATTCAAGCATCGTGATTTACAGAGAGGGTTGTTAAACTCCTTCCCTGACTCTTTTTTAACACTCCACAGCTTCCTGTCCTGGGAGGCAACCAAACTGCTACAAGAAATGCCACTTTCAGTTAAATATCCTCAATTCCTGCGACACTGAGCAGTTAAAACAATTACGTTACTTCCAAATCTTGCACACTGTAACAGCTTTTATCCCACAAAGTGCAGAGATGAGCAAAAATTACTTTAGCACCAAGGAGTGTGAGTTGGTTATTTGCTGCATCTCACAGCATTTCTAGTTAACATTCAGGCTTGGCACGACCCACCATCCGCTCGAGCACACAGCACAATGTCACCCCTCAAAACCCCACTGTTCAACCTAAAGGCACTTTTTAAAATTTTTTTTTTTTTAAGGGTGCGTCAGCTGCTAACTGAAAGCGGGAATGCTTCATTTAGCACACACACACTTGTTAAACTGCTCACAGCATGCAAATAAAACACCGCATTGTGCAAAAGTCATTCAGTCTCCCCATCCGTAGATATGAGCAATGGAACCGCGGCCAGGAAAGAGAAACTTGGAACAACATGCAAATATTTCAGTCCCTTATTCCCAATATTCACATCCCAGGCTAAAGCCCACAGCCCTGTCATGCTGAGGGGTGACCATGTTGAGAATCTGCCCTGTGCAATGGGTGGGAAAACGACCATTATCTGTCTTGCCCCTGGACTGCACCCTTTTATTTGTAGTTATTACTGCAAACTGCCTTTTTTTCCAGACAATGGTTGTGTTATTATAGGTACCTTCATGCCGTGCCAAAGCACATACACACAGCAATTCAGAACAATCAGCCTTGTTTTCATGGGAGCAAAGGTTGCAGCCAAATGAAATGGGTGGAGATCACATTAAACAATCTTGGAATCTGCTAATAGGATATAGGAAAATGTGACCATAATGCAGATGCGGAGTTCCCCTTTCACCTTCCAATGTCATGGATAAAATAAAAGCTTTGGAAAACCAATTAAACTGTTTGAACAACATTAAGCAAGTCAAAGTGTTCTCAGGGTGCTTACAAGACCACTGAGACGTTCTTTAAAATTAAAACAAAGCAGTGCCCCTTCAAAGCTCTAAAACCAGAGAGCATTTCCCCACCCCAGAAATGATGATCTCTTCCACCACCTGTTTTAAAGATATAGGAGACCTGCAAGTCACCTGCTTCTCTACGGTGAAGAGAAGCTCATCAAGACAACTGTTCCTGTCTTAGAGACAGGATCAGCCCCTCCTCTAAGCGGGGAATTTTCACACTGAGGCACCTTGGCTGGTCAGCTGTAACCTGCATTCCCCTTGTTTGCTTTTGAGATGTGCATTAGTCAGCTTTCTCCTCCACAAATCTGATTGTGCCTCTGCATGATCGTGCACTGAAGTCATGTCCTTGAGCGTGTGACATCAGTCTGTTGCCATGGCAATGTGCAGGGCAGTCCAAAATTCAGTATTATGGCATCACTGCGGGATCAGACAGCGGAACAAGCCAACGCCTGAGAGCTGGTTAATGCAGCACGAACAGCCAAGACATTTCAATCTAAATGTTAAAGTGTAACTGCACTTCATCACAATATTCTTCATAAATATGCCTAGAAGCCTCAAGAAAGACAATCCAGAAGGTCATTGAATTGAAGAAACAGGCCAGCCATCATGCATCACTAAAAAGAAGGGCAATATGTTTCCAAGGATGGCCACCAAGTATGAAGAAAGCTTAGTTCAGCTCTCTGAATAGAAACCACCATCTGTTCCTAAGGCAACACCAGAGCTGCCTAAAGACATCATCCACAGAGAAATAGGGATGGCCCTTCAGCACCCTGAACCAAGTGCTGGGTTGCACCCAGTTTTTCTGGAAATCAGAGACTGGAGGATCAGGATCACAGCACTGTCAGCCCTTTCAAAGGGACAACATTACATAAGACACAGTTCTTCAATTTCAAGCTCTGAAGCAAAAGTCGGTGCATCATTAACCCAACCTGTAACAAAGCCATGTAGTTAAAAAAGGGTGGTACCTTCCAAGAGTTGTTATTCCATGCAGGGTTAGACATTACAGTTCTGTAGGTTCCTTGCACACTCACGAGAAGGGCATTTCTGAAGAGCAAAAGGGAAGGAAAAAGGAAATTAGTGACACAATAACTGTGTTAACAACTACTACCCAGCTCCTAAAACCCAAAAGATCCGGTTTGCCCAGAGCAAAGGGAACATGGGAACAACAATCCATGCATTGCTGACGTGGAGAACCACCAATTCACGGTCTTCAATGCTGACTGATCAAGTACACCCCAAAAACAGCCCAGCAAAACTACAGGTGGCTGGGTAGAAGCCAATTTGGCACTATGGGAGCCCAGGGTGCAGAGATAGCAGAGAGGAGGGACCACAAAGCCCCCAGAAGCCACAGTGGACCCCTTTCTTTACCTGTTCCTCTGTTCCCATCAAGCACACATATTTTGGGGTCCAGCTGTGGATTCCCAGTGGCTGCTCTGACACCCAAATTCCTCAAGCCCCTGGAGTGCCACTGCTGTTGTACGTCAGCTTCCGTGTAACCCAGCCCCTCCCCGTACGCTTGGCTGGTTTCATTCTGCCTCCTTCCGCTTTCCCTTATTAATCCACGCGTCTCCAATAACTCAGCCAACACTTCCTTCTGCAGAACTGACCTCCAGCCTTCCCATAACCCCAGACGCACCCACGGTTTCTTAACAGTGCCATTAACGAGGCACATTTCATGTTCTCTACACGGATGTAGCCCTCACCCACTTCTAACCCCTCCACCCATGTCCCTGGCTGTAATTACCCCATCCCTCGTTATCTAATACCCAACACAAGCCTTGGGGCTGGGAAACACTGTTTGGCTCTGCAGTGTCACACACCCCAGTGGTGTTGTATAAATAAATTCCACAACCTGTTTGAGCCTGAGCTTGACTGAGACCTGAATTATCCCAGTTTCCAAGTGACTGCTGCAAATACCTTCGCTCGCTCCCTGCTCGCTTACACAATCGGCCACCAAGGCAGCTCCAGGGCCAAACACCACGACAGCCAACTGCTCCCACGGACCACAGCTGCACAGAAAACAACTTAAATCCCTCTACTTTTAAATACAAATCGCAGATTATAAAGGGATGAGACAGGCACAAGCACACAGCTCTCAGAAATGTGCCTCTACCTGTCACCTGAAGGACAAGTTCCACGTGCCGATGTCACCTCTCAGCCACCAAAGCACCCAGGCTTTGCCACAACCCTCAACACTCAGCAGGTTACCCAGTCACAAGCCTGAAGTACCAGGGAGGATGAGATTCTGGAAGCAACTTTGAGCCAAATGGATTTCAGAGCAAAATAAAGCCAGCAGGCTTCATCTCCATGGAGCTCCTGCAACACAACATAGGCTGAGCAAGTCACTCAGGGCAGAGGTCTTTCTTATTAACTACCTAGTAAATTCAGATTAAAGTCAGACAGCTTTTCCCCCTCCCTCATATAAAAATCAGATGCTATCCAGCCCCGAGGAATCAATCCAGCTTCTGCATTAAGGAAAACCTGCTCACAGCTACATGACACCCCATACAATCCGTAGGATAGGGGCCCTTCAGGTACTCATTAAAAACGTTTTCCCTAGAAAAGTCTCCAGTAACAATTTGCCTTCAATTCATTTTCTGCAGTGAAGATGGATAGTAACTAAGTACTGGATATGGAAGCACGTGAGAAGTCCCAGTGCGCCCATCCCAGGCCATGAACACACCAATGTAAACCCCATGGACATTCACCAGGTACCCTCCCACTCCCATGTGCTGATTCCAACACCAGAGGGGCCATCAAACCCCCAAGCCAAACACCAGGAGGACAGGAAGGAAGCACCAAGGCACACTACGACCATTAAAAGGCAAACAGAAGCCAGGGAAGAGCCAAGGCTGGGTGTGTGTGATGGTGTTTACAGGTGGAGGAGCTTTGCCCACTCATAGGAAGGAGCTGTGCTTTGCTGATGCTCTCTGACTACCCAGCTGAATCTCCCATCCATACCTGAATCTCTTTTCACCTGGATTACCCTTGGAGCAGCTTGGCAACCATGAAAAATATCATAGCCCATTTTTTTAGCTTCTTCTCCCCACAAAGTCAAGCCAGCCAACCTCTTAAAAAGGCAGTGTGGCACCTGTGCTCCTACACAAGGCTCACATCCTAAAATCTT
Source organism: Eulacestoma nigropectus (assembly GCA_013397775.1). Classification (NCBI taxonomy): domain Eukaryota; kingdom Metazoa; phylum Chordata; class Aves; order Passeriformes; genus Eulacestoma; species Eulacestoma nigropectus. The sequence goes on from VZTE01001108.1 coordinate 743,472, forward strand.
TCTCCCAAAGAAACCATGGCAAAGAGCACTGTGAGTCAACATCCCCAGCAGGTGGGGGTCAGGCAGCCCTGCCAGGTAACACTCCAGGCTTGAACCTCATTTTTATTTAGGCAATATCCAATCCAACCTACCAGCCTCCTGTCCCTGCAACATCAGTGGCTAGAAAGGGATGCAGGAGTCTGATCAGCTACAGACTCTCAGGAAAAATGTATTTTTCCCCAATATGAATAAATAAATACCTCTTTTTAAAAAGAAGGTGATGCAGTTCACCTCATTAAGTAAGTCACACTGTTCTTATCAAAGCATGGATCCACTACAGTACACAAAGCACAGGTTGGTTTGCAAAGCATGTTTGGACCTTTCCCTCTGAAAGCCACCCTAAAAATGTAAGATTCAATTACAGGGGCCTTGTAATTTTGTTCCTTTGAAAGTCACCACCACTTCACCTAATTTATTCCCAGAGCTTAATGTTGCAGTTGGATCTACACAATCAACCCTATCAGCCAAGTTACAACCAACACAACCAAGCCTGAACTTACAAAACTATTACCTTTTACAAAGTATATTACATTTTCTTTCCCAAAACATTTACCCTGCTAACAAATACCTGCCTTAGTGCATTACCATCCTCCCATTGTCCTGGAATGAGTTAGCAGGCTTGCAGCAAAACACAAAGAGAGCCAAGCACACTCTGCCTCCCGGCCAAGCAGAGCCTGCAAGAACAGACCCCCTTTGGGGCAGCGACAGTTGAGGTCAATTTAATGGGAAAACAAACTACTTTTCCATTCAAGTCCAAAGCAGAGACAAAGAATTTTATGTGGCTCAGATTGCACAGTCAGCTGTCTTTTTAGGAACGGATCAGATTTAATGGTTCTGTGGCAGTCCAGAAAAAATGAGCCTGAAGAGAGTTTAAGGTTTAGCTGGTACTGCACTATGCAGAGTCCAGGCACTTGTCTGGGGTGCTCTCATGGCCTTAAGCCAGTACCTCAAAGTCATCATCATCAACAGCAGTTCCAGGTATTTTATGAGGCCCTGGCACAGGATGTCCAGAGAAGCTGTGGCTGCCCCATCCCTGGAAGTGTCCAAGGCTACACTGGACGGGGCTTGGAGCAACCTGGGATGGTGGAAGGTGTCCCTGCCCATGGCAGGGGGTTGGAAAACGATGAGTTTGAAGGTCCCTCCCAACCTACACTATTCTAGGATTTTATGATTTCCCAGGGTTCAGCCCAGAGTACGAATTCATTTTTACCCCATTTCAAGGAAAGGCAAAATCTCTCTCCAATGCTCTGCCTGATAATTCTCTTTCGCATCACATGCGTTGCATTTAACACCATTTCTACACCGGAGAACTGAAATGAGGCAATGCTTCAACATGACCACTCTCACCACAGGGACTCGTATTCTGAAGCAGCAGAGATGTGCTCAGGCTCTTTCACTTGACTATTTCAGGGTCTAATGCAGACAGAGAAGCTAATTAACATGTATTGCTATGGAAAGGAATATAATCCAAACCTTCACTGGTTTATACCTAAACCCTCTGAGACATCTAACGTCAAAGCTAAACAGATCTTCACCTGCCAAACACTTGGAGAGCCTTCAACTGAAGCTTCCAGGTAAGGGAATGCAGTATTTTAGGATATTTTTGCTACATACACTGGGGACATACCTCTAACACAAAGCCCAGAGAATCATCATGACAGCTGCAAAAACAACTTTGTCCTGGCTAACATTCACATAACGAAATTACAGTTTCACTCCAGGGAAAAAGGAAAAAGCACTTAAGTTTTGTTTAGATTGAAGTGCTGCGAGCCACGCCACTTAGCTGCTATCAGAGCAGATTGCAGGGCTGCTCCAATGATTATTCTGTAATGAAGTAACTGGAATTGGAAGGTATGCAATTAGTCCTATCTCCTCCTCCTCCGCCACCCCCCTATCAAGAAGAAAACCAGCACAGACGTTATCACCTCTCCCTTGAGCTCTGCTACCCTCATCACTTAAAATACCCACAAAGCAAAGTAGGGCTGTCACATACAAGCTGGTAACAAGCCTGGCTTGGCCCTGACTGGCAGCAAAGGTGATATTCTCAGCATCTCCCCAGGAGAAAGTTACAGGGTTACCTAATGGGATGCTTTCTCAGGTACCCCCACACACATATATATTAAGCTTACCATGCCTGCATTTAGCTATTTTAGTTAAAGCAAACCACTTCTGAAAGGGGTAAAAAAAAAAGCACTGCTGTTCCTAGTAGCTTTAAGTTAAAGCATCTCTCACTAATCCTCCTGGGCATGACCACTGGGAAGTGAATATATTAAACTCAGGACACAGGTATCGTTTGCTGGCACTCTGGGTAGTTTTACTGACTCCAGCCTGGCTCATTTTACCTGGGTCATTTACTCTTCCTTCCCCTAAAGAGCTGTGCTTTATGTCTGTAAAGTGGTATGTGCAGCTTTCCCATAACTTCAGCTAAGAGATGGAAGATGCAAAAAGGCCCCAGACAGCCCACAGCCAAATGGAAACTCGGCGAATCCCTGATTCCAAACTGCAATTCTGATAAAATACAATCTGACATTTATTCAGGCTCAAAAGCTCACTCATCTCTTCCCCTCCACCCCAGCGATACCCATTGGTCTAATTAAAGACAAGGCTTCTCTCAGCACCCTCTGCCTTACATCTATCCCAGTAAAGTCTCTATCTGTGACCCAAGGAACACAAGAGAGAGCCAGGGGATAGGGGGCATTCTCCAAATCCTTAAAATAAAATAAAAATATAAATATTAAATTTAAAAAACCTTACAACCACTATTAAAGCAACATGAACAAACTTGCTCTGTACAGATCCACTACAGATGTAACAATTTTCACCCAGTGAATTCACTCAAGTGAGTGAATCTCACTCAATTTTTACTTGTTCTTTGACATTTTCCTAAGTTCTTCCCAATTTCTCAAAAACATTTTCCCAGAGACAATGGGCCATCCCTGCAGGATGCACTGGTGCCTTCGATTCCTTGGATTCAGTCAGGTCAGGGACAAAGCCGTGTTAACCTCACAAACTCCATATACAACCCTCTCCTTGCTCCATACATCTACTGATTCAAAAGAGGGAAAAGGGCTAAAAAAAGACCTTTTAAGGCAAGAAGACTTTGCAGAACGTTGCAGAGACATTTGCTAAAAAGGTATGTAAACTACTACTCTTTATCCTACAATTTACCCCATGGCCTCCAGCTGACACATCAGCTGACACCATCTTAACAACCCCATAAGTAGCTAAAGCTGAACAAAGCAATCATTAGGAAAACCGGTTTAGTCCACTGCTGGTGGCATCCCATGTCCTATCCATGGAGGAAGCATGACTCACACTGCTCTGGGCTCCCATCCACAGCCCAGCCTGCAAAGCTGCATTAAAAAGAGAATTCCCAGTAACTTGTACCAAAGTCACGTCTCCAACTCCTTCTGCTGCAAGACCCAATTCGAAGCAAGTTGTCTTATATTTTAATATGACTACATCTGCAGTCCTACTGCGTCTAAAAAAATCCATAAGCACTTTAAGAGAAATAGAGGGACTTTTTTTTTTTTCCCCTTAACACCATGGAAGATGGATTCATTGCTATCAGTAATCCTCCCACAGCCCCAGTTTCAGAAGCGGCAGCAGATTCAGAGATTTCAGCTGCAAGAACAAGCACTCTTTGCATCACTTCATTCATCTGTTTATTAAGATAAAGTTACCTCATTTAAAAAAAATGGTAGCGTGTCATCGTTCTTTAGAGAGGAAATTAAGTGAAAAAATGCAAGGAACTATCAGTCTCTCCCACACCTGCTGGCGAGCTCTGGAGTCCTGATGGTTAAACTGAGGTGTATAAACCCATTTTCAGACAAGATTTCCTTAAGGGTGGGGTTTTTTTTTTTAGAATTCCCTTACTAAGTGCCTGACACTTGTCTGAAGGTATCATGCCTTGCATGCCCTCATTGTTCAGCAGTGGATCCTCCTCTCCCCAGCACCGGGACATGTGCAGGAGGTCAGGAAGGGAAATGAATAGGAAAAATCTCAATAAACACGATGGCAAAGCAAGAGCATCCTTTCAGCAGAAGAAAAAGGGGCAATTTTTCATATTCACAGGAAGCTTGTCTCAACCTCAGGAGTCGGGGTGGGAGGAAGCAGAGAAGCTCTGAAGACATAAAAACATTAAGAGGCCCAACACGAGAGTGAAGGCATCATGATGGAAAGGATTTTTAGACTTTGCGATAAAGGTGAAGCTCAGAACAAAGACCTCAATGAAGAGCTTTATAAATGAAAAGAGAACTTGGAAGCACATGAGGCGGTGAACATAATCCACAACCCAACACCAGCCACTATCACTGATGCACAAGTCCTGCTTGAATCCAGGGTCCAAACTCTTTTTTTCAAAATATAGCCTCCAGTATGACACATCTCAGAAAGCCAGACCACAGGCACAAGCCACGAGCTTGTCTTTGAAGTTCAGATACACAGAAAATTACTTCACCTCCCTAGATGCAGAGGGATAGTGCTGCCTTTGATGCTACAAGAAATTTTGGTCTTAAGCTGCCCAAGGACTTCAAATTGCTCTCTGGGCTGCAGCGTGGCAACACCCAAGCCTACACATACACACGAACATAATTATGCCTGGTCTAGACTTGGGGGGACGGAAAAAAAAAAGAAAAAGTATTTTCAGTGATGTTAGCACGCAAAGAAAATAATAGCACATACAAAGAAACCTCTAGGGTGACTTATGAAGAAGATTTTATGTTTGGCTTTCTGCCAATTAGAGAGGAATTAAAGAGTCTGGCAATATAACCCTGTTCATCCTGAGGAAGAAATTGCATTTTTAAGTAGTCAACGGGGCAAGAGGGATGAGAAAAGAGAGACAAAGACTGGGGAGTGTAACTGCACAGAGCAACATAGGAAGTTTCTGATGGTACTGAGACAGAAAGTGGGCACAAATAGTTCAAATTTTAAAATTAATCCAGTCTATTGCCTCCAAAAGAAAATCAGCATGTAACAGCTCACTCCAAATGACAGCATTCCAATAAAGCAGACAGTATTTTTTGCTATAAAATTCCAACTGCTTCAATATTTTACAGATTATACGCCTCCACTGACTGCCAACCAGCAAAATCAGTGAAAGGTGGAGGTCACAAAAACAAAAGCAAACCAAGTGGAAAAGGCACGGCTAGACACCTTGGGAAGCCGAAAATGTGTCAAAATACAGCCTTTGAGTAAGAAAGAACATTTAGTAGCTATCTGCAATGATGAATTTACATCCAAACTCTTTGGAGCTTAAAAATTCACATCATAAGACCAGCTTTTACCAGAATTAGGACCAGACTTGACATGCCCCAGTTTCCCCAAGGTTACTTTTGGAAACGCATCTACTCTTAAAATATTTCAAGTGCTCTTCTCACACTGCAGAAGAGCAACCAAAACCTACCTTCTAATATTATTTTTTTAGAATTATTTTTTTTTACAAGACCTTAACTTCAACACTTTTTTAATCTGAATGACAGAAGGAATTCTGTGTCACATTGCAGGTTGAAAGTTACTGGAAACGGCAGCAAGCTGCCGTTGCTTACATAAAGTCATTGCGAGGAGAAGGAAAAAGGAGCTACTGAAGCTTTCAAAATCAAACCCTGTAAAACACCAAAACCACAAAATGAACCAGAAGTAGCTTAGGAGTTGCTAGGGATGTGAAAAGTTAATAAAAATTCAAAATTAAATGGCTGCCGCTTAGGTTTGCCAAAAAATTATGCAAATTTCCAAAGTTCATACATAGTAATTAGCACAGCAAAAAGCAGGTCCCAAATAAGTGATGAAGTTAGCCTTGCTCTTATTTCTCCAGCAGATGGAATTCGCTATGTGTGAAGCTATTTTTTTTGCAATTGAAGATTAAACATATTATCCTGAATATCAATTCTGCAAGTACAGCACATTGGATACATGCATTCATGGAAGCAGGAATATGCAAAAGCCAGCCTGAATCCTTCTTTTCCATCATTCTGAACAGGACACTGAAGAACCCTGGGGGAGGGTTTACATATTTAAGACTTCATTTTTCAAACTGATTGCTGACAACTTGGTTGAGACAAGTTCTCTCGAAGTACATTTAGAGTTAATAGTCCAAACAGGTTTTTCCAAAGAAAAATGTCTGCCTTGACTAAAAACACATCCTCTTGATGTGCTAATTGACAGATCACAAAAAGTCACCCAAACTGCAAGTCGAAACAACATGTGTAAACAAAGGCTCCTGGGTTTGCCCATTACGCCTCCAAAACCTGGTTCATGGGCGTACCCATCACATACTGTGATACAAATTCACCTTTTCCATTCCTATTATGGATTTGCCCCTTACTTCACACTTAAAAAGACACAACCTTCCCCTCAGCCCTGCAGCTCTCCAGTGAGGGCTGAACCTCGTGTGTGCCCTTGACCAAAATACTCCACCTGTGTTCCATATCCTCAATTTAGTTTCTCTCAAATTCTCGAGCCCAGAGTTGCCCCACCACAGCGAGTTCCTCTCAAAGACACTGAAAAACCCAGCAATTTTCCTCTCTTGTCAGAGCACCTTTTATCTTTCTTAGAACAGCACAAGCCATGCTCATATCAGCACATCCATTCAGTTTAAGGGACACCACCCAGGAGCATCTCCCACTGCAGCAGCAGAGTCTTGAGAAGGTGCAGGGAGGGCAACCAAAACTGCAGTTACCGCACTGATCACAAAGAGAGTGGATAAGCTTCTTCCTGAACACCAGCTCCCAAGCAGAAAACTGGTGAAAGAAGTGAAAACAAACTACAAGTCACTTCCTACATGAATATTACTTTCAGGCAGCCCAGAAAAGATTGCTAGAATCCGTGTGTGTTACAAACAGAACCCAAAACTTACATAATTAAAGGAACATAGGGAGGGGAAGGTAAAGTTTAAGGCTAATTCAAAAGTCAAGTAAGTGACACCCTGGATTGAATAGTATTAACCAAAATTGTGCAGGATGTACTGAAAGCAGCAGAAACCCTGCCCGCAACAAAATGAGAACTCTCTTACAAAAATACTTCTGTGGCCAAATGAAACACTGAGTTTAAGTAAGAAAGCAAGCACTTACACCTATCATGCTCTCCCCCTCTTCCTTCTCATCTAGGGAGTCTCATTTATCTCAAAGCAATCAAAAGAAAACACTTTGATTTTTAAAGACAGAAAAGCTGCAGAAATTACAGCCCTGCCTGGCATGAACAAATAATATTTCTTAAATCAAAAGAAGATTCTCCAAGTTAGGGGAAGGGCAAAAACGGTCCTGAATAACTTACTTTGCATAGCTCATCTCCTGCCAAAACAGTTCTGTAAATCCCATGGTAGTTCTGATAATTTCCATTCTTAGAGCAAAAGAAAAAGCTAGATTGAACATTAGCAACATTAATTGTGTGATATGACCTGAATGATGCAAGAACAAGTAGTTAAGTGAACCACAGCATCCGCTGAATTTTTAATCACTAGTTGTTTTGCTGCAAGGCAGAAGAACACTGTATATCAGCTTCCAAGCACTGCATGGAATGGCACATTAGGACAGCAAGATTTTAACTGGCACGAATTCTGCCTCCCTGCTACCCAAATGCCATCACTTTACTACGAACTGCAGACAGAGCAGCTTCTAAAGCAGGATTATTTTGTAATCACACGGAAAAAAAAAAAACAGCACTATTTTCTGCACCCCAAGATACCAGTCAGCCATTTCTAAATTTTTTTTTTTTAAAGCTGACACTTTATTAACAGCCGTTTCTGCATCGCTCTGTAGTGTATTTCTACTCTCCAAACAGCTTTAAGCAGTCATGTGGCTGCCCAGCAGCAACTTGCTACCAAAGAGGTGGCTGAACCTGGGATGTGTAGGAAGGTGATCTATGTAAACATTCCTATTAGCCCTGTACTGCACTAGGAGGAGCAGCTGCAACATGTTGGGGCACACCTGAGCTATATTTAATCCATCTCTCCCTGACACCCATTGCAATGACGCTGCAGACACCCAAATTTGGGCAGCCAGGTCATGGTACCACTGATGCTCATCCTGTACCTACACCAGCCAGTCCTGCTGCGACTTCTCTGTGTTTGATACCCAAAACAGTTAAATAAACCAACCACCATGCCCTACAGTGGTAAATACAGCTCCAGTTATGCTCTAGGCATAAAACTGCAACAGCACGATCAGCAAGTGATACAGCAGATATTCCCCTTCCACAACAAAGAAAAAAAAAAAAAAAAGAAAAGTTATTTGGGGAATAAACACTAATTCCAGAACTACAATGCAAATTCCAAATACAAATCCCACAATTACAGGCAGAATCTGAACTACAGACAATTATTCTGTTTCATATTTTAGGGGGGAAAAAATGACATTTGAAAAAAAAAGACAACATTCATACTTTAAAGAAAGACTGTCACACTGACTCTAAAAGATTCTAGGTTTAGTAAGTTAATAGAATCAAAATAGCTTAGAAAACAAAGCCAGTAAAATATGGTACAAATAAAAATGGAGCAGCCACACATACCAAAGCAGCATTCCTGTGCCCTCCTTCCTGCAGAGCTTACAGAGCTGGGAAGAGGATCCCTAACCCACAACTTTCACCAAACCAGTATTTCCTTCACAAGCCCAAATCTATGGATAGGAACATCCAGTGATCAATCCAATGACCAAATAATCCACAAGAGACAAAAAATCCCAGCAGACAAGGGCAAGAGAGATGCTTCCCAGGCTACCTTATCTTTCATGATAGGCTTAGCATCAGTCCAGTGTTTTCCTTACAGGCTCCACCATCAGGTCCAAGAAAAGCTGCTCTCTTCTCTGAAACCTGGTATCAAACCTGCAACAGGAATATTGGAATACGCCCCATCTGCTGGAAATACAACAACCTCTGTGTGAGGATTATACCAAAATGCTGGTTTGGTTATGCTACAGGGCACCGAGAAGTGAAAATACCACATGGTGATGAAGGTGTTGACACCTGGAACCTCAGGGAGTGTTATTACCTAGGCAGTGTCGTGCATCCACTAGAGAGTACTCAACTTCACATCACCCAAACCTAACTTGGCACCCCCATATCCCAAAACCACAGTCCTTCCTGACACAGGAGCTACAGACCAGTCTCTCGGAACACTGTGATAAACACCCACAGCACAAGCTTCAAGATGAGCTTCCAAATTTAAGAGACACAGAAAGATGTTTTATAACCTGTAAGTCACTCAGCTGCAGCTTAGCGCTTAACAAGCCACTCACAATTCTTCACAGTCCTTCTCCAAATGGAGAAAAGATTTTAAAGAGCATTTAGTGCAAGTGAAACATCCCCAGCTTTCTCCTCAGCCTCTGCTCACTCTCCAATTAAATATGAAAGCAACAACTTAGTCATACTGAGCGTGCAGGATGATTTTAAGACACTGGTATTAAATCAAATCCCACAACTTTTGACACCTATTAGATTGTTACTTTGTCATTAGGAGGGGAGATTTTGATAAGCACGATGCAATTAACAGATAGTGCCTTTGTTACCAGGCTGCTCCTGATGAAGCCCAGGCTCCTTGACATTCCACTTCTTCCCCTCAAAGGCTCTGTGCTACAGCAAATTTATGGGTTTTAGCATGTAAGAGGAGAATTGGGCAGGTTACCTTCAAAATCAGTCAATAAGGCCCTTTCACTCAGGCTGGGGGAAGGCGGGTGGCTGCTGGAAAGCAACACAAGGCGCTCCCTTCCCCCTCCCCTCAGGACCCAAAAATGCTGCGTTCAAAACACTCCCATCCCCTGCAGCAAGGGATTAGCCATTTATTTTAAAGGAATCAAAACACTGTAAAAGGCTTCCAGTTAAGATTTCAAGGGGAAAAAAAAAAACAAAAACCAACGTTAACACCGGTGGAACCAAAGTCAGATCAGGAATTCTTCTGGGCAGCGACGAACGAGTAGCTCAAATGCAAGCAGGATGTCGTTTGTCCCAATGATGCTGATCAAATGGCTCAAAAGGAGGACAGAATAAGACTAATTTTTTTTTTTTTTTGTCAGTCATTTTGCTGCCTCCACACTGAGCAGTAACAACATTCACAACCTACAGGCATTTAGACTTTGGACTTTTAAGACAACTACCTACCTCCACGCTTGTTTTTTAGGGGTTTTTTTGGCTCTTCTCTAGGGGTGACAGACAATTATAATGGCCAATTATGTAAAACCTTTCATCCGAGAAAACACGAAGCACTACGCAAACACTCATTAAGAGTCTCGGCTGGAGCCTGCGCCGCACGCTCGCCTGTTCCACAGCTCCCCTGGATATCTCCAGCCACCAAAACTGGATGCCGAACGCTGTGGCACGGCCAGGACAGCGCCCAGCAGGGCAGGGCCAGCCCCTGGAGTACTTACACAGCCTCGCAGGCGGGTTTTACAGCCCGCAACACGCTCCGGGCTGCTGGGGCTGAGCTTTACAGCCCCATCCAAGCCGGTTATTTAAAAACACAGCAGAGACACGCGGCTGCTGGGCGTTGCACGAAGCACCTCGCAGGACGAGCCTCAGACCCACTTCTCCGGCTGATCCAAGCAGATTTTTCCAACCGGGAGCCGCATGGCACAAGTCAATAACCTCGGTTTACTGGAGAAATTAAAAGCTACGCTTATTGTTTCGAGTAAGGCCTTGGAGGAAGTCATTCCGAGAAGAAATCACTTCCACTGTAATTGTACTTTTAACCTTTCCTTAGGTTCTTACGCCATCCCCACGCGAAGGCGTTATTCAAGAATTATCACAATATCTAATAAAGATTAAAGCTCTTTTCGGATCACTGTTGATGTTTAGCGAGTTCACAATCCCTCCATTCTGAAGGGCTGATCGATGTATGAACCACAGGGGGAAGCCGTGCAGAAAAGAACACGACCAGGAAGTGACCGCAACTCAGGAGACCAAAATTTTGGGGGGAAAATACGCGGTTCGGGAGGGGGGCTGCTTTTAAAAGAAGGTCCGCGAAAAGACTGACCCGCAGAAAGCGGGGAGGGCTCGGTCCCCCCGGCCACGCGTGGGACGGGCGCGTTACGCAACCGCGGGGGAGCGGGGATGCTCCGCGCCCCGCACAGTGACCGGGCGGTGCGGGGGACACGGCACCGCTCCCGGGCTCCCGCTGCCCGACCCGCCGGGCCGGGAGAGCCGCGGGAGCGCCGCCAGCGGCGCCGGGGTGGGAGCACCACAAAACCCCCGGGGAGGCCGGGAGCGTGGCGCGAGGGGAGCAGCGGAGACAGAATAAAGCAAGAGGATAAAATAAAGCCCAGCGGAGCGGGGGCAGAGCGCGGTGCCCTCGGCGTGGCCCCGTCCTGCGGGCGGCAGCGGCCCCTCGGCGGCCCCGCAGCCGCCATGGCCGGCGGAGCGCGGGCGCTGCGGGCGGGCCCCGCTCGCCGCTCACCG
>VZTE01001108.1:755011-808499 GCA_013397775.1 Eulacestoma nigropectus
CCGGCGGCGGCGGGAGGAGCCGGGCGGCCGCGCCAATCCGGGGCGGAGCGGGGCGGGACGCGGAGCCGCCGGGGAGGGACGCGGAGCCGCCCCCGCGCCGCGCCAGGCACCGGGGGCTCGGCTCGGGGCGCTTCCCGGGCTCCTCGCTCCTTGCACGTCCCTGGAAGGCCAGCGAGTTCCAAGGCAGCCCCCGGCGCTGGGGACCCCGTGGTCCCCCGCTCGCCCCGGTGTGCCGTGCTTGCAGCTCACCGACGAGGTTTAGTGACCAACGTGGCACTGGAAGCCACGGGGGTGCCAGTTCCCAGCCCGCTGCGTGGCACCGGCAGCTTATCGGTGGATTTAGTGTGGTGATAACAGGCTAAAAATCTGTAAGGTCCTCTGCAGGAGACCAAAAAGTCGTTCGATAAACCTCCTGGCTTTGAAACCTGCTGAACTCCCGACTGCAGGGCCAGAAGAATCACAGAATCAATTAGGTTGGAAACGACCTCTGAGATCATCGAGTCCAACCCATGACCGAACACCACCCTGTCAACCAGATCATGGCACGGAGTGCCACGTCTAGTTTTTCCTTAAACACCTCCAGGGATGGTGACTCCACCACCTCCCTGAGCAGTCCATCCCAAAAGAGCTGCAGGGAGGTCACTGGGAGTGTCCCTCCGTACTGGAACCCCACTAGCGTGGTGCCAGCCTTGCCGGCTTATTTTGCCAACATTGCCTCCCTGGCACAATCACTAAATACCCTTTGCTGTCATCTGTCCTTGGCAGAGAAAAACATGACCTGCTGTTCCTGGTGTAGATGTATCCACAGCAGTGGTTTGTCATGGAAGTGTCACCCCAGCCATCTTCTCTGTGCAGTCTTCAAGAAGTCTCAACCTGCAGGGAGAAAGAGAAGGGCACTGGAGAAATCCTCTGAAACCAAAGGTATCAAGAACAAGAAACACAAACGGAAGGCATTGGGAAATGGGGAATTAAGTGGTGGCATCAGATGGTAGTTTGAACCTAAAACAGTTTCTACAAGAAGGAGCTTCCCCTCTCCTTAAAAGATTTTGGCAAATCGTTTCCACTTAGATGGAAGCAGGTAGCAAACTGAAACGGCCTGGTTTCTTTCCACCTGAGGGAACAGCAGGAAGCTGCATCAGAGGATATTTATGTTGGATATCAGAAAAAGGTTCTTCCCCCAGAGGGTGCTGGGCACTGAACAGGCTTCCCAGGGAATGGGCATGGGCCTGAGGCTGCCAGAGCTCCAGGAGCATTTAGACACCGCTCTCAGGGATGCACAGGATGGGATTGTTGAGGTGTCTGTGCAGGGCCAGGGGTTAGATTGGATGATCCTTGTGGGTCCTTTTCCACTCAGGATATTCTACGACTCTATGATTCCCTGACCTGCTGGAGGGCAGCACTACTTACTCTGTATATACACTACTGAGAGGAGATCTTGAGACTGTTGTCAAGCTAAAAAGCAGTGTAAGTGTGTCAGCACAGCACCATGCCCTGACAGTCCTGATGAGGGGCAGAGCTAATTAGCCAAGGCTCAGGATCACATTAACATGGTGTCTCAGATAGCTGAGATGAACCTCCCAAAGTCTCTGGAGCCCCTGTTGACTACGGCCACTATATACAAATCGAGGGTGGGAGGGAAGATAGAGGTAAGATGAGTTGCTGAAGGTCAAACGTTAGACCAGGACAGGACAGAAAACAGACCCTACTGTTCTCACCCCTCCAGTACTTTCTCCACTGGACTGTAATAAACCACAGAACAACAACGGGATTTAGCTGCTGCTGACACAGTAGTTTCCTGTGTTCCAGGGAAAAATTCTGTATTTTGGTATAGGACCAAATGCATATGGAAAAAAACCCTATTTACTAGCATGGCCCCACAGTTTGGTGGCATGCAGTGAGATGCAAGATATCCCCAGATGACTTAAAGTGGCATGAAATATGTGCCCTGTCGTATTAGAAAAAAGCCCCACAAAGATACGGCCCAAATCTTCCTTGTAAAGTGATAAAGACAGTGGACTGCCATTTGCTGCTAAGTGACTTCTAATGATTAAACAACCTTTCTCCTCCCACCCCCTCGGGGCATTTAGTGATAATATAAGAAAGGTTTTGCACATTGTTTAGCTTAAATGGCCATCTGGCCCTTCTGCATTTCAGTAGCCTTGAACATTAAAAAAACAATAGATAAAGAAAACCAGTCCTATCTTATCGGAGACCTGGAGAAGTTTTAACTCTGTCAGAGCAAAGACGATTAACCAAGTCCTTACAGCTCTTTTATTGTTTCCATCTTGATTAGCAGTCGTATTCCTTGCAGCTTTGTGTTGTAGTCTCTGAACCAAGCTGTTCCTTACTGGCTGTATTAGTTTTAACCATGAAACACAACTCCAGCAGTTCCATCCAGCTTCCACAGGAGATGTTCCGCTCCTGGGCAATGGAGACACAACAGAGGCACATGCCAAAAAAAAGATACAGGTTTTCAGCCAAAATTTAAAAAAAAATAATACTGGAATTATTGTGCAAGTAGGGAAAAGGATGGTTTTTCCAGAGGAAAATGCAATGGTGTTGGCCTAACTCAGAAACCTACTTCCTGCTGCTGAGATGTCATCTAATCCCACCCCACTAAGTGGTTTCTTCATCTGCTTTTGCTCAAGGGGATAAAAACACAATTCCCCCAAAGCAACCCACTCCAGACTCCCTGGAAACAACAAAATGTTTGGTCTCAACTCAGCTTATGGTTGGCTTATGGCTGAATCCAGCATTTCTTCTGAGGTTAATTCCCACTCTCCTCTTTGCCATGGAAGAAAATGCAAGACAGGTTGAGTCTGTCTGGAAAGAAGTGTGAAATCCTTAAGAATGTGGCTTTGGGCCTTGGGGGAAGAAGCCAGCTGAGGATGCTTTCACCTGCAGTGCTGGAGCAGGTTGTGAGCAAAATCTGTAGCAGCAGGGAACATTTGGTGTAAACACCCCGTAAATAACAGAGGATGTACAGATATGCTGAGATAAAACCACTCAGGCTGTGTTCCTAACTGCAATTTGCCTCCTGACAGTGCTAGTTTGCATTTTTGTGAAAGCTGGGAGCTTATAAATGTGCTACAACATCCAGCTTTTGGGTATCAGCTGCCAGCGTGCAATAGAATATCCAGAGTCAGGTACCTCGTCCTTCTATTTATAGTCCAGAGAGAGACACTTCCCAAGGGCAAGTGGAAACTCCCATCTGCCGAGCAGAGACCAGGGAGAAGGAAACATCAAACGAGGAGTGTATTAGGGTCACTTTGCATAGCCAGTGCAGGTGTTTCCGTCAGCTCAGGATCCCAGGCCCACACATTGGGGTTTAGGAGTCTGTCAGTGCTCTTTGAAGGATCGGAGCAATAACAATTTCTGTTTAACACCGTGGGTGTCGGGGTTGCATTTGATGTTATTTGTTGTAGGTGCTGGTCTGGGTGGTGGAAATACCCAGGAAAGGGAAGACACTATCCAGGCTCATCCAGGTGAGAGTCCAAACATCCCTCTCTACCTGCCTGGACCATGCCCTCCTCCCAGGTGACAGGCTGAGACACTGGTTCCTGGATGGCTTCCTCCCATTCCTGGTAAAAATGGGCTGCAGAGCAAAATAAACCTCACAGAACACAGCAAGAGGCTTAACTGTGTTCCATAGTTGCTCAAAGACAGGAACTTCACTTCTATTTTCTGCTCCTAGAATTTGTCCTGGTTTTTAAACTAGCAACCACTTCAGATGAAAAGCCAATGCATCATAATGAGTTTGCTGTTCAATACTTCATTGAGAGGTTATCAACTAAATTTGGCAAGAGGGCCACCATGTGCCCTCTGCAGCATCATATTTTGCCTATAGAGGATTTTCTTTGACTCCATGCAAGTGGCTGTGGGGTACAGCTTCATAACTCCATTTGCCTGTACTTCCACCAAAAATATGATCAGAAAATGTAATTATTTCAGGGCTAAATTTGGGGATAGATTTCCTTACACACTCCATATTGCTCTTCATTTGTGCAAGGGTGGGGAGAATCACCTTCACAAAGAACAATATTCCATGTGAAGGAATGAAGAGCAGAAAGAGCAAGTTAGCAGATTGCCACATAATGATCTCCTCAGTACAAAATGTTTCGGATAATGACAGTTATACTGCCAAGAAATAAAGAAATTCAAATTGGTTCTCAAAGCTCAATGGCTAAAATGGGATATTATCATAAAATCATCAGGTCTGTGTGAGAACAAGGAGTTTAACCTTTCAGGCATGGCTAGTATCTGCACAGGATAATGAGTTTAGAAATTCATATCCCTTGTTTATCTCTATTAAATGGTAATATGTTTATTCCTCTTAACACAATATTTCTCTTAGCACAATAAAATCAGTAGCAATCAGGAATTTGGTTGGAAAATACCTGATTAGTGTGTTTTATCTCAAGTGACATTGCAACACCTTAAAATCTTGGCATTATTCAAAGACACTGAGACCCTTGTGGTGACCTAAATATTGTCAGTGGAAGGTGTCTCTGCAGCACATTAAGGAAACCCATTCTGGCTGTAACCTACCTGGCTCAGGTAACACCTGCAGAGGTGCACGGCAAACCCAGGGCAGGTACTCGGGTTCCTCAAAGGGTCCACGGCTGTATTATCGCTCGTGTTGTTATTTGAGCTCCTGAGATTAAGCCCAGGCTGTGGCAAAGCTGCCTAAATTCAGTATCGACGTCCACATGAGTGGAAATGAGCAAAATGTGTCAGTCCAGATGCCCCAAGGAGCAAACAAGTATTGTTTCAGCGTATTCAGGTATGCAGTAAGAAAAGAACTGATTTTTGGTTGAAAGGATGACACTCCTAAACTCGCTTTTCCCCTAAAACTTGTGTTTCAGCATGGCTCACATCATTGGGCTATACCCTAATATAAGGTAGAATTGCTGAATGTCCTCAAATTCCGCTGCCATAGGAGAAAAAGTGCAGTAAGAAAAATCAGCAAACACCAAGGACTGCATTGGATTGGACTCTGTACAGTCTACAGATCTGAACTCCTGTGTTTCTGTTGTTTAATTGGATCTTTTTCAAACCATCAGTTTGGCAGCACTCAATAACCTCCATGCTGATCTTTTATTATCTCTAGCAAATAAATGATTGTAGGATTAGTCTGGATGGTCAATATTTGTGACCTTTGCTGTAACCCTTGTCAGTCTGTGCAGAAACAGGGGGTGAATTTTCCCAGAAGAAGCTGGGCTCCAATCTGGGATGCCCAGAGCCACTCACTCTGCAGTGATCCAAGACCGATCGTTGCCGTGGGGAACAGCTCTGTGCTGTTACCGTGGTCTTTAATCCATTTATTGCTGTCTTAAAATGGCGTTTGTATACAAAATTACTGATACATTTCTGTAATGCCAGAGAGGATCCCGCATTTTCAGGCAGCTGGAAGGGCATGGCTGTCCTCCGCCGCTGACCACCGCTCCTGCTGCTCAGCAGTTTCCCGTTTCCCAACACTTTTTTTCTTTTCTCCAAACGTCGTCCCCATTTTTGCAGTGCCACCAAGCGGATGGTTCCTCCGTTAGCATTTGAATTTCCCAGGTTACCACTTATAAACAAACACAGAACTATCCACTAGCTGAGAACGGTGTTAAACGCAACCCACCCCAGCAAACCGCGGGGTCGGTGCGATGCGGGTATGGGAGGAAATAAAGGGTCTTCAATAAAAACACTTTAATAATATGTTTGTGGCCCTTTCAGGCCGGTGGAGACCCGGCTTCGGCTTTTCAGGAGGTGGCACAATGCAGTCACTGAGGTGTGGACACAGACCTTTGCGGGCTCCTCGGTTCAGGAGAGACATGGAGCTCCTGGAGTGGGTGCAGGGGAGGACGACAGCGAGACTGGAGCACGTCCCTTCCCAGGAAAGGCTGAAGAAGCAGGGGCTGTTCAGCCTCGAGAGGGGACCTCATCCTTGTCTGTCAGTGTCTGCAGGGAGGGCTCAGAGATGGACCAGGCTCTGCTCCGCGAGGCCCAGCAGTGGCAGCAGAGGAACGGGCAGGAACTGAGGCCCTCAAGGTCCACCTGAACACGAGGAAGAACTTCCCTGTGCAATGAGCGAGCACTGGAACAGATTGACCAGAGACGGTGTGGAGTCCCCCTCGCTGGGGATATTCCAGAGCCGTCTGGACACAATCCTGTGCCATGTGCTTTGGGACGTCCCTGCTTCAGCAGAGAGAATGGACCAGATGAGCCTCTGGGCTCCGTTCCAGCCGTGTCCGTTCCGGGATTCTGCGGGTGGTGGGAGGGCTCATTACTATCCCTGAGTCTCGGTGGGAGTGAGGGCTCTGCAAGCCCAGACCGCGGGCAGGCGACCGCCAGGTCCGGCTGGCCCCGGAGCCAGGTGACCCTGGCGTACAGGTGACTCCAGGTACAGGTGACCCTGGTGTACAGGTGACCCTCGGCACAGGTGACGCTGGTGTACAGGTGACCCTCGGCACAGGTGACCCCCACCGCCATCTTAGCGCCCACACGCCGCGCGGGTCGGCAAGCACAGGCCTCACCCCGCGTCCGCTCAGCGGCTTCACCACGCTCACTCCGCCAGCCAATGAGAGGCAAGCGGGGGCGGGGAAATGCTTCGGACAGCCAATGGAAATTAAGCGTGGCCGTTGGGCGACCAATAAGCAGCCCGCTGTGGGCGTTCGGCGCTGCCCATCACTGGCCCGCAATGGCAGCCGGCGGGCCGGGGCTGGCCAATCAGCGTTGGCGGGTGAGATTTGAAAGCGAGGCGGGGCGGCGGGCGGAGGGGGCTGAGGGGCGCGCGGGGCCGGGGCAGGTAATGGCGGGTCCCGGGGGGAATTTTGGGGGTCCGGGGGGTCTTTGAGGGACCAGAAGGACAATGAGACCCTGGGAGTGGCCTCTCCGAGGGGTCCCGGGGCGGGGGTCTCGCCTGGGAGTGGGCTGGCAGCGGTGCTTCTTCTCTGAGTTGGGGTGGGAACGGCATGAGGCGCTGGCGGGGAAGGGGCTGAGGGGACACTCCTGAGGCGAGCCCGCGCAGCGGGGTCCGGGGGTGTGCCCGACAGTCTGTTCCGACCCCCGGGGCCCGTCTCGAAACCGTTGAGCCCAGGTTTTACGTAGTCTCTAAACTTAACGGGTTCCCGCTTTAAACATAGCGATGTTTGCTTCTGCTCTGTTTGCTCACTATTCGGGCTAAAAGAGCACCTAAATGCTTTCATGCTCATATTGCCCTTTGGTTCCTAGGGTGTTACTGGTGAAAAAGTGTCTCTTTTCCTTCGCTGTTATTTATCAGAACTAATTTTCAGCTTTAATTTTTGGTGCTCTACCTTAGCCAGTCACAAATCTTTTGTGTAAGTCTTTAGTTGAGTTTATGCCAATTTAAATACCAGTTAATCTTCTAGGCTCCTCTTTGGGCAAGATACGCCACGGGAACAGTAACTTGGAAAGAAGAGGAGACAGGTACTTTTGTCTTAAATGCATCTTTAGGATATTGAGCATGCCATCCATTTTTAATGAGACCACAGAGATCACTGGGAACCTCCTGAACTGGGAATTCATTTCTGGGAAGCTCTGTCTGTTTCTCTGCTTTTATTACATTTTGCTGTCTTCATCTATAAGATTAATTCTGCAGGATTTCTTACTGAAGTATGGATCACTTCTTCATGGGACTTTTTTAATGGGAGAAGTCCTAAGTGGACTTGTACTTCAGTAAATAACTAGGAAAATATTGAAGGTAGGAGGTAGAACATAAAACCCTTTTAAAAGTTTTAAATGTTTATCAGTGTTTTAGGCAAATGCAGCTGTCTGAGACCTTGCCTGATAGATAACAACGTATATTCTGGGAATGTAGGTTGTGTTACCATCAAGGTTAAACATTGTGCATGCACTAGGATTGCTGTACTTAAAGAACACGTTTAAGGGTAAATTTAGGAACTTTGTCCTGAAAAAGGATGAGGGTAGAGACTAAACTGCTGCTTTGAGGAATGTTTTTAGTCCACTGGGCTCAAAAGCCAGCTGCTTCTAGGACATAGGTAGTAGAGATGTATTCCCACTGTTTTCTTTATGGCTTTCTGTAATGCCATGTAATTACTAACAAGATCTGTAATTACTAACAAATCTGTAATGACTAATTCTGTAATTACTAGCAGGATCAGTTCAAATATGATTATTGGAGCTGCTCATGAATTAACCTCCCTTAATCACTTAAATGTGACGCAGGGCAAATATGACCTATGAACTGCAGTGGAGGTTTTTGCAATCATCATTAACTGGCATTTTTAATCAATTTCTAAAAGCCGGAATGCAAGATGCAGGGTGAAGCCCAAGATATTCACAAATCAGGTGGTGCTGGCGTGGACCAGCTCTTCCAGGATTGTGTGGAAGAAATCCAGTCCCTGATTTGTTTTGATTTTTGCTCCCCTCTGCTCTCTAACTTACATTGATCATTTTGCTCTCCTGCAGCACTGAACATATCAGAAAAAAAGGAGCAAAATGCACCCATTTAGGTTTCTGTCCAGTGTCTATTCTGAACCCTTCCAGGAGGTCGTGCAGGTGCTGTTGGTGCTGTGCAAGTTCCCCCCTACGTGGACACTTCCCTGCAGTGGGGAACAGGGAGCTGCCACTGCCAGCACTGATGGCATCTGAACAGGCTTGCTCTGTATTCCTTCCTCCAGCAGCTCAGGTTCTCTCCTTGACTGCCTCTCCCATGAGCATATCCAGTTTGTTTCTGCACTGTTTCTATTTTGCCGCTTTTTTTCTTCAAACATTTGGGTTTTTCAGGTAGGCTGCTGGTGGAGTTTTTGGCTTTTGTTA
The DNA here is from genome assembly GCA_013397775.1 of Eulacestoma nigropectus. Classification (NCBI taxonomy): domain Eukaryota; kingdom Metazoa; phylum Chordata; class Aves; order Passeriformes; genus Eulacestoma; species Eulacestoma nigropectus. The sequence continues at coordinate 763,799 of VZTE01001108.1, forward strand.
GCACATAGATGGGAAGGGGATGGGCTTTAAGAAATCCTGTACACCCATTGTCAAGGCTTTTGTCAAGTCTGGTTCACTGATGGGTCCTTTAGTTTGATCAGAGCTTGCTGTACTGAAATGAAAGCCCTCAGTAAACGACTAAATTACCAATTAATTAATTAATAACTGTGGGGTGTTTAGTTTAGCTCTGTCACCCTGCTTACTGTAAAACTGTTTCCTGCAAGTGATGGAAGATGAGATGTCTGAAAGACTCTGGCTGAGGTGGAAACCCCTTGGCAAGACAGGTTTCAGTGGGGATGCAGGGGATAATAGAATCCCAGAATGGTTTGAGTTGGAAGGGGTTTTAAAGCCCATTTTGTTCCCATCCCCTGGCATGGGCAGGGACATCTTCCACTATCCCAGGCTGCTCCAAGCCCCATCCAACATGGCCTGGAACACTGCCAGGGATGGGACAGCCACAGCTTCTCTGGGCACCCTGTGCCAGGGCATCACCACCCTCAGGGAAGAATTTCTTCCCAATATCCCGTCTATCCCTGCCCTCTGGCAGTGGGAAGCCATTCCCCCTTGTTCTGTCACTCCATCCCTTGTCCCAAGTCCCTTTCCAGCTCTCTTGTAGCCCCTTTAGGTGCTGTTAGCGCAGCAAGTGCAAACCAACTGACAATTGGCTTAAGGCTTCCTCAGGTTGAAAAAGATGGGGAAAATGCTGCTTGAAATAACCCCTGTTGTATTGCAGCTGCATCCTGGAAACATCCTGGTTCTGAGTACTCTTAGCAATGACAAAATTCCTTGCTATCAGATAGGTCTAATCTAAATGGAATGTTGCTTCCAAGTATTGTCCTACAGCCTTGTCATTTGCTTGCTCATCTCCTTAATGTGGAAAACAGCTGTGGAGAAAGCAGCCCAGCCAATCCCAGGCTTGGGTGCAGTGTCCTCTCCTAATTCTGTGTCAGACTTGTTGACCACTCAACAACCAAACTGGTCCCTGGAATGAATAAAAATGATGAGAAATTGCTGAAAGAGTCATTACTAAAATTGTCATTTGAGTTTTCTCTGGTCACATACAGAAGCAAAGAATTTCAGGGCTTTGCTCTTAACACGCCGACTTTAACAAAAATGGAGAACAAACCATGACAGTTTTTTCCTAATCACTATGATTGTTGTCTAAGGTCATCAGGATGGCTGCTACCTCCCAGTTTGCCAGTCGATACAAAAAGGATTTGAGTACAGAAGCCCTCAGAACCAAGGTTGCCCGCAGGAAATCCATCCTTCAGAAGGAGAACAGGCACAAACTCTTCGAAAAAGGCCGGCAGTTCGGGCTGGCAGATGTCAATGTTCAGCTCTCCAAGGAGAGGGGAATTTCTGAGCTCAAGGAAACCAGGGAATTGTGCTCTCAAGAGAACAGCATTGTGAAACAGAGTAAGTAAATACTTGCTATAGACTTTATTTTTTTTTTAATGTTAAAAAATGTAAGTAGGTTTAGTAGCATTATCACAGAAACCTAATAGCAGTCAACATTTTAATTTGACAAAAAAGTTTAAGATTTAAAACCTTATCAGCCTTTCCAAGTGTTAAAATCAAGGAAATAAAATCTTGATACAGCTGTGCCCTCCTCACTGCTCTGGTGGTGTGAATGAGGCTTTGCTCTGATTTGGCTGCAGCAGCTAAAGGAAGAATGCATTTTGTTATTAATATTCAATAGAAAGTGCCTTTATGATTGCTTTGTCCTTTAAGATGTGAAAAACTCCAATCAAAAATACCATCTAACATATAACTGTTGCCTGTCATGTGCTTAAGTTGTACTTAGCAGTGGGCAATTGTATATTATAATTATATATAAAATTATTAATGGGTAAATGCATAGTATGATTTTATTTTGAAAATGGCTAGTTTCTGACAACTTATCTTTCCTCTCAGAAAACAGAGCCTGAATGTATACTGAATTCTGCCCCCTGCTCTCCTGGATGCTTGGGGTCTAAGAAATTAAGTTATTATTTTAAAATGTTAACAGGTTTTTTTAGAAATATTTTCATCTTTAGTATTTTGATAGCAGAAGATTATTGGAGGATAGTCCTTTTGTGAAGATTATTGGAGTGCAGTCTATATGTAATCATATCAAATAAGAAATACAATACATTTGTCTCGATTTTCTTTAATAAATTTCTTCTTCAAGTGGATATTAATTTTTCAGGTAGACATAATTCAAGTTTGGAATCTCTTGAGGTTTTATTCTTTCATAAAACTTCTGCCTCATTTATCCTCAGCCTGAGGCAGACTTTGGTACCTAAAGCTGACCTAAAGCTCAGCTTTCAATGACATTGCAAGTGTTTGAATAGAGAAAGTGGTACAAGTAAACTAAAGAAGTAAGTGAAGTGTTAATTTTCACACTAGCAACCTTGAAAGAAATGGTATTTACAATTCCCTGTAAAATGGGAATGAATTTACAGTAATCCTCAGGTGGATATTTGGGGAAATCTATTTGTAAGTTGAAATTTTCCATTGAATTCTCTTTTAGTGGGGAGGGTTAAAACAATTTAGAGGTTCCAGACAGTTCTTCTGCTCTTTGACTTACATTCCTCTTCTAGCTTGGAAAAGTTTATTGGAAGTTTCTCACTTCTTGTTGGCTCAAAAACATCTTCATGATTTTATAACATGTCTGTCTCCCACATGTGCTTCAGAACAAGGCACAAATGCAGCCACCAAGAGGATGAACGAGCGCAGGGAGCTGCTCCAGCGCTACAAAGAAGAAAAGGAGCTTCGCAAGCTGCAGGAGCAGAGAGAGAAAGCCAAGAAAGGGGTGTTCAAAGTTGGGCTGTACAGACCAGCTGCACCTGGATTTCTTACACTTGCACCTGAGGAACCAGTGGTAGCAAAGCCAAGAGAGACAGTAACAAGGGTAATATTTAATATCTAAATTAATTATGTCTGTGTACTGCATTTAAATTTCTGTTTGTATACAAGATGTGTATGTTATTCCAAATAAGCTGTTTATTTTGCAAATGCTTTATTAATATTTGTTATGATAAGGGAGTAATTTGGCTCATTCTCTTTTTTAAACAAAGCTGGAAATACTACTAGTGATATGTGGATTTTTGTATTTATGATTATGTTCAGTTCAAAAACTGGAATGATTCATCCCCAAATGAAAGAGCTGTGTTATTTTAGAACTAGTAACTTGTTCATATATAGTCAACTCAGCTTTGAAAGCTTTTCAGATTACACACTTGACCCATTTTGCACAGACGTGTTGTTTTTCACATTTATACTTCTTGCTTAGTCTCTCAGGGACGAGGGGAAAAAGCAGTGTATTAACTCTTGTTTCCTTGGGGATGTTTCCAGGCAGCTCCTGCTTTCTCTGGAAGGATTACTCGATCAAAAGCCAAGATCCAAGAAGGAAAAACTATGATACCAACTCTGATACCAACAGCGTCTAAGTCCTCTATGGTTTGTTTTTTATATATATAATTTCAGTGAATAAACTTAGAGAAAGGATGCAATTTCAGACTCAAGGTAGTATCTTTACAAGTTTGATTAGATCAGTGCAAACAGAAAAGAGCACAGGTTTTCTGGATCTGTTTTTCAATCAAGTTTCTCAAGATACTTAAACTATTGCTTAAATGCTTTTCTTCATTCTTTTTCTGACAATTTCTAGTTTGATAATGCATGTTAACATATCCCTAAACCAATCTATTTTAGTTATCCTCAATGTCTCTCTACTTTTTAAAGCCCCTTGTGCCAAATTATTTGACCTTTTCCCCTTACTGTAATCTAGGATAGATAGATGAGGAAAGAAGTTGGGCTACTGAATTTCTGGAAATCTGATACTTCACAAAAAACCTGGGTTTTTTTCTTGTAGGTCAATGCCCATGGGCAGAGCATGCGCCCTACACAGGCAGGACACAAACAGATGAGTACAGTCAAAGTGGCTGAAAAGGAGAAAGGTATGGAAGCACATCTGAAACTGAAAGTTGGGGGTTTTTTGGGGAAAGATCCACAGTACATTTTTGGGTGTAGGAAGCAAGGAGGAGATTTTAAGATGGCCATTCTTACCAAGGGTAGCAGCTGGCAGATTATCAAGTGTGTGGCTCCAGGGATCACATGAGCTTGTTGCCTCCATAGGCTGGGGGAAATGGAATGCAGGATCCTGACAGTCCTGGTTACTGATTATTCCCCCTGGGAGAGGGAGAAGAAGCAGGTCAGTAGGCAAATTGCACAACTGCCTCAGCTCCTGGAGCTATGCAGAGGTTTCTGTTTGCCTCAAGAAGAATATCACAGGTAGTGACTGCTGCTGTTAGAGAAGAGCAAGTGCCTTCTGTGTCTGTCACTTTCTGTGCCACAATTACAGATATTTCTAAGAAAACAGCAATTAAAAAAACCTGTGTCACCTTTAAGGGACTAGAATACCTTGGATCAGAAACTCTTCCTCATAGCCCAGTGATATACTTAAGTATATACAGCCAAGTCATGTGGAATATTGATGTTAATGCAGGATATTCAGTAATTCAGAGTGAAATGACTTTCACATCATTAATCTAATTAAATCAGCCAGCAGCAGACCTTTATTTAAATAAATTTCAGTAGTGCCTTTGGTGAATACTGAAAAGATGTATTATTAGTGTTTGATATAATAATTAAAATGTTTAATTTTTGAAAAATGGTCATCCACTAGACTTGATTATTTCTTTTGTACTGAATCAAGGATATGCATTATATGTACTTAAACTTCCCTGCCCATGGCAGGGAGATTGGAATGAGGTGATCCTTAAGGTCCCTTCCAACCCAAACCATTCTGTGAAACACCAATATAAAAATGTTTGGGAAGTGAATGTTTGGTAAATCCAATGCTGTAGCTATTTATCCAGTAATTTTTTCCCAACTTTTCATTCTAGCTTCTACAGAATTGCAGTTTGACATTAAAGACAGGAATAGCATTAACAGTAACCAAGTGGGGATTTCAGACAGGCAGAGTATGGAATAAAGAGCTCCTGTGAAATTTGTCTGTGCAGGAAAACGCTGTCATTTTAAAAGCCTGTTAGAAACAGTGCTAAAATACAAAGATGAAAATGATTAAGATGGGTAATACGGTGCATGAACTTGTCATGTTTTATAAAATATTTCAGAGGCAATTAGTCTTAAGAGTACTTTGTTAGGTTGCATTAAATTCTGACCTTGGAAATCTTTCATATAGTGGCCGCGGCATCACTTTGTTACACCAATGGTTTGCTTTAAGCTTCCAGCTGTGCACATAACCACGGCAAAGTTATTACTCTAGAAAACTTCATCTGTAAACCAGGGAGGGCCTTGACTCTGATTGCAAGGAACAGTGAGAAGCATTCCTTAAGCTTTGTGCATGGCATCAAGCACACTGGTACCTTGATGGACCTGTAAAGTAAAACCACCTTCAGTCAGGATCCCTCAGTGCATTGTCTGCATGCCAAGGCCAAGCTGTGCTGTTTGCACTGAACTGACCAAAAGCACCCAACCCAGTTCATTCTGGCAAACCCATGCAACTGATAACTGCTGGTGCATTTTTCTGATTTCTACAAAATGTAAACTTTCAGTTATTACCTGAGTGCAGCTCCTTATTAAACGTGGAATCTCTGGGATTAATCTCTCTTGCAGTGTTGCAGACTGCAGCCCAACCAGCCTCAAATGTGAGAGTCACCAGAGCAGCTGCCTCTGCAGCCAGGCAGGTGCTGAAACCAACAGCTGCTCCTGCTGGTAAGTGAGGCAGAGTTGTGTAGCTCAGCTGTACCTTAGACCGCATTTAAGTCATGCCAAATTATCACCTAAGAAAAGGACTAAATGCTGTATCACTGAGACTCTTGTCTGGAACTCTTATTGCAATATCCACATCAAGATACTGAAACCAACACTGGGCAGTTTCCCACAAAACCCATCAGTGTGGAGCATCAATGTCCACATGGTAATTACAGACTCAAAGAACAAAGCTAGAACTGGTAAAGATTTGCCAAGTTGGTGTATGATTTTATGGCCATATGATTCTTAAATGTGTGAGCAGGAACAGGAACATCTCTGGAAGAGATGAGAGCCTTTGTTCTTCAGCTTAGGAATTTTTCTTTGTCCATGTTTGCCTCTTTACTGGAATTCAATTCACCATCAGAATTCCTATGCCATATAGAAATTAAAAATCTAAACTCAAATTGGCTTGACACTCTTCAACCTTTAAGGAAATAAGGTGACTTTTATTTTTATTATATGACAACATCTAAAGATTGATGACTTAATGAATCTGTTTTCTTGGTGATACATCTGTTACGAGGCTGTTAAATCCTAGGCCAGGTTTTCTTTTGAATGAACTTTTGCAATGCTGTTTCTTCCCTCTAGCCACCTCCTACCCAAGAAATAAAACAGTCTCTCCCTTTCTTTAGCAACGGGATTTTTATGGCAGTGTTTTGGTGAAAGATTACATGAATCAGATGCCTTTTTGACCTCTGGGAGTGTCTCTTTTTGTAGGTAACCAGTCACAGCGAAAGACTGCAAATGTAGGAAAGCAGAAGAAAGCTGTCAAACCTGATACCACAAAGGTAGGTCATGTAATAGTTGAAACAGAAAAGCAGTAAAACTGATTTAAGATCCAGTAACTGTGTCATTGTAGCTGAAGTGTTCAAGCACAGAAGTAGTAATTTCACTAATAAGCTAGAATTTGGGAAGGAGCTGTAAGTATTTATACTGCCATATTTTTAAAATTAAGATCAAGTTCAGTGCTCATATAGAATCACAGAATACTGTGAGTTGGAAGAGACCCACAAGGATCATCCAAGTCCAACTCTTGGCCCTTCACAGGACAACCCCAAGAATCCCACCATCGAAATGGATGATTTGATTACTAATCAAGATCTGGACAATGATTTAAAATAGACAGGAAGTTCTTACATGACATATATCTGATGTTTTAACTAGTCAAAAAAAAAAAAAAAGACTGCTTTGCTGGTTTAATCAAGCAGCTGTAAATTTTGTGCAGTTCATTCCTTTTTGAAGTATATTCTGAATGGATCCTTTTCCTGCTCAGGTAAGGATATGAGAATCTAGAAGCTAAGAAATAAACACAATTTTAGGTTTTGAACCACCAAAAAATAAAGCTGGAAATGCTATTCTCTGCAAGGTAGAATGCTATTCTCTGCATGGTTTACAACTGAAGGCAGTCACTGTGGTTCTTGGTGTCATCACTTCCAGAATTTTTTATGCATTCATGTGCAGACAGTTCTGTGCAAGAGCTATCCATGATTTCTTCCTTCTTTGCACTCCACTCTTCCCTCTCACCTCCCATCTCCACCTTGTTCCTGTAACTGCAGCTGTGCTCTAGTGTGTTTGAGCTTGTGCAGTCACACCCAAACAGGAGGTAAGAGCACTTGTATCTTCATTGAATGAGCACCTCTTCACGGGCAGGAGTCCCTGCCAGTTGGTAAACTCTTGCTGTAACCACAGGCAGCCTGTTTGAAAAGGTTGGTTAAAAGCAAAATTCAAGGTTTACATTCCTAGCAGGGGTGACTAAGGTATAACAAGACTTCCAGTGGATTGAAGATGCATATTTTCTTGAAGAACACCCAAAGTTTTTCTGGCTGGCTTGAGCTAACAATCTCAATTAGGTATCTCAGAAATGTGTTCTGTGTGGCTATCTGGTCACTCATCTCATAAGAATGTGAATCATTGTTTAATTTTTTTCTCCTCTTTTAATGACGTTCTGTGGTGCTAACTGCACTTGTTTTGGGTTGCATTCCTCAGCTATCAGCCTATTCCAGCTTGGTTTTCAGTCTTTGGATTGGAGTTTGTGTATGAACTGTGATTATTCAACAGGCCTAGTTGGATTTGTAGCTAGTAATTCTGCTCTTGAGGATTTTATCACCTTGAGGCTTTTTTTCCTAGCAGTGGGAGCAAGCATTTGCCAATTTTAATTATTGTTTTGGTAGGTGAGGTGTTCTGCTTTAGCCCCTGGAGTGGATTGTTGCATTCTTTGTAGTGAAGTGTTACTTCTGTCTCTAGAATGATTTGCAGGTGTCAAAAATGCTTGGACTTGTTGGTAGCTCATCACTTCTGTACAGGTGTGCTGTTGTAGGAGCTGACTTACCTTAAGCTGTTCTCTGCCTGATGACTTTCAGACACTCATGTTATAATTCAGCCCACGCTTATTGCAAACACATGATTGATTTGATGATTTGATTTATCTCTCTATGCTGTTACAGGTAATTTCTTCTAAACATAAAGTGGAGACAAATGCTGGAGTGAATCCCGAGGTGAAGAGTTCTGCAGCTGATTCCAAACATTCAATGCCAGTAGAACTTCAGCAAGAACAAACCTCAGTGGAAAACAACAGTGCTTCTCCAAGGAGACCTAGAACACGCTCCTTTGCACCTCAAAACTTTGTGTTTCAGCCTCTGAGTGGATTAGCAACCTACAGTGTGACACCCATGTCTCCTTCAAGGGCAAATGCTTTTTTGACACCCAGTGCTGTCTGGAATTTTTCAGAATCTTCATTGTAAGATCCTTCCTTCTAATGGGGCCTAAAATGCAAGTGAACCTCTCTGTGGGGATGCAAAAACCATTTGTCTGTAGAGAGATTCACTTTGTAACAAAGTGTTGTGGTGTTGTAACACCCAATCCTCATGGCTTCTATCACTGCTTAAATGTGCACTTAATACAACAGCAGATATGGATGTAATCCATAATTCTGTCCATGCTTTAGGAGCAGCTGTCAGGGACTCTGCCCTATATCTATCTGCACAGATTTATTAATTTATTATTTGAGTTCTCTAGTGTTGTGTGGAGGTTTGCCTTCTAAACTCTGCATTTCTGTGTATTTGGCCATATTTGATGTCACTTTCTCAATGTGTCTTAACTAAATGTACTTTTCTTTGTTTCCAGCAAAATATTTGAAAAATCCAGTGAAACTAAAGCACAAAAGCCTAATTTAAAAAGTCAAATTTCACCTGCTGTTAAAGGCATTCAAGAACCTCAAACGACCACAAGTTTGAAAGGAGAAGGTAGGAAGTTCACATTTAGTTTATTGTTTTAATGCTTTTAATAATCACCAGATTCTGAACAAATTCCTTTCATGTTTTTCAGCAGGTGAATCAGATGAGAGAACTTCCACTCAGAGATCAAACAAAACAACTCCTATCTCAACAGCACTTGCAGTGAAGTCAGATGATACAAGAGAGCAAGAGCATGATGTGTCCTATTTCAGGTTTGGGTTCACTTATTTCACTTCCCTGATGTCCATTTGAAGGTTCTTAATATGAATAACAAGATCTTCTAAAGATCAGCTTAATTTAATGGTAATTGGTGCCTGTCGCTGTGACCTGAGCAGGCACACATTCCTGTCTTCCTTTTTGTACCTTTAGTGCAAGGAATGAATATAAAATTCTGGAGACTGACACCTTGTTCTAAGGATCATGAGCTTGAAGACAGTAGAAATTGCACCTCAGCCAGTCAGCAAAATAAAACAATCTAATGGCTTCTGCTTGAAGAGTATGGCTTCTCTGAGAGCAAAAGGATAGTAACCATTAACAGCCACAAGTCAGGAAATTCTCCAAATCTTTATTTCTTCTTTATCCCTGTATTTGCAGAAACATTCTTCGGACTGAGACAGAGAGGCTGCTGTCTCAGTGCCTCCAGTGGGAAGGAAACCTTGAGCTGGACATTCCAGAGGATGGTAAGAGTGAGCTGCAATAGGCACTAGAAGGGGGGTTATGGGAACTGAATGGGACAGGGGGAAGGGCATGTATCTGCTCTTTGAAAAATTGCAAAAAAAATTTGCAAAGCTGTGCTAGAGAAAGTTTAGAGTTGTATCTGCCCCAAGACAAAAAGTCTCCTATTACTAAAATTTGTGTAGCACTTGATGTGATGGTGATTGATAAAGTGAACAAAGTGCACATCAAAATAGTTGTTCTGTTGCCAGTCTGAAGTGTATTTAAATGTGTGAACTTTAACCAAGCTAATTTTTAAAAATAAGATTAGTTTTTAATGTGGAGTAAGCACCCTTATCTGGGAAAACAAAGATGACACCAGCCATGCATATCTTTAAGACTTAAGAGAGTAACTTTTTTGGAAAGAAGCAAGCTTAGAGCAGTTCAGTGGACAGAGAAACTCAATCTGAATTGAATTGCAGGTTTGCAATAGATGGGACAACAAATTCCAGACTCCTCAAACACTTATTTATCCAAGATGTCCTGTATTTTTTTTCTTGTTGCTACCAGCTAAAGACCTGATTCGCACCACAGTTGGTCAGACGAGGCTGCTCATAGGAGAAAGGTTCAAACAGTTTGAAGGACTGGTTGATAATTGTGAATTTAAACGAGGTGAAAAAGAAACAACATGTACAGACCTGGATGGATTTTGGGATATGGTAAATTTTCAGGTATGTACTTGGAATGCTAACTTAGTTGAATAAAACTGATGTAGTTCTTTACAAACCATGGATTGAAACTAATTTTTTTTTTTATATTCAGATTGTTTTTTATTTTGCATTTAAAAAATGCAGGTCTTTGTTTTAACACTTTGTGACAGTGAATAGTTGCAGTTGCTATACTATGACTTAAAATTCATGGGCCAGTTCTTCTGTTGTGTCTTCTTGTGGCCTGTGTATCTTGTCTGTCTCTGGAATGAATGTGTTTGGCCCAATCTTATTCCGTTTTGGAGTGAGGATACAGTCACAATGTCTACCTCCCAGTTTTTGGAAAATTCCTGAAGCTCACCTGAAAAGTAGGGGTTCCATGCTTCAGTATGAGAATAATGCAGAAACTGCAGTAACTCTATTTAGGGGTGAGCTTAGATGGTAGAAAACCTTCATCTCTTTTCCTCTGCTGCTGCTTTCTTTGGGTTCAGAATGAAATATAATATTCTGAATTATCCAAAGGGCTCTAGACAATATTTGTAAATCAGCATTCAACAAAGGAACTTGTAAGTAGTTAAATTAAATGCATTAAATTAAATTAAATGGATTTGTTATGGTCCTAGGCACAGGTTTTGAATTCTCTGCAAAATGTTTAAGGGTTTGATCTGCTTCTTCAGAGATATTTGAGAGATTGTTTCCTGCGGGATGAAAGACTGTGCTTGTTTGGATAAAAGGTTATTTTGCAATGTATTCTTTTGCTTTCCTTAAATGTGATCAATAGATTGAAGATGTGAATAAAAAATTTGATAATCTGAAGAAGCTTCAAGACAATGAGTGGCAGCCACTTGATGTCCCAAGCAAAGCAGTTGTCAAGGTATGAATAGCCCCTGAAGCACATCTTATATGGTTTCTTTAGATATATTAAATATTAAGTGAAATTCCTCTCAGGGTGCACCCTTCTCCATCGCCTTTCCCACGTGCACTTGTATTATTTGGTGAGTTTAGTCCTAGTTGCCTCTTTTGGCTGGTAAGATTAGAACTAAGAATCAACAACTTCTTTTGAGTCTTTGGATTCTATGCTAGTAAGACAAATCTATTAAATTTAGGGTGTAAACTTACCCTTCAGATGTAAAACAGTTTATCTGGGCCACTGGCATTGACACTGAAAAGGAAACCACGCAGGAATTTGGGAGTGACTGCCAGTTTTGAGCAGGGAGTGCTCCATTATAATGGTGTCCCATTAAGCCAACACCATGGGTGGCCTTAAACTGCTGCTTCTCTAAGCACAAATGGATCTGACACTCTCCAAAATAAGTTAGTGCTTGTTGCAAAATAAGCTGTAGTGTAAGTTTTTATCTTCTCTTTAGTTTGAAATATATAATTGCTTCTGACTGAGTATCAAGTTGTATTTGCATTGCTTAAACTGTGCAGTTCCTTGAGACTGCTTAACTAATCATAAAGTTGATATGAAGGTGGATAAGAAACTCCAGGCATGGGAAAACGGAAGGAATGTGGTCTGTGGGAGCTGCCCATAGATGCCAGAACCCTACAGGTGGTATGAAACAAAACTTCCCTTGGAAAACTGAGTGCCAAGAGAGGCTTGGTTGGCTGGAGTCTGTCCTGTGGTTACACTATGTCCCTGCCACTAGGAGTCCCTGCATCCCAGTGCTTCCAAAATCTTACTGAATTTATTAGGAAAAAGGTTGTATTGAGGATTTGTGAACTGCAGATTCATTTGAAAAAAATTCTTAATGTTGTCATCACAGACTTAACAGCTGGATGGCAGCCCAAGAGATGCTGGGGATGAGCAGAGGCCTTGATGCATAAAACTGTAGCATTTTGAGGTTGGAAAAGTCATCAAGTCCAACCATTCCCCCAGCACTGCCAAGGCCACCACTGACCCCTGTTTCCACGTGCCACATCCACATGGCTTTTAAATCCCTCCAGGGATGGGGACTCCACCCTTGCCCTGGGCAGGCTGGACAACCCTTTCAGTGAAGAAATTTTTCCTGATATCCAGTCTAAACCTCTTCTGATGCAAATGAAATCCAGTTCCTCTCATCCTATTTCTTGTTCCCTGGGAGCAGAGCCTGAATCCCACCTGGCTGCACCCTCCTGTTAGGGAGTTGTGGAGAGCAAGAAGGGCCCCCCCTAAGCCTCCTTTGCTCCTTGCTGTGTCTGTGGCACCAGCACCTGTGCAGAGATTCATGTGTAATTACTCCTATCCAGAGTTTCCGGGTGTGACCCAGCTTTCTCACCATTCCAGAAAAAGGCTGTTCCAAGTGGAGTGCCCAAATCCAAGGTGGAAGCAGCTGCCAGAATTGCTGCCCGGAACCGCCTGGCTTCTGTGAAAGCAGCCATGAGGGATAAAATGAAGCAGGAGGGAGCTGCTGAGGGTACACATCAGGAGAGGTTGCCAGAGGCAGAAAAAGTGGTTTTTGAAGCAGGGTTTTTCAGGATTGAAAGTCCTGTGAAAAACTTTTCAGGTAGGTGAAGCTTAATCATGATTTCTGTGACCTGAAAGTACTGAAGAGAGTTTAATCCATTTCACTGGGGAGAGGAATTGTGCTGTTTATACTGGCTACAACTCCAGTACTGGACATGCTATTTCAGCCAGTGACTAATTACATCAGGGCTCCAAAGTAAACTGGTGTACATGAATGTGCTGATTTGAGTGGTTATGGCAGCATGAAATCCCTGCTTAGACAGAGGTGAAATAGCTGCTTCATGTTTTTCCAGCATAAATTTAATAACGAAATTCTAATCTGACCGTTCCCAGATTCAGCTGACGAGCTTCTTCATCAAAGTCAATGTCAGCTCACATCCTCTAATTGTAGGACAGGAACTGGGGTCTTTTTTTTACCTAAACCTCTTGCAGTGCTGTCTTCAAAGCTGCAAATAAACTCTACCCATAATCTGTCTTCATGGTTAACAAGATTGTAACATAATCCAGTTTGCTATAAAAGCTGTTTAATAGTTTTGGGTTTTTAACAGGTGCTCAAGATATAACTTCATTTTCAGTGTCTTATCTTATTGACGTCTATGTGCAGCCAGTATTTCCAGTAATTCTGCTTGTCTACCATTTCTAGTTCATAATTTGATTTTAAATTCCCTCTTTTTGGTGCAGATCTCTTATCACAAAACTAACAATTTTTTTCATGTGCCCCTTGTTAGTAGAGGAGAACTCCTGAAAGGCTTTGAGAAACACTGGGTTTAAGCCAACTCCAGCAGAGAATCTGTTATAAGCATCAGTTCTGAATCTGTGTCTTTTAAACTCTATTAAAATTGTCTAATTTGAAAGATGAAAGTTAATAATTTCAATTTCTCCTTGCAAGTGTTTGTAAGATTTCCATAGAATATTTGTATAAGATGATTCAGCAGCAGAAAACAATTGTGCCCCTGGTTAGACTCATAATGATCAGTTCATTTCAGCTTCTGGATACTGCTATAGGAATGAAACATTAAACACATTTTCCAGGTTTGCTTCCAAGGACCCCTGGAAAACTGGCAACTCCAAGACCATCCGTTAGAGCTCTGCTCCTGAACGTTCCTTCTCCTCTCCGTGACCCTGAGGATGCAACTGCAGAACAAACCCCATCAGGCCTCAAAGGCTTCCACCCAGCACAAAGTTTGAAAATGGACCAACTTCCCACTGAAAAAACTCCCCCGTTGGATAAACTCCCTGATAGTCTTGAACAAAGGTAGGCATGTTAAAGCAGCTTTTAATTAACCTTGTACAAATAATTTTCGAGTTGGAACTGAAAGACATGATGTTAATACCCATTAGATGTTACCTTTCAATTTGGCAGTGATAAAGTTTGCACAGTACTTGTGACTTTTCATTCCCTTAAGCAAATATTAAGAGCTTTGCCTAAATGTAATTTTGCTGCTGGGGTAGAAGTTTATTGTTTGCCCAAGAAGTTTGATGTAGCTCACCAGTGCCAACTAAGCCAGCAAAATTGCAGAACAAATTGTAAGATTAGTTGGACAAGTCAGAAGATGATTGAAGGTGATTGATGAAGGTGATTGAGAAGAATGAAAATGTTTTGGTTTCTCTTCCAGCATTTCTATGGTGGCAGAAGAAAATTGTCTGGTTGCTGGCACAGCAGAGAGAAATAAGGTAATTCATTCATTGTTCATGGATGTGCTTTAAATACTCTGTTATTACTAGCAAAGGAAAAATTCTTTTGATTACTCAGACACTTGGACTTCTGATCAAATCCTCACTCTAGAAATCGAGGGTATTCCTCAGGGCAGCGTTCTTTCCCTCTGAGGATGGACAAAGGTAGGGACTGCTGCAGTTTGGGGACCTTGTCTTGCTCTTTAGAGCTGTATTTTGGAGGTCCTGGCTGCTCCATGAGGACACTTGTCACTTGGATAAGCAATGTTCCTAGAAGTTCACCACCTCCTGTTTTCTGCTGTGAATTTTTTAAATGCTTGTGCATTTATGGACTGTGACTAAAATCAACAGCACTCAGTCCTCATGCTGCCACAGCAGAGCATTGGGCTCTTAATCTCCTTAAAGGTATAGCGAGAACTAATCCAAGTGTCAGAAATCCATGTCCTGAAATGTCTGAAGACTTGGTGACATTGCCTGTGTTTAAGTAGCCTTAAAAAAACAGGAATGTGGCCTCTAATTTAGATGATACTGTTCTACTCAGTGAGAGCCAGTGCTGTGGAGTTAATCATCATTTAGTACCTTTTATTGGAAGTGGAGTGTCTTCATTTTATTTGTTACTGCTTAGATCTGTGCATGACTACAGCAGTTGTTTCCTCTCCCATCCCCCTACATATAATACATATTTTAAAAATCTTGGTTACTAATTTTTTCTTATGCCTTTTACTTCATTCTTTCTCTATCAAAATGAGAAATCGCTGGTTGGTGATTTCACTCTCTGGGGAAACCTTTCAGTATTGCTGATAGGTTTTTCTGGAGGAAAAGTCACCAGATAACACTTGAAGTTCAAAACCTTTCCTGTGGAAGAACTTCCTTCATGCTCTCAAAGGGACTTTCAGGCTTTAAAGGGTGTTTGGGATAGGGGTCACAGCCACGAACCCTGACCCTTGGCCTGCCTGTGCCTCACGGAGTGCCTGGAGTTAAAACTCCCTCTTTCCTGAGCTGTCCATAAGAGCTGTAGGTTAGATGTGTGGTCTCGGTCTGACATAACAAGGACATGGCTGGGAGCAGAGAAAATCCCTATTTTTCAGGTGCTGGGGGATTCTAGCAGTGAATCAAAAGCAATGGATGGCATGGAAGAGATGGAACTGTCTGCTGCAGAACAAGGACAAGACATCGTCATGTGCAGCCCGGAGAAGGATCCCAGCATAGACACAAACTTTGCTCAGCCTGGAGAGCCACAAATACATCAAACAGGTGCTTATCTTAGAGCTTCATGGTGTAGTTTGGGTGGCATTGCTGGGGCCTTCTGTTTGTTCTAAGGATCTATGATAATCTGGATATTACTCTTTGAAATCAGTGTCAGCTTGATTTGTGTGTGCTGTTGGCAAAGCCTCCCTTCGCTGGTGTGATTTAAACACACGTTGCACATGAGCAAACAGTGCCCCAGGATTTCTCTGTACAATTTCTGTGTAATATGTGAAGCAGAAAGCTGATATAGAGAAATAAATACAGTTTAGAGTTTAGATTTCTTCTTTTAATAAATGCAGAAAACAATACTGTTTTTTCAGCTTTGGCAGCATCAGAGTAACTTTTTTTAAAAAATTATATACTTATTTTTCAGATGTTTCATGCAGTGGTTTGACACCCACTGAAAGAAATTCTCTTGATGTGGTAAGTTGACCTTCAAGTTTATTTGACTAAGACAAGCTGCATGTTGCAGGACTGTTAACCTTTGCTGCAGACTCGGTTACTGCACAAAGAAAATTAAAGTATTAAAGATGTTATCGAGCCAATTCACGTAACTTTAAATACAAACCACATTCCAGCTGTCTCCCTGCTGGGGCTCACACTGGTGTTCCTTATTGCATATGATAAGTGTAGGATGAATCAAGACATTTGTAACAGGACAGTGTCTGATTCTTGTCAGATTGAGCCTTTAAATTATGCTGCTTACAAATTTCCTTGTAGATATTCACTAAAATAGCCTTTTTTTCTTCCTGGAATTTTTTAAGCCTACCCCAATGTTTTTTTAATTGCTTCAGCTTTTAGGGCTGGAAGTAACTTTCAGCAGGGAAAAGCAGGTGTGCAAAAGCTTTCACACTTAATAGAATTAATGGAATTTGGGTGTAGGGTTTCTTGTGAAAAATCCTCTTTAAAATATGGATTACTGACTTGAGTAAGGAGTGTCTGTCTTCAACAGGGACCATGTGTAATCACTTTTTATTTTATGCCTGGAAATAAGCTTGCAAAATTACTCTTGGGGAAATCAGAGTCCTTCCAGTGCTCCATGGTTTAAGTGTTCCTCAAACACTGACTCCACACTCTGGCTCCTCCCACAGCCAATGCAGGATGCTGAGCTTCCCTTCACTCCAGTCAAGACCAGAGCCCAGAAGTTTGCAGCAGCTGAAATATTCAGTGACCTCATCGTGTTTTCTCCTGTTGGTCCCTCTGGGGATCAATGAAAAGTGACTTAAGATGCAAAATATGTAAATACTATGAACAAGAAACCCACAGAGGGTACCTGGAACACAGTCTGCTACCCTGGAACTGTGTTGAGAGGGGAAGAGTACCTGTGGTAATGGATCTGATAATGGGTTTTGTACCATTTTATGGTGCAGTTGTGATGCATCAAGCACTGCTGTACAGCAGTAGTGGGCTGTGTTCTGGTGATCCCTGCTGTATCCTCTGGCTGTAAATTCTGACTGCAACCTGAAGCATTTTTATGTTGGTATCATTTCATGTATTTCCTGTCTCCTTCAGGTTCTAAAACTGTTTTAAAACCTTTAAACTTTCCTACCCTGACCTGACTGACCTCATGACTTGTTGCTATTCCAAGGTGCCTACCCCACCAGCTGTGCCTGTGCCAGTTTTTCCACTGGGAGGGCACCTCCTGTGGTGAGACCCAGCCTGTTCCCTCCCCAGAACACTCTGCCACACTCTGTCACTGCTCTGGGGGTACCTCTGCACCCTCAGGCTCCAGTGTCTGGTGTGTTAACAGCTGCCTCAGCACCAGCTATGGCAGTGTTGGATGCATGCAGTTCTTTCCTGGGGAAATTTTCCTGGTGTTTAACAACCACTGGGTTTGTAATATTAGAAACTAACTCAGAACAAGGATTTCTAAGTCAGATAATACCTTTTCTTGGCAATGTATTAAAATAGGCATTGATATTATTTCCTTTAAGGACGCAGTTTTCTATTGAGTATCTTAAAGACCTTCAAGTCAAACCATATTTTCTCCTTGGTTTTGACATGTTTATGCTCAGTCTCTTCTCTCATCTTGTTCCTTGTGCATTCCCCATCCAGACTGTAACAGATACGTGCATAAGGAACACGCCAGTTCTATAGACTCTGGATTTGAGGAGTATTACAGTACCACCAGTTGTTGTATTTTTAACAAGTACATAAGTGGGCTGCTTCTTGTACTGGTGCCCTTAGTGTAACACACACATCCTTCCACCAGCCTCAATTCTAAACCAAGCAGAGAATTCAGTCCCTCAGCAGAAAGTGTCGCTTCCACTGCTGGGGGGGCTCGTCTGGCTTAAGTTTTAATGTGGGAGCTGTGTATGGATTACACTGAATAAAGAGAGGAAGCTGATGTGTGCTGGAATCCACTTTCTTCATTACCAAACTCCAGTTCTAGGGATACTTTCAGATACCTCTTAATGACTTTCCTGCTGAGGAATGGTTTGGGTTGGGAGGGAACTCAAAGCCCCTCCAGTTCCATCCCCTGCCATGGGCAGGGACACCTTCCACAGACCAGGTTGCTCCAAGCCTCATCCAACCTGGCCTGGAACACTGCCAGGGATGGGGCAGCCACAGCTTCTCTGTGCTGCTGGTAGCAGTGTGCTGCTCTAGACTGCTGCATCTGCTGGAAATTTTAAGGACTCTGCTTGTAACTTGGCACTCCCAAGTATCAAAGGAGTTGCTGTTACAAAACAGCATGAGACATGGCAGAGAAATCTTTGGAAACCTCAGTGGTGGCTGTTGCACTGTTCTTGTTTTCCAGACAAGACTGCAGTGACTCACAGCAAAGGGAACGTACTTCTCTTTTCTTTTTTTACCAGCCTGACTCACGAGGTGAACTTGCCAATAAACCTCCCCACCCTTGAAACCGGTCTTGACTCACACGGGGGTGATGAGTGGGGAGCAGCACGAGGCACGTGACCCGTTCCGTGGAGTACGTAACACTTGTAGGGATGGGATCTCCCTGGGGTGGGAAATGTATGTGGGACACGCTGGTTTGGGCCCCCAGCTGGGCAGAAATGAAGGACAGGGATGGCTTCTCCAGCCACAGGCTTGCAGAGAGATTTTGCTTCCTCCAGCTCTGAAGTCTCTCCTGAAAGACCTCAGGCTCAGAGGCTGTCAGGTTTTCCCTGTGCTTCCTAGAGGATTGCTGCCCTTGTTCACAGGACCAGAAGGCCACAGGCTGCTTTCCCAAGTACTCCTCTCCACAGAAATCAAGCTCCTTGTTTCTGTCTCTACAGCGAGAATTCAGCTCTTCCCACATCAGAACTCAGCTTGCGTAGAGGGTGTCGTGTCTTTTGAGATACCATAAAAACCAAATTTTACAGGTAAAATGTTTTATTACCTCACAGTGGTCTTGTGAGAAGGCACTTTTGTTACACCATAGAAAGAGCAGAGAGTTTGCCCAGGGTTCCCCCCAGTTATATCATGGTGGGCACGACGCTGGTGAGGGCGATGTCCCCCCCGATGCAGAGCTTGGTGACCTCGTTCAGCCTCTTCTCACGGAAGTTGTACTGCAGCAAGTGAGCATCGTTCACGGCCACCTTGAAGTGATCCGTCTCACAAAGGACCTGGAGCTGAAATAAAAACCCCAAATCAGCCAAGAAACCCCGTTGGATTTGTTCTAGAAGTTTTAAACCCCAGACTGGAGCAGGCTGGCACTGGCTGGAGGCTGCTGCCAGCTGAGTCCAGCCCTGGGGCATGTGGAGGAGCTGGAGCAGCAACTCAGCTGCAACACCAGTGACCTTTGCCTTCCCAAAACTCTCCTGTGCTCTCTCTCCTCCGTGTTTTAGCCCAGTTTCTGCCTCCTCATCCCTATGCCAGTCCCTCAAAGCAGGACTCCACAGTGTGAACCTCCTTTGCAGGAAAAAGCCCCTCAAAGAGCTGCCAGCAGGGAAAACACATTACAGAAACCTGTCCAACCACTGCTGCAGAACAAGAGTGTAAATAAGGAGGGTTTCATAATCCATGGCGATACCAGAAGGGGGGAGAAGTTACGCCTTGGGCAGCTGGAGCTGCAGGAGGGGGTCAGAAGAGCTGGGAAGGTGCTGTGGGGACAGCCAGGGAAGCACATGGGGTGGCTGCCCCAGAAGCACCCCTGGGAGCTGATTCCTGTGCTAAAGCATCAATGTCCTTACACAGGTCTTACTGCCCAAACCCTCTCAGTGCTTTTGGTGCACTGAGCCTGAGCTGGAATGGGTTTTTCTGGTACCTTGAAGGGTTTTCCAGCTTCAAATGGAAACCTGGGAGCTGTCCTCTCCTCCTTCCCCCAGTTATTCTGGAACATGGAATTGCAGACGATGACTTTCTTGTGGTCTTCGTTGAAGCGGGGGTTGAAGTGGAAGGCAACGTCATTCCCTCTCTTGAAATCCAGTGAAAACCTGCAGAGACAATAATGGAATTGCTGCTTTTGCCACAAAAGCCCTGGGCTCTGTTACAGGGCTTCCCAAAAATAGCAGAAAGAAACCCCCACAGACCCTGCTGGGCAACAACAGTGCATTTACCCATTTATTTAGGGTAATATTTGATGTCACACCAGGCAGGTGTTGTTCAGGAATGGAAAGCAAATTCCAGCCCCCCCTGCTCCACCCAGCAGTGCCCCATGGAAACCCCCCACCCTCGGAGCTGGACACCCCCAGTACCTGTTTGGGTTGGGGTTCACGGTCCCGGTGATGGTGATGAGCAGCCGAGGGACGAGTCCTGCCTGCAGGGGCAGCTCAAAGGGGACTTTCTGGGAGACAAGAGGGATTTGGTGTCAGCAAAAAATCATGTCAGAAGCCAAATGCCACCCCTGGGGACAGCCAGCCCCAGGTCCCTCCCGTAGCAAAGCAAAATCAGCCACTGAAGACACAGAAACCCTCATAAAGATGGAGCCATTACCATTGGAGGAGTCAGTCCTCCCTGAGGAGGAGTTGGTCCTCCCTGCGGAGCAGAAGGCCCAAATCCAGGGCCACTGGATGGTTGTCCTGGGGTGGGAAATGGCCCCGTTGCTGCTGGCGCTCCAGGGAATGCTCCAGGTGCTCCTGGATATGCTCCCGGTCCTGCTGGTCCTCCAGGATAAGCTCCAGGTCCTCCAGGATAAGCTCCAGGTGCTCCAGGGTATGCTCCTGGTGCTCCAGGATAGGCTCCTGGTGCTCCAGGATAGGCCCCTGGTGCTCCAGGATACCCCGGGAATGCCCCAGGAGCTGCTGGTTGGTTCCCCCAGGAGGGCCAGCCCTGGGCTGGGGGGGCACAGGGGGCCGGGTTGTTGCTGTTGGCCAAGGCGTCGGATAACTGGGGACAGAGGAGAGGACAAGGGTCAGGCGGGGGAGATTCCTCCTGGGATCACGTTGAGTTCTCCAACATCCATCCTTTGTAGCCTGCAGCGTGTGCCGAGGGCAGGAGCTCAGCTCTCAGCTGCCCCCCCCCAGTTTTTCCAGAAAACCAGTAAGTGCTGATGTAGCTGGAGAGGATTTGGGGATTTGCACAGGTTAGCAAGGCCACCTTCCCTCCCACCTCAGCCAAAGGTCTCAGCTTCAAGGCCACAGCCCCCACGGTTTTTTAAAGAAATCCATACTTACGGAGAAACCGTCTGACATTTTTCCTGAAACAAAAAGACAAAGGAAGCTTCAGTCATTTTTAACCTGCACCATCCAAAAAACAGATTTCTGAGGGGAGTTATGGTTTATAGTGGCAATTGATGGAAATTGCTGGGTTCCCATCACGTACCTGCCCAGCAGAGCCGACAGCTCCGGTGCCACAGAACAAATCCTGGTCCAACACCTGTGGGATAAACGGGAGTCACTGCCATGAGCAGCCTGAATGCCCCGGGGTGAACCCAGCCCAGACACCCTCCGGATGAAATCCACCACTGAGCTTACAACACTCTCGGTGTTATTCATTTCCCCAGCCCTGAGGCACCACCCGGGAAAGGATTTCCCTAAAAAACCCCAAACGGAATCCCCGGGGGGTGCAGGCACAACATCAACCAGGAGCTGTGTGCGAGCTACAAATCCAGCACAGCACATCGGGGACACGCAGCCACCCCGTGACACATGGGATGGGCACTGACAGCGGGCCTGGAATGGGGAGAGGAGGGTGGCAGCCATGGATACAGGTTCCCTTTCCCCTCCCATGCATCCACAGTTGTCCCATTCCGGCCGGAGGGCACCGTGGGAGGGACGCAGCAGCTCCGGGCCAGCGGGTAAAAGCTGCTTTGCAAGTTTCATGAGTCCACACCACGGCCCGGCCAAACACACACCTGCCTGTGCACAGGAATAGCCTGAGCTGGGCTCCTCTCATCAAAGGGAGCATTCATAAGAGAAGGAAAAAGGGACAGCCAGAAACAGGAAAAGAAAAGGAAAATTCCAAATTTAAAACAAAGAAGGCAAATTCTCTCTGAAAGCAGCATTCGGGTGCACGGAGCTCGCAGGAGGTGCGGCTGCCCTGCCTCAGGAATAACAAACCCCCAAGTTTCACAACCAGCAAATAACTCCTCTGCCTGTAAAACACTCATCCTCCTGAGCCCACGGGGTTTTTAAGGCAGCCTTCCCAGCAGCATCCAGCAGCCCAGAGTGTTTGAACAGCCCATATCTCCCAAAGCTTTTATTTGCCTTCTGGGTTCTTTTTAAAGCCCTTGGGTTTGCCATTAGTTTGGCAGGTGAAGCCAGCGGTGCACACACAGCCTGGATCCAGCCAGGTCAGGTTTGCTCCATGGCTGCCAGTGGCTTGTGCTGCTCCAGTGGGAGGTCCTGCGTGATCCCCCTGTTCCCCTGGAATACCTCATGGAGCAGCAGTTTTGCTCCCTTTGGCCCCGGCGGGACAGGGTGGCCAGAGCCTCGTGTCTCCCAGCCGGATCTGGGATGGCCACTTTGGTGTTTGTAACCAAAATCTCCAAAACCCACTAATCCTCTGCTGCCAAAGTGTGCAGCTAGGCTCGGAGCCCGGTGTCACCTTCTCTGTCACTGCAGCGTTGGAGCTCTTGGAGCTCTCTGGAAATGCTTCTCTGGGTTATTTGCCTGCTGCCATGGGAAGGGGTTTTCTCCTACTTTCTTCAGCAGTGCCCCAGTGATGGATTGCAGAGAATCACTGCATCACTGGGGCTGGAAAAGCCCTCTAAGACCATCGAGTCCAACCATTCCTCCAGCACTGTGTCCCCAAGTGCCACATCCACATGGCTTTTAAATCCCTCCAGGGATGGGGACTCCACCACTGCCCTGAGCAGCTCTGCCAGGGCTGGACACCCCTTTCCATGAAGGAATTTTCCCTAATATCCAATTAAACCTCCTCTAGTTGCTCCTCTAGTGCAGCATGAGGCCATTTCCTCTCATCCTGTCCCTTGTTCCCGGAGAGCAGAGCCTGAATCCCTCCCAGATCCACGCTCCTGTCAGGGAGATGTGCAGAGCCAGAAGGTCCCCCCTGAGCCTCCTTTTCCCCAGGCTGAGCCTCCTTTTCCCCAGGCTGAGCCTCCTTTTCCCCAGGCTGAGCCTCCTTTTCCCCAGGCTGAGCCTCCCCAGCTCCCTCAGCCGCTCCTCATCGAGTACTTGGGCTCTGATTTCCAACAGCATTTGGGCAGCTGAGCTCCAATTCACTTGAGCTCTCCCTGTCCCGGCAGAGGATCAGCTGCAGGGAACATCCCAGAGCTGAGGTCCATAAAGCACCCGAAACATTCCCTATACTCACACCAAGTGGAAAAAACCCTTCTATTTGGGAAAGAAACGCCAGCGCTCTCCCCTTCGCTGCTGTTCCTGCAGCTGCTCTCCCGCGTGTCCCCCTGGGTGTCCCAGCCTCCCACGCACCCACCCTCACTCCCACCCCTCCGCGGGGTTTTGGGACACGGGCAGGGCTGCCCAGCACCCCGCAGGTTGCAAACACCCTTCGAGCTCCTCCACAGTCACCATCCCACCATTATCCCTTAAACCAGCGAGGGCTTTCTGTGCGCCCCGAACCGCGGAGCCCGTGGGAGCTCACGCGTGTCCCACCTCGCACTCCGAGGGGGCGAGCGCACCCCTAAACCCTTCTTTTTCAAAGGTGTCTGTGCCTAATCCCCCTGTTCCCCCCGGGATCCCCGCGGGAGCCGCATCCCCTCACCTGCGTGCGGCGGCTCGGCGGCGGCTCTGCGCTCCCGCACCGGGACTCGGCGGGACCCGCCCGGGGGCGGGGGCGGGGATGGGGACGGGGCGGTGCCGGGAGGGTCCCCGCGCCGGGGACACCCTCGACAGCCCGGAACAGTTGTTTATTTCCCCTTCTCAGCGGTGACATCACCAGCGGGGGGTGTTAACAGAGAATGATTCGGGTTTCCCGTGGTCTGTGCCTCGCGCGGGTCCGTTCCGCGCACGGTTCCCGTTTCCCTGCCCTGCCCACCTGGAGCCGCTGCCAGATGTTTTCCTCGCCAGCTCTTTGCCCGTGTGTCTCGTCCCCCCAGCTTCGGTGAAGCTCGGTAAAACACAAGTCGGCTTTTAAATTCTGAACATTTTCTCCTTCCCCCCGGAAAAACAAAAGCCAAAAAAACCCGAAAAAGAGCTTTGCTTTCACCCGGCGCAGCGAGGCCGGCAGAGGACGGGCTCTGGGAAGCTGTTAGAGGCAGCTGGAATTCCAACAAGCCCGATTTTATTTGAGGTTCAGGGTGAATCATCTCTGGTTTGCTCAATGGGCCCCACAGCTTAAAGCAATGGAAAAGAACAAGGCGGTTTTGTGCTGAAATCCTGATCTGCTGCACTGCGCTGCTGGGAGAAGGGAAAGGGGAGGAAAAGAAAGGAATGGAATGGAATGGAATGGAGCGGAATAGATTAGAATCAAACAGAACAGAGGGTTTCAGTTGGAAGACACCCACAATGACCCTCTAATCCACCTCCCTGCCCAGTTCAGGGCTGACCAAAGGTTACTGAGGGACGCACCCTCTAATTGTCATTACAGATGTAGAAACTGCTTCTTTTAGGCAGCAGCTCACCTAAAGGGCTCAGCTGATACTGCAGCTGATATCCAAAAAAAGAGCAGACATCTGTTGACTTTGGCTTTGATTAATTTTAGTATAAATTCCTCTGGTTCAACTCTGCTTCTCTAAAAGATTTGACTTAAAAGAGGGCAGCCTCCTCTCCACTGGGGCTCCAGACTGGATTTTAACATCCTCCAGCTTGATGTAATACTTGTCACAGGGATTCAGACCGAACTCGAGTGTGTAAAAATGCCAGGGATGCCTGTGGGAGTGGCCAGGAATTAAGTATTTCGGGGAAATATATATATTACACTTAACATATATTAAGCAATATATATTAAGCATATTAGTACGTAAGAAATACATTTAATTAGGGAGTGCTGCTTCACTTGCCTCTCACAGCACCCAACCCACTGTACACAGACACTGCAATATCTTTGGAGGTGTTCTAGGGCAAAGGGACCTGGAGAGGGTTGAAGCCAGTAAAGCTGAAGGATCCCTGATCCATGGCATGAGGAGCTGGAGCTTCCCGAGCCTGTAACACAGACAAGGCTACACGAACTCCTTAATGCACAGGTTTTTCCTTTCCTCCCTAAGACTCCCTCAAGATGTCTTTGGGAAGAGAGATTTTAATGGAAAACCTGTATTGCTGTTTTCAGGATTTGACTCCAAGGCTTCAAACATTAACCAAAAAAGTTTGCCTGGGGTTTTTTTCCTGTTCTCATACCATAAGGTTTGTACTTTCAGTTATGCAACAGACACATGATGTTAAAGAAAAATATTTGACCAAGAGTCAGTGAATACAGAAATCAAAACCAGAGCTACTTAATTCCTTCTTTTAAATAAACCAAGCTGCAGCGAGGATGATGAGTGAGGTTGGATGGGGCTTGAAGCAACCTGGTCTGGTGGAAGGTGTCCCTGCCCGTGGCCTTTAAGGTCCCTTCCAACCCAAACCATTCCGTGATTCCATGATTCAGCATCCACGGGGTGGGTGCTGGAGCCCTTTGCACGAAGAGCCACCGATGCTCCTCATCTGAGTCATCCCATCAGTGACTCACAGGACACCGAGGTGTGGCCACTGAGCTTCACAATTTTGCCTCCTGGGATCCAGGGAACTGAAAGGTTGGTTTATTGCCAGGAGTGAGCAGGGCAGGGCGGGAACACCCAGCTTTGAGGGAGACTAAGACACAGATCTCCTCACTGGCAGCATTGTGGTGCCCAGCCATGCAACCCTGGCTCTTCCAAAGTGGGTAAAGGATTAGTCATGTCTCCAAAATCGATATATTCCGTGGGTTTGAATTTTTTTAAGCACTCCGAAGTGTCCTGTTTGGTTTAGAGAACCCTCAATGTAAAACAAAACCCTCCTTGGTACCATGGATGATTTAAAGCCCCAAATTGCAAACCCGAGGGGTGGAAGATGCAGGACCCAGGGAGTTGGATCAGCCATGAGACCACCCCATTTCTCAGGGATGTGCTCTCAGCTTGCCCTTCACTGCAGCCAAGCACTCTAAGCACAAGTAACTTTCCCCATTTTAGAATTCCCAGCATTTCTCCAACAGCAAGAGCCAAATTATATTTAACAGTGCCTGGGTTTGGTTTGGGGGAGGTTGATGTTCTTCACTGCAGCTGGTACAGGGCTGTGGAAAAAGACCCCACTGCAACAGATAATTGATCTCTAAAAGTTAAATAACTTTGAGGCAGTAATTTCAAACTGCTCATTGGAAATTAATAAAGAGAAAGCTGCTCCTCTCTTCTTGATGGTAAAATAACGTGGAGGAAACCAGCACAGAGGGGCAAGAAGCTCCATGGCAGGAGAGATTCGCTTCCCTTCACAGAGCAGAACAACCCACATCCACATGTTTCCCTGCCTTGTGATTTCTGTGGCCTGACTTGTGTGTGGGACTGGCAGCACCCACAGTGTGCAATGTTTGGGCTGCAGATCTGCCACGGAGGCCGTGCTTGGCACGATCCCAAAGTGCTAAATTCAGCCACCGTCTCTGCCTCCTCCCTGTGCAACCTCCCAGGCTGGGGAGCTGTGACAACATCACCTCCTTTCTCAGAGCTGGGGATGAGGCTGCGTGGTGCCCTTGTGGAGCCCCTCACTGCACTTCCCCGAGGTGTCACTGCAGTTTCAGCCCCAAATTCCAGTGGCTGAGTCACCTCCAACTCTCCTCGGCAATAAAAAAGGGCATCACAGCAAAATCAGGCAACGGGAATCTCCTCTGTGACCTGCCGGACTTGTGCAATACCCTCTGAGGACTTCTGAGAGCAGGGATTGAAGAGCCCCCCTCCTCCTCCTCCTCATGCAGCCCTTTTGGGGAGGTGGCTCATTCCAGAGCTTCCTTGGCTGCATCACCATCTCCTCCTCCCCAGACTTCACCTTGCCCCAACACTGGGGAAAAAGTCCGTGAGACGAAGGTTGAGAACTTCACCAACCCAAGTTTGGTGGTAAAGAGAGGAAAATCAGTGGATAAGGAGCACCACCCCTGCTGCTCACATGAACCCTCGTGTGCACCAGCAAGTCTGGACTTGCTCTCTTTATCCTCCTCTTATTCTCTTTATAAAGCACCAAAGCAAAACTCCTGCCTTTGGAGCTTCCTCCTGCTCTGGAAAATGTGGAACTGCAGCTCCCCCAGTCCCCTCCTGCTCTGGCAGCACCAGGAGAGCTGCAAGTACACCCTAAAAAGCTTCACCCAGCTTCTGCTCATGCTGTAGATGAGCAAAACCCTGCTAAGGTGTGAAGCTTTTATATTATTAAAGATGAGGAAATGAGAAGCACTTGGGAGCCTGACATTCACATCTGAGCATAAGTTGCTTTTCAAGTGTTAAATGAGTCTTGGAGCAATTTGTGTCAACAGAGATTTACAAAAGTCCTCAACCTCCCCCTGGCTTTGAACTCCATGGAAATTCCATCCTCCTCTGCAGCCTGATGCCCAGGGGCCCTTATGGAGCATCCTTCCTGCAAATATTATTAAATAACTGGAGGAGAAATGCCTACAGTGACCCCAAATGCCTGTGCAGATGGGGCCAAAGACCCCCGTGGCTCGTTGCCATCAAAATCCAAGGCCCTGGTGCTTTTCTTGCCCACCCTCTGTGCTTGCCCAGCCAACCCATCCAAGCTTACAGAAATTACTCCAGCCTAAAAAGCTGAGAGGAATAGTGCTGTGCTGAAGGAAGGGGTTTAATCAGTTCATGGCAACCCTCACTGAGGGCAGGGAGAACCTCCCCTTGTCTCTGGGAAAGATGCTCCACAAGGAGGGTAAAATCCCCGTGTGACACCACACTGAGCACACGGCGTTGGAGAGAAAACACGAAGGGCAAAGAAAGCCAGGACAGCTCAGCCTGATCCAGCAGAAGGCTGCAGTACCAACCACTCTGAAGGGTTTTAGTAACACAGAGTTAAAGCAGCAGTACCAACCACTCTGAAGAGTTTAAAATAACTTTATTACACAGCAATCACAGAATCTTCGAAGCTGGCAAACACCTTCAGGATCATCAAATCCAACCTCAATGGGGTTTTTTTTTTCCCATATCTCAGGAAACCAGAGGAGAGGGAAAGGGAAGAGCTTTGGAGGAGTCCCTTTCCTTCTTTCCTGCACTAGATCTTTGCAGAGCACACAAATTCATTCTGCTATGAAGCCTTACACTAAGCAGGGCTCAGATTTAAACCTCTTGTGTTTGTGCTCTTCCTGCAGCAGCCAGAGCTCAGGCAGTGCAATGTCTGTGCAGAGGTGCAGGTTATAACAACCTCTCCCAGCAGCACCAGAAGTCACTAAAACGTTGTTTTCCCCATCTTTTTATCAAGTTCAGTGTTAAAAATAATCAATACCAGACAGAGTTGCCTCTCCCAGAGGCTTTGCAGGGTAAGTAGAGCAGCAGCAGAGCCCTCTGGTGATGAGCAGGATGGTGGAGGGGCAGCCACCAGCTCTGAGAGCAAAATCCAGGGGGACCACGTTGTGCTTGGCTTTTACACAACATTCACAAGCTCCTTTTTCCAACATCTTAATTTTTTTTTTGACCCACTCAGAGCAGTTTTTGCTTGGTGTCACTCCACTCCCCCTCTCCTTCTAGCAGCTCCTTACTCTGACAGCCAGGACAGAGGTGCAGGAGAGGAGCATTGAGGATGGTGACAGTGGCAGCACAGACCCGTGAATGTGATCACCCCAGTATTCCAGGTCATGTGGAATATAACCTGGAATTGCTTTCTGAGGGGAAAACAGGACAGAATCCAGGCAGAAATGCAAAACTAAAAGCCTGATTTGGAAGCTGCTGAGACTTTGAAGTGCCTCAATTGAAAAACTTTCAAGATAAACAACTCTGTCTCCTTGAGGAGCATCAGCAAACCCCGGCTTTACAGAACCTGGCACGCAGGGAGAGCAGCACCAGGGAATTAAAGCAGTAATTTCCCTCACTTTAAGTGAATTTAAACTGTGATATTCTGTCACCTTCTCTTTGCTGGAGGGTGTTGCCTGTAACTGAAAGGAATACAGGCAAATTGGAAATAACTCCCCTGAAACATTTCTGTCACACAAAGCTCTGTAATGTAAAGCTTTTCACATCGTGCAAATTAAGCACGTTCTTGTGAAAAGGCACCACAGCACAGTGTTAGTTTTCATTACCCTTTAACAGCCCAGAAAAGTGAAGTATCCTGACAAAACCCCCTTATCAGCACACACTTCCGGGGTTCTCACCACGGATCTACCCCAGGACAACACTGCCTTCATGAGCCAGAGGTGTCAGAGAGTATCCTGAGCTGGAGGGACCCACAGGGATCAGAGCCCAGCTCCTGGCCCTGCCCAGACACCCCAACAATCCCACCCTGGGCATCCCTGAGAGCGGTGTCCAAACCCTCCTGGAGCTCTGGCAGCCTCGGGGCTGTGGCCATTCCCTGGGGAGCCTGGGCAGTGCCCAGCACCCTCTGAGGGAAGAATCTTTTCCTAATATCCAACCTAAACCCCCCTGGCACAGCTTCATGCCATTCTCCATTCATGCCAAGCCCAGGAATTCACAACTGAAATCCAGTGTCATTTGTCACCTTCCAAATTTATTTCAATGGATAAATTCCATGTTTGCTTTTAACCAGGCATAAAAAAGTACTACTTTCCTAAGAGTTACGTGTGATTCTGGTGGGAAGGGACACTGGGAGGTTCCCAGTTCCCACTTGGAATGAAACTCTGTGAGTTGACGCAGGAGTTTAGGGGCTAATTGCTACAGGAATTCCCTCCCCTGATCACAAGAACATGAATGTGCAAGAGCAGGTAAGATCTTGTGCAGACAGCAGGAGGACCTGAAATGAAACCTGAGGTGTGCCCAGGGCTGCTCAACATGGCCCTTCCCTGTCTTGCCATGAGAAAGTTGGGAAGAGGACAGCAACACAGGCACTGCGATTTTATCTCCCCGTCCCTCATTTAACAGGGAGGGTTCACTTTGGAAAGTGATAACAGGGAGCAGAACTGTTCCTACTGCTACTCTGACTACCCCTCATCACTTCTCTGGGTGTAACTTCATCGGAGCTCACGATCTGCTGCACAGGGGATACAAAGTCCCATTGTCATCAAATAGGACAACCTGACCAACCAGTGCATCTCTGAAACAAAAGCATCACAGAATCCCAGAATGGTTTGGGTTGGAAGAGACCTTAAAGATGATCCAGTTCCACCCCCTGCCATGGGCAGGGACACCTGCCACTAGACCAGGTTGCTCCAAGCTCCATCCAACGTGGCCCTGGACAATTCCAGAGATGGGGCAGCCACAGCTTCCATGGACAACCTGCTTCCAACAAACCTCAGAGATTCTGCAGGCAAGAGTGACCAAAAGTGTGTTCCTTCACTGTTATCAGCTGGCACATTTTTAGTCAACTCATTCCACTGACCTGTGAGAACAGAGGAAATGTCAGAGCAGCTCATCCCACTGCATCAACCTCAGAAATGGGAAAACTGGGCCAACAGTAAGTGAAATAGGGGAAGTGTCCCATCTGTGGAGCCACCACCCCTCTCCAGACCACGGCCCTGGGTCCCACGGGCTCTGCCCAGCAGCAGCGCAGGCGCCCAGGGATGGGTGGCTGCGGGTGGAGCCCGGGCAGCGAGGGCAGAGCACACCCCTGGCACGGCACAAACACCTACAACACCCACCCACGGGGCACATCCGGGGCCAAGCCCACTCGGGATCCTCCTGCAGCTCTCTCTGGGATAAGCACACCCCGGTGTGACACTGAGAGTGATTCCTGCTGCGTGGATTCACTGACTGGAAGCTTTGTGTGAAAGCTGAAACCGATGTTTTTTCATTTGCCAGATGACACCCAGACAGCAGTGCCTGGTGAATACTGGCTGTTTGGTGTGTACGGAATTGCCTTCTTAGCTGGAATTCTGTGCTTTACTTCAGAAATGGGGCAGTCACTACTGATAAAAATATGCATGGAACATTTCCTCCTTCCACAGATGCCAAAGTGCTCTCACTCACTGCGCTGAGGCTCAGGACACCCTCCCTATCAGGGTGGAAGGTGTCCCTGCTCAGGGCAGGGGGTGGAATGAGATGGTTTTTAAGGTCCCTTCCAACCCAAACCACTCTGTGATCACCATCTCTCTCTCGGGACAGTTTGGACAGGCTGGGCAGTGAATCCATTGATGCCTGGGCACAGCAATGGATCTGGACTCGCCCGCAGGGAGTTTGGGCACTTGCCTTCACTAGAGTGGAGCAGAACTGACACATCCCAACATGGAGCTAACCATGCACTGACCACTCTGCAAGACCCCTTGAACAGTTTTTACTCTTCTCATAAGAATTATACAGATAAATATCACTTACAACCACTGAATCCTTTAAGTTGGAAAAAAACCTCTAAGATCAAGTCCAACCATCCTCCAGCACTGCCAAGGCCACCACTGACCCCTGTCCCAAGTGCCACATTCACATGGCTTTGAAACCCCTCCAGCAGTGGGGACTCCCATCACTGTCCTGGGCAGCTGTGCCAGGGCTGGACCACTCTTTCCATGAGGAAATTGTCTTTAATATCCAATCTAAACCTCCCCTGGCGCAGTTTAAAGTAATTCCCTCTCATCCTGTCCCTTGTTCCCTGGGAACAGAGCCCAATCCCCCCTGGCTGCCCCCTCCTGTCAGGGAGTTGTGCAGAGCCAGAAGGTCCCACCTGAGCCTCCTTTTCTCCAGGCTGAGCTCCCCAGCTCCCCCAGCTGCTCCTCGTAGGACTTGGTCCCTCAAAAATATTCATCTGAAGATTTCTGGGTCTGCAGGGCAGCAGTTAACATAACTGGATCTGCACAGCCATGTCTTCACTGATGCACAGGAGTTGCAGACACAATTCATTTGAGAAATCCAGAGGAAGGGACAATCCCACAGCAGAACAGTCAGGATAAAGCACTGCCCACACATTGCACTGTTCTATTAACAGATGTAAGGATTATTTTTGGACCATGGTCTAAAAAGAGCTTTTCTCAAGCTTTAAAGTGAATAAATAATTTTGTTTCTAATCTTTCCTGCTCACTGCTGCCATTTTTACCTTCCTGAAGGGTGAAGGTGTGAACCAAGGTAGCAGCTTTGGCCAGCTCAGTGTGAACTGCTCTGCAAGACAACATATGGAAATGTAGCCACAAGTGATGCCCAACTTTAGTAGTTCACACTGATGCCAAGCCCTGGAGTTTCTGTTATTCACTTTATCCCATCTAACTCCTGCTAAGTGTATAAAAACAGTGGTGTGGGGGTCACTTACCCCATCCACGTGTGTCCATCTAGCATAGGAATTGTTCAGAGGCAGGGAAAACACACACACAACTCTTCACAGGTGAAAAATAGCCCCATTCCTCCTCTGGAGCAAGCAAGACCAGATCTTTTCTCTCTTAATTACCAAGGAATTTGTGAACAGGCAGTACCTGGGGCTGACATGCTACACCAGAGCCATGGTCGCATCCACATTTAATATCCCTTATGTACAGGCTGCAAATACCACAAAAGGAAGAGGAAAAACACTCACAGAAGTCAAGTAATTCTGATTTTATATTCAGGCTTTGCAAATCAAGGATGTCCTATTTTTACTATTCATTCAAGGCAAAAGTCTACACAGGCATGTCAAAAGCAGGAATTGAAAAACAGTGAACACAACAGTCTTGAAAATACGTTTAATGTCTAATCTTATACAAAAGTGACAGCATTTTCAAAAAAATATCAAATCCTGTATTTATAGCTTCTCACTATCATACAGCAATATTTGTTTCATCTAAAGAAAATACAGCAGCAGGTGATAATCTATACTTTAAAGATGTGATTGCTTATATTTCGTATTGTAAACAAATGCAGTATGTCAACCTCAAAGCACAAGTCAAAACGAACTCCTCAGCAATTGAACTCAAAATGATGCATAGAAATGTACAAATTCCATTGCAAAAGCTTCAGGCCAGAAGTTGCTCACACTTGACATAACATGTGATAAAGTTACTACACGGTATATAGTGACACCTTGAGTTTTTACACAATAGATTAACAGGAATACCCTTTTCACTGCTATGCAAAGAACTCTGCTCACAAAAACAAAGGGGTTATGAAACAGTTTTCATGACCTCAAGAAATACGAATATACATTGAA
This sequence comes from Eulacestoma nigropectus, assembly GCA_013397775.1. Classification (NCBI taxonomy): domain Eukaryota; kingdom Metazoa; phylum Chordata; class Aves; order Passeriformes; genus Eulacestoma; species Eulacestoma nigropectus. The sequence goes on from VZTE01001108.1 coordinate 797,019, forward strand.
AAACATCCCATATATATTGAATTTTAGCCTAAATGTTCCAGTAATAAATCCTGCCTATTTCAGGAAGAACCTAGAAGTCTAGTTACTTTTACAAAACCCCTTTCCAAAAATCATTACTTGCTACTTTTGCTTTATCCTTTCCTACCTCTTCCCATTCCCTGCAGACACATATGGCCAGTGCAATTCCAACTGGAGTGCTGCTACTGCATGATCCATTCATTTGGAATAAATGTTTTTTCATTACAATGATTTACAGTCTAAGGCTGCAGGTATCAAAAAAGCACTTGAGCAAATGCAGTCAATGTTGCTTATGTTAATTTTTAATTAGTCTTGCCAAGTCTGCTTGGGGGGCAACTGGGTTTTTTTTTAAGGTTAGTGAAGCACTTTTGGTTCTTATTCCAAGGGTTAAGTTGCTGGGGTTTAAGTTGAAATGTTAAAAGTATTTTTGTTCAGCTCCAGTATTGTCTTCCTAAAACAAAAAATAGACATTCCTTTGCTATCAGCTTTCATGTCGTTGGAGTCATGCTGCTCAGCTCAGCTGAGCTGCTTTCTCCTGCAAAAATACTGTAGGACTTTGCCATAAAGGCTACGACTACCAAGGAGCATCACCACCAGGTCACCCCATGTGCTTTTCGTGTCTCCATCACATGCACGCAGGAAGCCACAAAGGTACTGGAAGAGAATTAACTCGTGTTCACAGTTCCATGATACAAAGACTCCCTAATGAGCTACCATGTGAAGCAAAATCTGTTCCTAATTCTACCCACAGAGGCTAAGTTAGGAGATCCCCAGCTGGGGAGGAAACAAACTGTCCGTGGTCCAAGCGTAGGCCATGAAGTACCACCAAGAGACGTGGCTGTGTCTCGGCAAACCCCTCGGATGTGCTTGGCACAGATATGGCAAGAACATGAAAACTCAGGGCAGCGCCCCTCGGGAGAGGCAGCTGCACAGCAGTGCACAGGCTTCCTGACATTCAATTTCTCCCAAATTCCACCTACTCCGTGAGGTATGCAGACACCCAGCTGGGAACAGGGGGCTGCTCCCAGGGACAGCAAACGAGACCCCCCTCGTGCCCAACCGCGGCAACAAGGATCTCTGTCGTGACACAACTGTGCCAAAAACTGCTGGGAAGGGAATGCTCAGGTTGGGTTTTAAGCACAAGTTCAGTTTGCAGGGACTCTGAAAAAGTCTGCCAGGTTTACACAACCCAGCAGCCAAGTCAAATTTGAAATGACTAGAACCCAGGTCAGAAATAGGGAAGTACCTACGTGGGGATCAGTTTCTCTTTACACAGACCAAGCCAAACTTCCAACCACCACAGAATGAGAACTGGCAACAGGATGTCCTCATTTGCATGCATAAAACTCACATTTTGCCGATTCAAAGTTAACTGCACATCCAGGTTATTTCACTTGCACAGGAATGCCTGTTTGTGAACACCAACAGTGGTGCTGACCAGTCACACCAAGGCTTCCAAACGTGGCTCTTCTCCTCCGTAGTCCCAGACCGAGCAATTGGTTTGAGTATGTACAAAATGCTGAGAAAACCTTCGAGTTCACATGCTCTGTCTTGTTAGTTTGAATTGCCGTAGCACGTTCAAAAATTAGGTTTCTTGACTAAAATGTTGAAACACTTTCTCTATTGACTTTTTAGAATAACCTGAAAATAGACAAAATATGACTATCCATCCGTTCAATGACCAGCACGAGTCTGGCAACAAGACTTAAAGCATTAATGGAAATTTAAGAATTAACTTTTTTTAATTCCATGGGCCTGATTCTTTATAATCCTTACACGGCAACTCCCGTTTTTCCAAGGAATACTTGCCAACATAAGAACCACAGGTGTGTTAGTTGATTTCTTCTCTTTGTATTTCACTTGATTAAACCAAATAATTATGCCAGCATATGAGCAAGGTAAATTGATGTAAACTGCTCCTTCATACCTCAAATGCACATACAAGAGGCAATATTCTTCACAGCCCCATACATTACTGAAACAAAAACTGTAAAAATCTCTGTAAGTAGTGGATGAAGGTGGAAAACTACAGTATTTTGTTGCCCAGAATGTATTCAGCGGTAAGGCTGCAAGAGACAATAAGGCATGGTCAATACAGGCTTTTCACACAGCAGTTCATTCACAATTACAAATATTCTTAATTAATCACAAATTCATCCTTATAATTCGTTATTCCCTCCCTAATGCCCTAGCAGCAATCTCTCCAGATTAAAGAGAGGAGAGTACTTTCTCTTTCAGAATTATCACAAGGCTTTCCCCCCTTTTTTTGGTTTTTGGAGTCCTTCCAAGCAGTGAAAGACCACTATGAGACATGCTCCAATTTAACATAATTTCACCATTCTAGTGTATTTAATATTTAACGAGTTGCTGTTATCCCACTGACTTGAGGAGTAAAACAGGTGTGCTGAAAGTCCTTACCTGCACTAACAGGTTTTATGCTATTGAATTTTCCCACTTAAATGTGAAATACTTTAGAGTAATTTGAGACCAAAATTAAATACTCACATGGGGACCACCAGGCATTGATGGAGCACCAGCAGGACCAGATGGCACTTGAAAAGGATTAGGGGGCGTAGGATATAGTCCTGGAGCTGGATATGATCCTGTGGGTGGAGGGAATGGCCCGGGCGGTGAAGGTCCCCACGTTCCAGGCGGGACCGTACCCCACGGTACTGTCGGCGCAGCCCCTGGAGTCTGGGTAGGAGCGGAATATGGCCCTGGGGGTGGATATGGCATGCTGGGAGCAGGATACTGCCCTCCCATTGTTGGTCCCCATGCTCCGGAGGGCATGGATCCCCATGGCCCAACAGGAGCAGGAGGTGCAGCTGGCTCTGTTGGACCTCCGTAAGGTCGTGGAAGCTCTGGAAAGGGCATATTTGGTGGAGGATACTGCCCTGGCGGGACAGGACCTGGCACAGTTGGGGGTGGATATGGACCACCAGGAGGAGGGCAGGAGGGTCCAGTAGGAGGAGGAGGAAATGGAGCAGGCGGTCCCGGGGGCATTGAAGGATACATTCCCGTTGGAGGAGGTCCGAAGGGCACGCTGGAAGCCGATGTGTTTGGTGGCAGTCCGGTTGGAGTCATAGGGGGGGCGCTGGGGTTATTCCAAGGGTTGGAGGCCGGCCAGCCCTGCGGAGGCTGCCCGGGCTGCTGGCCAGGCTTGGTGCTGCTCACTTTGGAGGTTTTAGCAGGCGACTGGTCTGGTAAAGCATCTGCCAACTGAAAGACAAAGCGCCGGTGAGAACGGAACGTGCCCGCCGGAGTTCCCAGCTGCAGCCATCCCCCCACCACGTGGCTACATCCCAGCTGCCAGAGAGGGAGGAGAAGAGCTCTCGGTGGCTGCACAGAGATGATTACATTCATTTTTGTGCAGCTCCTATCACTAAGGCAGCAGAGGCATTCTGACAGGCCGCAGTTAAAAACCCAGAGATAAAAGGCGACCTACCACACGGAACAACAGGCAACTGCAGCAGAAACCTGAAAACATTTTCCTAGATTTCCATTACAACTATCCTGATGCCATTAAAGCACAGCTCCTTTGTTAACGTCACAGGAGAGAACCCACGAGGCACCCAGCAGCTTCTGATGTTTAGTCCAGGGATTGCTACATCTACCCAAAAGGAAAACACCACGACTGCGGTACAGAGGAAATCTCTCAGCTGTCAGCTCCCCTTCTCCTTCAAAAAACTATGTCAGCTTTTGGAATAATCAACACAATTGGCTGATCTTCAGGAAAGAAAAACTGTTACTTACCGAAAAATCATCAGTTCCAGACATTGTGCTGAAAAGTAAGGTAAGATAAAGTGAAATTTGTTGAAAATAATAAAGGTATTTTTAAGCAAGATTTCATGAGACGTCTACATTTGTCTCATTCGGAGCACAGCAAGTGCTGAACTGGCAGCACCTCTTGGTGCCTTGGTTTCAGTGCCTCCGGCCCACACCAGGTCCTGGAGCACGGATCAGGGTGATCAGTGCCCGTGTCTGCTGGGCCACCTGTGCCCAGGTGTTGCTTTGGGGATCCCCAGTTAGTGAGATAATGGGAATAAATTTACTCTTTGTGTTTTAGCCGTGGGTTTGTGGCTGTCCCAGCTGCTCCCTGTGCTCACAGAGAGACCCAAACATCTTTCTCTGGATAAAGTTCCCATGAAAGCAAAGTCCTGAGCCTCCACCTGCCTCAGCTCAGACAGGTGCGACACAGGATGTAAATGGGTCACTTTGCAATAGGAAAAAATATTTCAAGCATCCATATGGAACATATGGAGCCTGCCCAGACAGGGATGCCTAGGAAGGATTCCAGGTGTTTTCTAAACTGGGATTTGGAAAAGGTATAGCAGGATTCTTGCAGGTGAAGTCAATGCATCTAAACCAAAACATGATTAAATCAGAGAATCATGGAATGGTTTGGGTTGGAAGGGACCTTAAAGATCACGGACCTTAAAGATCACATAGTTCCAGCCTCTTGACATGGGCAGGGACACCTTCCAACCCCATCCTACCTGGCCTTGAACACTTCCAGGGACAGGGCAGCCACAGCTTCTCTGGGAAACCTATGCCAGGGCCTCAGCACCCTCACAGAAAAGAATTTTATCCCAATATCCCATCTATCCCTGCCCCCCGGCAGTGGGAAGCCATTCCCTGTGTCCTGGCACTCCAGGCCTTTGTCCCAAGTCCCTCTCCAGCTCTCCTGGAGCCCCTTGAGGCACTGGAAGGGGCTCTGAGCTCTCCCTGGAGCCTTCTCTTCTCCAGGTGAGCACCCCCAGCTCTCTCAGCCCGGCTCCAAAGCAGAGGGGCTCCAGCCCTTGGAGCATCTTCATGGCCTCCTCTGGACTTGCCCCAATAGGTCCACATCCTTCAGATGTTGGGGACCTCAGATCTGGAATCCCCACATAGATCTTACTGCCAAAAATAAAAGAACTATAGTTTGCTGATGGTTTATCCTCCAATTATTTCAGAACACACCAAGGGCAGAGGATGCCCTTATTTATGTTCACCAACTCTAGCAATTGACTACAGAGGTGTCACTAACACGTATCCAACTTCTAACCTCTCCACACTTCCAAGGAGCACTGAAAATACGGATCAAAGAGCCACATTACCAAATAACCAGAGGTGAGGAACTGTTAAAAAGATGACCAAGAACAGCCAGAAAGTTTTAGGGGAGAGTGTAGGAGCCAGAAAGGAATGTAAGAGGAGGAAAAATGTAAAATAGAAGTCAAGAGTACAAATACTACTGCAAAGTTGACTCCTACAAAACACAATCCTTGTATTCCCCTTGCTGATGGTGAAGAACTGACTTCTAAGACAGAGAATGGTCTCAGGGATAGAGGCTTGTACAGAAAGCCCAGATCAAACAGGTTTAGAAGCTCCCTTAGATTAATATGTATTCACATTATTTACATTGTATTATTTATACAGTCTTCTCTGAAACTGTATTGTAAATTTATTATTATCTACACAATTGTCTAATGTTGGGACAGTTCTGGATCAGAACAAGGGGTCATTTAGCTCAGCATCCCATTTTATCTTAACAATGACCAGTAGAGAAGAACAAGAACAGGAATGACACTCACCCCGAAACTTCAATTATTCCAAGCTCAGACACTTCCTAAGCTGTAGACAATTTCTATGGAGCAATAAGCCTCAAATAATTCCTTTTTTACTAACACATCCAGTTTCCTCACTTAGATGAGGGGATGTCTCACTTGCCCACTTCAGTGTTGTTCCTACAACACCCACTGGCAAGGAACTCCACAGGCTGCTGTTTGTTCCACAAAAGCCACCTCCTTTTTTTTGTTCTAAACCTGGATTTTACGAGTTTCACTTGCTGCTCCTCCATTCTTGCAGCTGAAGAAATCAGCAAGTCTATTCTTATCCACCCTGCCCATGCCAACCATTATCCTACAGATTGTTACCATCTTCTTTCAGCTGTCCCTTCTCCAGGCTGAGCTCCAGCTTATTCCCCTGACCCTTGTCCAGCAGCTATTCCATACCTTTGATTATTCTCCCTGCCTCAATTTGAGGCTTTTCCAAGTCTTTTGTATCTTTTGGGATGAATGACAAGAAAGAACCACAGAGAATTGAAGATGTGGGATAACCATTGATTTATACAGTATCATAATTATGCTCTGGTTTGTCTTCTATTTCCTTCCTAATACTTCTTAATTTTTCAGCTGCTTTTTGATCCCAATGGAACTGACACTTCCGTGGCAGTATTTCACTCCTCAGTGGCAAGGGTCAGCCCAGCCTTTTATATGTGAAATTATATGCACCATTCCACATTTATCTACTCTGAATCACAGCAGATTTATTGCCATTGAATTATTTCTGCCAATTTATTACCTAATCCTTACTTTCCTGAATGGCTTTGTATCAACAAGACACTGCTCATCTCGTTTCCCAAGTTATTTATGACCACACGGAACAACCCAGACCTCTGTGGAAACACAGTGAACTTTTCAAGGTACACCTTATAATTTAAATAACCCTTTTAAGAAATACCTTGTAATTTAAATAAACCTTTCAAGAAATACCTAGTAATTTAAGTAAACCTTTTAAGAAACACTTAATAATTTAAATAAACCTTTTTAAAAAATACGTATCTACAAAGTTGATGGAGTTCAGTGCCTAACTGCATGAATACAAAGGTTTGTTAAAACTCCAATATTAATTTATAACAGCAGCATTAGTTCTTTTAAGGAAGGACTCTTTGTCTCAGATGAGGAACATGTTCAGATCAAGGACTATTTGTTTAAAATCGAGAAACCAGCTGAACCACATCAGGGAAGTGGTTTCTGCTCCTGTTATTAACAGCTCAGCTGTCTGAGACATATCTACCAGAAACTCAATTTCTCTTCAAGAAATATCTCTTCTGCTAAGAATTCATTAATTTTTGCAATTAACCACACTCAATAATAAGAAGTTGGCAGGTGCTTTTTGGTAGTACTGTAGTTCAATTTACCTCCATGGACAGAGAAGCTATTTAATATAACCCCCAAAATAAAGGAAATCAATCATTAATATAGAGACAAGTACAAAAAAACTTTTACATAAGTCCACAGGTCATCATCATCATCATCATGTTATCAAAAAGCACCACCTAAACAGGTCAAGAGAATCTTCATTTCTTTAGGCAGATGGAGAGATGGGATAAGACCAACTGAAAACCAGATCTATAACAGATTGAAAAAAGTCCACAGAAGAAGCTGGAACATTTGCTGCGAGGGAGAGAAGGAAGAGAAGAAATGAAACTAAAGGAGAACTCAGAAGAAAATCCTGTGATCTGTCACAAAAGTGTCAGGGAGGAGTAAATTCAAGTCAAGCAGTGGGTGAACACAGTTGAAACAGGCCTGCTTCCCAAATATCAACTAATATCCCCAATATTTGTTAGCAGATCATTCCCAAATATTTCTGTGCCATGAAAACTAAGGGAACAATTCTGCTGTATGATTAATGGAAAAAAAAAACGTAGTTAAGCATTGCTTATAATGAGATTTAGTGGCTTTTTACTTTGGCAAGCAGACAAGAGCAACATTTGTTGGCAACATTTGGGATAACTGAGCCCATGCCAAGCATGTCAAGGATCCTCTTGCAGACAGGATGGCCTATTTCAGGGATGTTTTTTAAACAGACATTTAATCTGGGTACTGCCACCTTCATTTCATAAAAAAGAAACTGAAATTACCCTTAACATTCAGACAACATATGAACTGATCTGTACTTAAATCTGGAATCTATATTCCATTCAGGTTGCTCAACACTAGTTAAAGAATTCCAGTCAAAACCTTACAGGAATATCAATTATATTAATACAATTATTGCCCAAGGCATTCACATGCTCACAAATCAGACTCAGAGACAGTGTCAGACAGAAGACCTCCAAGTAACTAAATTTTAAAGTCCCCCCATGTCACACGTGGGCTCAAGATTTTAGAAAAAACTCCACACTGAATGGTGGCTTGATGGGATTTTTAGAGTCATCAGAATTAACAACCGGACTCCTGAATTAACCAATTATCTCTTGAAGCTTTCCTAGTGCACAAGCATTGATATGAGCAGAGAGAAACCCATTCATGTAACAGACATTCATTCTGTCACATTTAAACTCTACTCCAAATTATCTTTCCTGGAGCTGGGATGAAGAAAGAGCAAATGGAAGGAGGGTTCAGGAATTAAAGTCATTTGGCAGGGAGCAGAAAGACAACAGAGCTGGCAGCATTCAAAGTGAAGTCCTGCTGCATCCACTGCGCCGTAAGATAAGATTTCCTTTGTTTTCCGAAGGCCAACGCCCCTGGAACATCTCTGGCTTTCCAGAAGCCCAGAGCCTGCCAGCTCCAGCTCTGCTGGTCAGGGCATCACCTCTCGGCCACCTCCGAGCACACAAATGGACAGAAGCACGAAACTGAAGCAAGGGATGGAGAGGGATGATCAGTGCCTGCAAAAAAAGGCTGCCAGGAGCTGAATCCCTCTCACCCTTTATCCTGAACAGTCATGAGAGGCAGAAAGGACTTCACTGCACCTGCCCAGAAATTACACCCTGCAAAACCTTCAGGCCACAGGCCAAGGCCTCCTGGATATCAATGAGCTGCTCCCAAAAATTACCAGCGGGTAGGTGAGATGAGCGAGGCTGCCGGGCTCACGCTGCACTGGGAAGAGAGAAAGGCTGGGAAGCACAACCCCAACACGGCTCTGGCAGGAGAGCTCTTCCAACAGCGTTCACAACCAACTGGAGACTTTCAGAGAGGTCTGTGAAACAAACGCCTGTTTCTGGAAGCGCGGTGCTACGTGTGCCTTGCTAAATCCGTCCTACTAAACAGCTTCCACAACAAACCAGCTCCACGGTGGTTTTTTGAGCTCTAAACCCTCTTGGATTGCATCCATCTCACTGAAACTATGGATGTAGTAGCAATTTTTCCCGTGCTTTTGCCTTTCCTGGCTTTTATCCACCACCAGTCCTTACAAACCCTCGTCAGGAAGAGCTGTCCAAAGCGCTTTTTCTTCCTTACCCAAAACTAAGCATCGACTGCTTTCCTATTTTTTTGAGTTGTATGACATCTTTCCAACACTTGACGTGCCAGATTTAGTTCCTGTCTCCAAGATCATCTTTCAAACACAGAAAAAGGTTTTCTGGATGCAACAGGCTGTGCTGCATTTCCACTGGGTGGCACGGCTGCCTCGGCAGAGAGGTTCCTTTGTCACTCTAACATGACTAATTCCTACCAGCATAACCTCATCTACAACAGGATTTCTGCCCACATAAGTGTAACTACCCAACATAGCACACGGAGAAAATGGAAGAGACACCAAATCTTTGACAGCTTCTAAATGTTTTCTAAAATATGCAAATTTCTGCAGCTTCAGGCATTAAATATCAACACTTCAGAGCTGGCCTTTATAGAATCCCAGAATGGTTTGGGTGGGAAGGGACCTTAAAGCTCATCTCATTCCACTCCCTGCCATGGGCAGGGACAACTCCCTTCACTAGGCCAGGTTGCTCCAAGCCCCATCAACTTCCAGGGATGGGGCAGCCACAGCTTCTCTGGGAAACCTGTGCCAGGGCCTCACCACCCTCACAGGGAAGGATTGCTTCCTAATTCTTCCATCTAACCCTGCCCTCTGTCAGTGGGGAAGCCATTCCCCCTTGTCCTGTCACTCCAGGCTCTTTTAAACAGTCCCTCTCCATCTTTCTTGCAGACTCTCTTCAGGTACTGGAAGGCCACAATTAGATCACCCCAAAGCCTTTTCTTCTCCAGCTGAACCATCCCAATACTCTCAGCCCTTCCTCACAGGAGAGCTGCTCCAGCCCTCTGATCATCTTGGTGGCCTCCTCTGGCCATTTCCCCATCTTTAAAGCCTCCCCAGTGCTCACATACCATAAAATAATTTGGTGTGCCCTGGGTGTTTATCCATTGGGAGAATAAAGCTAACTGACAAACTAAACCAAGAGCTATCATCAGTGGCTATGAGAGGTTTGGGGACATTTCTGTCCCTTTCCCTGTCTGTTATGACGGAAAAAATGACAAAAGTCAGTTTTGAGATTTTCAGAGCAGATTTCATTAAGACTGGCAACCAAATTGTGGCATTTGCTATAAACTGTCAACTACCAAAAAGAAAAGAATTCTTCAGAACAGAGGTCCTGGCAGTTTCCAAGACCTGTGAAATACAAAGCCACAGGGATCTGCAATCTGTGCCAGCTCTTCACCCTTGTCAGGCCATTCAGTTTCACAGCTGCCTCCCCACCAAGGCCAGACCTGATCCCTTCATCTGGTCCCCAATCCCAGCCAGATGGCCCCGCACTCGGCAGACAGGGATCACAAGGAGGTGCCTTGTTTGCGTGCCAGCTGTGACACAAAGTCAAGGCAGAACAGAGAGCCTCCCCTGCCAAAGATTCTTCCTGTCCACACCACTCAGCCCTGGGAATCCTGAGAAAGATGTATTAGTCCAGCAGCTTGGAATGACTAAAACTGATCTTTCAGAGTTGCCCCTAAATTATCTCGAGAGCTACAGAGCCTCACATCACAGAATCCCAGAATGGTTTGGGTTGGAAGGGACCTTAAAGCTTGTCCCTTTCCACTCCCTGCCATGGGCTGGGACACCTCCCACTATCCCAGGTTGCTCCAAGCCCTGTCCAACCTGGCCTGGAACGCTTCCAGGGATGGGGCAGCCACAGCTTCTCTGGGCAACCCCTGTTCTCCTCTCAGGCACTATCAGCTTAATTATCGTAATTGTTTTAAGTGAAATAAACACACTGACTCCGAGGAGTGACTATCAAACAGCTTCACTGCAGGGTTTTGGTGTGCCACCCCCTAATAAAAACATCAAACCCATGTGTCACATTCCAGCTGTAACCTCACCTCTGACACACAAACCCACCCACCTTTCTGCTCCTTAGCAGAGGCTCTTTCACAGGAAAACCGCTTTTCAGGATTCACACCTGGCACCTTTCCTCATCTGGCACTCTTAAAATGCACTTGAATGAACTCAAGCTTCAAGAATACCCAAACTGCTTTCCAGGACTGGCCTGATATCCACCACAAATTTCTCCTTCAGCCACTGATCTCCACAGGTCCTGGGAAGGGCAGTTTCAGGGCGTGTCACTTTGGTTTCAAAAAGACAAAGCAGCTACTTTTGTTCTTACACACCACTGGCAACAAGGCTGAGCACCATCAGATCAGCACCGTTTTCCACGGAACTCACCTGGAAACAAGCTTTCCGTCAGAAACAAAACCTGTCAGGCGGGCAGCGCTCGGGGGGCACAGGTACCACACAGTGCTGGCCCTCCCCTGTAAGTCAGGTGCCTTAAATACGTTAAAATTTGATAAACCAACTTCCCATCAACTCCGAAGAACTGGCTTTCCTGAGCCCTTCTTTGGAGAGGAAGCTTTAAGCTGAAGTCACTTATATGCAATCCACGCTCACTGATGTGCTCATTAATAGACTACGACCACACAACACGAAAAAAAAAAA
>VZTE01001108.1:815955-835272 GCA_013397775.1 Eulacestoma nigropectus
AAAAAAAAAAAAAAAAAAAACCACAAAAATTTGAACTTTTTAACCTTGGGGTTGTTTCCAGCCACATCTCTCACAATGATAATAAATTCAGAAAATTCCATGAAAATCTCTATTCTTTGGACTCTTGAGGCATTTAGCATAATGTTCTCAGTTCCTCTTTCTCTCATGAAAACAGGAAGAAATTATGCAGGGTAGTAGCTGTTTAAATACTAGAAATTCTCCCTGGGGAGAATTACAGCCATTTCAGTGATAAATTGCAAGTGAGATAGTGGAAGGTTTGGAATGAGCCTGATCCAAGCTTCATTTCCAAGCTTCCTCACTGATTTCAGGGCTTTTTGGGTGAGGTTTGAGACCAGAAAGCCTCAACCCTGCTGAGTTTGAGTGGCAGGTTTGTCTTTGCGCAGGTTTACCCTGGGTAGTTCTTGGTGAAGCGGGGCAAAATAATGTCAACCCAGCACCGGATTTTTTTGCATGGATATCCTACATCTAGAATTCATCCCGAGTCCTCCCAGCAGCCAGGCTGCTCTTCCACCGCCAGAGCAGAGTCTCACAGCTCCAGGCTGTGAGTGAGCATCGTACCTTACCTCAGCTCTCCCTGCCTGGGGCCAGCACTCCTCCTCCTGTGAATGTTTGCAATGTTGTCTGAAGAAACAGATTCCAAATCCCCACCGTAAGCTCTTTGCCCACTCCCAGGGGCGAAGGCATCCTAATTAATTAGCAGGAATACTCCTGTCTACAACCGTTTAGAAAGCAAAGGGGCTGACTGTTGTGATAAAGTGCACGGCAAAACATCCCGGGCTCAGCTCTAACAGCATCGCAGGGATCTGAGGACATAATTGCCTTGTTATTTTCGTGCTCCCCAGGGCTGTGCTGGAGGCAGTTTAGCAGAACGGGCACTTAAAAAGTGCCTCCAGCAAACTCCGCTCCCCGCTGCCTGCTTTCCCAGATCCCTCGTTGCCTTTGCTCCGCTTGGCAGGAGCTCGTTTTCCTCCTCCTCGTCCTCCTCCTCTGGGAAATTCCCGTCCTTTGGTTCCCCATCCCGTGACTGCAGCCCCGGCCTTGGTTAATGCACGGCTGCAGAGCCCGCCCGCTTCCACCACCGCTCCTGGAGCCGTCTATTGTTTCCCATTCCGAACTTCTTCGGGACGTGGAGCATCTCCTTGGTTTGGTTTCGGGGTCGGCAGCGCCGAGCGCCGATTGCAACACAAATAACATGAATAACACGTCCTCGGTGATATTCCAGCCCGGTGTCACAGCGCCCAGGCCGGCTGGTGACCTGAGCAAACCAGTCTTGTTCGGGACCGTGTCACACTCCTTCCCTCGGCGCTACTTTAGCTAAACACATTCTGGGAAAACAACAGGATATGCTGCCAAAATAGCAGAGAGGACCAACTCCCCAAACAGGAGGCCTTCCCCTAGCTTGAACCGCGGGTTTAATGAAGTAACAGGAGGTAAAAACAACCAGTGCAGTGCTCTTTAAACTTCTGAATAGTTCCTAATCACATACATCGGTTCTGAAGAACACGTAGGTAGGAGCAAAGATTGCAGAATCAGACTCCAGCAAAACCATTATGCTGAAGTGCAGTAAAAAATGAGAGGACTCCTTCCTTTCCCTCAGCAAAGAATTCACTAAGGCTAGGTCTGCTACTGCTAGAAATTACTTTTCTTTTATGCAATGTATATATTACATGCTTGCTAAAATGTATTTTCATAATTGAAAACGAGCTGTAATTAGCAAATGAATTAAGTGCACTTTTGTGGAGATCCACTCTCATTCACTCACTGATTTGCAGTCGGTTGTTTGCAATGACTCTCCCTACTGACAGAAATTCAGACACATTATAACGTTTAGCCCTTAATCCAGAATTCCAGAATCACAGAATCGCAGAATATCCTGAGCTGGAAGGGACACACAAGGATCATCAAGTCCAACTCGTGGCCCTGCACAGGACAACCCTAAGAATCCCAGCATGTGCCTGAGAGCGTTGTCCAGTGCAAGAATTCAGTGTTTCATTCAAAAAAACCTTTAAACAATAGTGCTTATTTTTATTTTGAGATGAGTAAAGCACACATTGATAAATTGGGCTGGCCACTGCCTGAGCTCCTCTTCCTTGAGCCTTCACTTGTGGCCACAATGGGATACAGAGAACTCGTCCATACGGACTTTTGGCCCAGCCTGGCATGGCCATGCACGTGTTCTGCTTTTAGAGAAAACCAAGTAAGTCTTGTATTAGAGTACAAGAAGGAATTTTGGATGCTCGTGACAGCGCTCCAGCCAGTGGGCGATGGAGAGAAGTGTACCTGCTTTTTTTTGCTTTACTCCCTCCCACTGAGCATTTCAGGTTAAGGTGGATAAGCCCCACTTGTGATTTCAGCTGTTACAGTATTAAATTTCATTTGCTAATGCCATATGTTATTTGTGTGCTAACAAATGTGCCATTTTTAGCTCATAAAGTGCTGAATGAATTTATCTGGAATAATTTCCACCCCAACGTGGCCAAACATTTGGCAAACAAAGTTCCAAAGTGTGCTTTTGGGAGTTGTATTTGATGACAGTGTGTGGGTATCAAAATAATTAGGAGTACAGGCTGGGGGAAGGAGGACAGAAGATTACAGAGCAGGGACACCACTCATAGCTTGGGAAGCCCTTGGAAAGAGGTGACTCCGGTTCCTCAATTTCCCTGCCTCCTCCTTCCATCTTCTCCTTCCTGCCTTTCCTTTCCCCCTCAATAATCCTGCCTGTCTGGAATCAATAAAAGGAGCACATCAGATAAGGCAAGGGATTATTTCCTTATGCTTTTGCTATTATACGAAGCACAATATCAAAGTATTCCATGCATCCTCCCAGCTCCTTGTGAAAGAAAGGATCCTTTTATTCCTTGGCTGGCCTTTTGTCTAGCCAAGAATCTGCCACCCACTCAGGTAATTTGTACCAACAGATCATACCTGTGGTAGCAGAAGATCCTGTCAGGAGGGAATATCCAGCAGAAAGCAGCATTGCTCATGTGTGAGGAAGGCTGGCTGGGAAGGGGAGGAGAGCTGATTTTTCTCTTTTTTTTTTAGCTCCTTCGGAGGAAGGGAAGACTTGGGAAGAGGCTTTTGCTCAAACAGGGAACTTTTAAAAATCTTACCTTAGTAAATGTGTGTGTTCTTAATGAGACAACAAAGTGCCTCATCTGGCTGAGTGCTCCAACTCACACCCTCCCACTCAGTGTCCACCTTCGGCCATATCTTCCCCAATAAAATATTCTCCTATTTCCCCTTCACGGGTGCCCTCTCCTTGGGCACAGAACCGAGATCCCTGGTGTACAAGGATACCAGAGCCAGCAGCATCACACTGGGATATAATTTGTCTTGGAGAGTATAAAAATGACAGGAGTGTAAAAATGACAGGATGTCCCCGTGGCCAACCCTGCGGTACCTCGGTGGCGGCGACATCTCAGGCAGCTCCCAGTCTGATGCCAGAGGTTCTGCTGTAAAGAGAGGGACAAGAACAGCCTTCAGCTTGTCCTCAGCTTTCAGCTTGCCAGGGCAAAGATGTCCTGAAGAATGAGGAATTTCTGGGGACGTCGAAGACCACACAGAGTTATTCCTTGCCAAAAGCACCAGGGTGGAGATTCCCATTCCCACTGCTGCGAGGTCGTAGCCAGCCCCACGGAGAACAGGCTCTCTTGCACCCCAGCACTGGCTTTTTTCCTTGCTCCAGCTGTTACCCCAGTTCCCCTCTCTTGCTCCTCTTTATCCCAGTCTGGTTATCCTTCCTGCTCCTGCTCCTGCAGACTGACAGCACCCTTTGTATATTTGTTGCATGAGAGGCTTCTGGAATAATACTACAATGCTCATAAAGAAATTTAGTTTGGGGGCGTGTGGGTGGATTAATTTCTAATATGCTAAAACCATCCAAAAAATATCCACAAACTAGAAATTACCTAATTTTGCAACTGTGCAAATGTCATATTTAATAGAGCTACTCCCTTTTCACTGTCCCAGTGTTCATAGAGACCTTTCCTCCTTCCCCTGAGTCAGAGGATGAGAAGTTTTGGAGGGCCCTAAACAACACAGCCAATGCTCAGATTGATTATTCTTGACTAAATTTGCTTAATTTTTTTTCTTTTCCAGGCTTTGGATATCAATTAAAAGAACACAACTCTTTTGTCTTGTGTGTTGCTCCCCTCAAAATAATGAACTGTTTAATACACCAGAGGCAATTTCAAATTATCTAGTTTAATGAGGAAGGTTGTGACGGAAGATTTATTACCCTTTCTGATCTGCTAATGTATTTTCTCAACCATCCCAGCAGAACCAATCACCGTATTTTCATTATACACTCTATTTTCAGGGGTTCATTAGTTGTAGACTAAAAATAACAGTGAAGGTCTCAGTCTGAAAGCTAATCCAATATTTTTTTAATTGGAAACCAAATTTGATCAGACAACTTTCTAATCATAACAGCATCAAACATCAAGCCCCTTGCTAGGTGTTTTGTCCAATTTGAAACTTCATTTGGCTACACATAAAGACCTGACCTAGAAATACAATCATGTAACTGCTAGGAAGGACAAACCCAGCGTTTTCCTGAACAAAAACACCCCACATTAGCACAAGCTAGACTGTGGTCTAGTCCAATTGACACACATTAAAAATGAAAGGTCTGGCAATGAACCTGTTCAGCTGAGATGAACTCTAGAGATGCTCTGAGCTAGTGGCTCAACATCAGACTTAAGAAACAAGTAAGACTTTTTTCCCTCAAAGAATTAAAAATAAAAATAAGGAAAATAAGATGGAAGAGCTCCTAGACAGCCAGAGGGTCTCCTATCTTGAATCTGGATTCAAATCTTTAAGCTGGCACTTCCCAGCAATGTTGGATTATAGGACATAACATGGGCCCAGTGTTTTTTCTGCTGCATCATTTCAATATGCAAAATCACAGGAATAACAAGAGGACAGGGAAGAGGGATCCATATTCCCAAGGACCAGCTTCAGCAGGGGGACTCTGGCTTTGGCCTTCTACACAGGCCAGACATCCTTCTTGGGAAATGATGGTAATTATGTTGTGGGAATGTTCCTCACAGAATCATGGAATGGTTGAGGCTGGAAGAGACCTTAAAGACCACTGCCGTGAGCAGGGACACCTTCCACTATCCCCGGTCGCTCCAAGCCCTGTCCAACCTGGCCTTGGACACTTCCAGGGATGGGGCAGCCACAGCTTCTCTGGGCAACCTGTGCCAGGGCCTCAGCACCCTCACAGGGAAGAGTTTCATCCTAATACCTCATCTAAAGCTACTCTCTGTCAGTTTGAATCTGCTCCCCCTTGTCCTGTCACTCCATGCTCCTGTGAAAAGTCCCTCTCCATGTTTCTTGTAGGTTCCCTTCAGGTACTGGAAGCCCACAATTAGGTCACCCCAAAGCCTTCTCTTTTCCAAGCTGAACAATTCCAGTTCTCTCAGCCTTTCCTCATAGGAGAGCTGCTCCAGTCCTCTGATCTTGTTGTGGCAACCGCGGGAGCTGTGCTTGATGCAGGCATCCCTCAGACTGGTCCCAAACCCACGCTGTTCAAGGGATTCTCCCCAGCAATAAAATATCTGGAATACCCACACAAGGCCATCCATGAGGCACTTGGCAGTCTCTCCTACAGGATTCCCGCGGGAAGATGTTTGCAATGACCTGCCTGTGGGGAGGCTGGGCTGAGGATGTGTTTTGTCCAGATAACGCATCACCCAGACGCCCAGGGGATTTTTAAAAGGGATATAGGGAAGTTATTGCACCTCCTGCCAGCCCCACGCTATAGATTTTAGATGCATAAATTATATATTTACGTTCAAAACTCTATTATTCATAGAGTTGAGTAAACAAGTATTGATTTTTACATTGTAGCACGGATGAGTATTTCTAGTGATGCAGAGGCTCCTCTTACACCCTCGGTACCTCTGACCTCATCGGTGCTTCCTGAGCAAGGAATATCCTTTAACAAGGAGGATCAAGTTTAAAACCAGTTGGCTGCCGCTGTTGGGGATGGAAATCAATGTGCATTTCCTTCTGAATGGACACTTCTCCACCCACACCGCGTCACGTGCGGCTCGTCGAGATGCCGGGCCAGACAGACGCAGGCGGAAAGCGAGTGAAGAGAGGATGTGTGAAACCATCTCAGCTCACACACAGCAGCCTCAGCTCTCCCACCTCATGGGCAGAGGCGAAGACGTGCTGGCTGTGTGAATAGAGCAGAAAAAAGAAGCTTAAATGCATTTTAAATGTGATACTACTGCAGAGATCACATTAAACCCTTTGTGAAGGGTCTGGCTATCAGTAGGTGAGCTTGTGTCAAGATTTCTCTCTATTAAATATTCCTCTCTATTAAATCTATGATGCCACCATGCACATTTAGAGGTGGCAGAAAAAAGTCCTCTAACTGCATTTTCCAGTGCTCCGTTGTTTCAGAGGTTAACCAAAATCACTTACTTCATAGCTAACTTTGCTATATTGAATCAATGAACAAGTTCCTTATTGGATTTTTATTGCAGATAAAATTGACAGGGAAAATCACTAGGATATACTTAAAAATGGGAAGGAAATGTACGTTTACAATAAAAAGGTCTCTGAAGGTCTCTTGTTTCATAGGAAGGAAGCTGTCTTTATAGTGCATGAACTATAAAAAATGATTAAAACTGAAGAGAGACAGGAAGCTGATAATTTGATTTATCATCTTAATGGCTATGATTCATGAATAAATAATATAATGGTTTATGTCTCTCTTGTAAAAGAAGTAGAGAAGAGCAATTTGTCTAATAAATGACTTCAAAAATTACAGCTGAGTCTTGTTTGCCACGTTTGTTCTATTTAAAAAGAATGAGCGAGTATCTTATTTCTTATTACTTACTAGGACATTTGTTGTATTATTTATAAGAGTCAAAAACCTTAACTAAAAGCCACTCATCTCTGACCACAGTCTCCCATTAGCTTTAAATTCAGGAAAGAGAAAGGGATTGATCACTAGATCAATAAATCTAACCTTGGATCTGACTAAAAGCTTCCTTTAACCTCCTTCCTCCAGCATCCTTTTTCAAAATTAAAGTATCCCCATTTTTAATTATTTAAGAGCATGTCAGTTTTATAGTAAGGCCCTGTATGACTGCATCATACAAGGATTCCTTCTTTATATTGGAAGCTCACCAGCATCTTTAAAAGGAAAGCATTTAAATCATGGTAATTTGTTGGTTTGTTTTGTTTTTTTTTTAAGTTGGGTGTGCTGCTATAGATACACATATCCAATCCACCCTGGATTTCATCAAGACAAATGCTGAGAACAGGAAAATTGAGAAGAAATGTGTATTCCCAATTATCAGACACACAAACTACCCCAAGCCCATCAATGATTCTGCTGGAGCTGAAGTCGCTCTGTATCGACGGCCCCAGGCCAATGAGTGACATTATTACAGAGCTGCAAAAAGTCATTCCAGGCAAAAGCAAACTGCAGAGGACACAATTAATGGAAAGAGTGTTTAATTTTTTTCTAAACCATCCTGTAAAAATAACATGTATATGTAGTTTGCCCAGCGTGCATCAAGAGCCTGACCATTTTTTCCCCCCTTATATCAAAATAATTTATGAAAATCAGATCTTTTTTTTACCAGAAGCTGTTCACACCAATTCAAATACACTCTGTTTCCACTGTCCTGCTATGGGACAACCTTCAAAACAACTCAAAGCACATCTTGCAGACACAATTCCTGATGCAAAGCTGGTTGGGTGCCCCAAAACAGGGGAGCTGTGGCCAGGGTCATCTCTGGATTATGACCTTGCTGAACCTCTGGCCTGCTGCATAGTCTTGAACACATGGGGGTTTGGCACATCTCTGCACCTTTCTTTGTTCCTCTCTAAATCTTCATCCTGAAGAATGTGGGATTTCTGTCTTGGCAGAATTTGGGCTGAGAAGAGAAGCTGTGGACTCCCCATCCTGGGAAGTGTTCAAGGCCAGGTTGGATGGGACTTGGAGCAACCTGGTGTAGTGGAAAGTGTCCCTGCCCATGGCAGAGGGTGAAACTGATCTGTAAGGTCCCTTCCAACCCAAACCATTCTGGGATTCTGTGATTCTAGAAAATGGAAGTTCTTACCCTGTTTTTGAGGCTAATTTTTAAGAGGGTTTCAAAACTGAAGTCAAGGCTTAGTTATCTTTGGGTCAAGGTGTTCTAAAGTGGTGTTGGAATGAGCAGCACTGGTAGGACTGTTAATGACAGCAGTGGGAGGAAAACTTTTGGATGACAGTTCTTGGCATAGCGTAAAACCAGTACTACCAGTTTTATTTAAAATAGAGAGGGAAAGAAGAGAAAAAAAGGTAAATGGATTTAAACAAAATAGACCTTCTGAGTTCTTCTGTTTCATAAAACATGTACAGCTCATGCCATGGATCTTCCACAGACTGCATGTGTAACACAATTCAGTGTTGTTAGGGACAAATGTCACACAGGTGGACAAACAAACCAGGAAAAAAAAGCAGGAACTTTCACAAAATCCCATTTATCAATACTTTCCACATACGATTTCTCTAAGCTAATGCAACTAACTGCCCCACAGTTCAAAGGCACTATTATTATGTGCCACGCCCTCTTCCTCCAACTGCTGTATTATATAGGTCTCCTAAATTTGGCGTGCTCAAGATGTTTTTGGGGTAAGTGATGCATCAGCTCATGTCAAAACAATGTAGGCTGCATCCAGAATGACACTGAAATGCAGTGTGTTGGGGAATGATGCCCCAAAAAATGTTCCCTCTTGGCCTTTTGTTTTGAAGGGACAAAATCTTTGCTGATTTTGAAAATGACGGTGGCCTTCACTAACTTCTGAAGAACAACCTTTGGTCGAAATCTAATTTTTATGGTCCTGCCATAAAAATAATGCTAATCCCTGTCTAAAATTATGAGCTTTTTGCCCTAATTAGGAGTTTCTAAAAGAGAATTTTAATCAAGCAGATTGCAAATATCTCTGACGTCACTCCAGATCTTGAAGTAGATGCTATTCCTTCGTACTGCAGCCACCCAAATCCCAGCCCACCATCCCACCATGATGGGCACAGTGAACAAGACCAGAGCAATGATGATCCCTGTGTTGCATCTGGAAAATAGCAGTGATAGGGTGAAAAATAGACTTGGCAATATAAAGCTGTCCTTGATAAAATACAGTTTATGCAAAAGGCGATGAATGGAAGCAGCAAAAGATAAAAATTACAGAAAAAACCAGGGTCATTTCTCTGACAACAGTCCCACAATTCCATTTGGATATGGAGGAGGGAGGATCTCAGCTGGGATAAGCCACTATAAGTGTATCAATAAAGCCACGCTGATTTATAGCAGCTGAGAATTCGTCCCGGAGCGCGCTCATCCATGTGCGATGCCATGGATTGATGTGTTAGCATTTTCTCCCTGGAGACTTTGGTTCCAAACCTATTTAAAACCCAGTGAAAACAAACGGGCTGGTCTCTAGGCAGATGTCCCTGGAAATCTGTTTACATCATCACAGTGGCAGGAGCTCAGTGGAAAGGGTTTTATCTGCTCAGGCTGTGGGTAAGGGCAGGGTGGCAGGTCCTTGGTGGAGTTGCATGGCAAAGCTTCCTTGGTAACTCCTGAGCAGCCACCTTGCAGGATGGATTTGATGTCCACAAATCCATAGGATTCCGTACAAGGTAGAATTAAAAGATTCAAGTAGGAGTATTGCTTAGTCTGAGTCTACAATCTTGGAGCAAGACTCTACAGCACTGTGCTCTACTGCTCCTTGCCTGCACACAGATTCCCAAGGGATCAGCGATGGGTCCAGTCTTGTTCAGCTTATTCCCCACGCTGGATGAAGGGACAGAGTGTACCCTCAGCAGGTTTGCGGGTGATACAAAACTGGGAGGAGTGGCTGACACACCAAGAGGCTGTGCTGACACTCAGCCAGGCCCAGCCAGGCTGCAGAGATGGGCAGGGAGGAACCTAAGGAAGTTCAAGCAGGGTCCCCCTATCCTGGGGAAGAATAACCCCATGTGCCAGTCCAGGCTGGGGGCTGACCTGCTGGAAAGCAGCGCTGCGGAGAAGGACCTGGGGTGAGCCAGCATTGTGTCCTTGTGGCCAAGAAGGCCGATGGTATCCTGGGCTGCAGGCGGGAAAGTGTGGCCAGCAGGTCGAGGGAGGTGATCCTGCCCCTCTCCTCAGCCCTGCTGAGGGCTCAGCTGGGACTGCTGTGTCCAGTTCTGGGCTGCTAAGTACAAAAAAATACAAGGAATTACTGGAGTGGGCCCAGTGGAGGGGCTGTGAAGGTGGTGAGGGGACTGGAGCATCTCTCCTGTGAGGAAAGGCTGAGGGAGCTGGGCCTCAGCTCTGGAGAAGAGACAGCTGAGAGGGGAACCAATCAATCCATACAAATACCTTAAGGGCAGGTGTCAGGAGGATGGGAACAGGCTCTTTCTAGCGGTGCCCTGAGACAGGACAAGGAGCAACAGGCACAAACTGAAACACAGGAGGTTCCATCTGAATGTGAGGAAAAACCTCATTACTGTGCGGGTGATGGAGGCCTGGAACAGACTGCCCAGACAGGTTGTGGAGTCTCCTTCTCTGGAGATGTTCAAAACCCACCTGGATGTGATCCTATGCTTGAGCAGGGGAGTTGGACTAGATCATCTCCAGAGCTCTCTTCCAAACCCAAACCATTCTGTGATAACCTCATCCACAGGTCATTGCTGATTTTTTGATAGGATCCTTCACATGCATGAAATTAAAGACATTTGTAATTCGGCAGGCTTGGGGCTCAGTTTCAAAAGCATTTTGAGAGGCTACAACGGCTCCCTGTGATCAAAGGAGAGGAAACAATGTGGTTGTTGGAGTTACAATTACACCATCTCACATTCTTTTGGCAGAGGAGTTCCTGGCCCAGTTTGGGAGAGGAGATAAAGCACATACAGGGAACAGAACTGCAGGTCACTGCTGCACCTCCTGGAGCTGCACCCCGAGGCCAGCCTGGAGTTTCCTGCCTGAAGCCACATCCACTGAGTCTCAGTGGGATTCCACCAACAACTCAGCAGCAGATCTGCCTATCCATGTAATGTAAGTAATGCTTTTAGGAGCATTATCCATGCATGGTTTTCCCGTACATGGAATTTGGCAGGAAGCCATTTGACTGAATGCTTCACATTGCAAAAAAAATCAGCAGACTTTTTTTCCCTTTTAACTATACTTATTAAAAAAACCAACCCCCCTACTAACAAAGTAGGAAAGTTATTCACCATCACCTCAGGCTCAACCATGCAGAATCAGATAGTTAAATATGCAGATTTTAAAGGAAATATCTTCCTTCCCACCCTCCCACCCTGTGCTTTATAATTTAAGCAATGGCAGCTCCTACAGCAAAAACTGGGTATTTCATATAATGCAACAGTAACACAGAAATAGAGTTCCCAAGTCCGAGCTCCATCTATCATAAGTAACTACATGATTATCTCTTCCAGACACTGATCAANCCTGTGCTTTATAATTTAAGCAGTGGCAGCTCCTACAGCAAAAACTGGGTATTTCATATAATGCAACAGTAACACAGAAATAGAGTTCCCAAGTCCGAGCTCCATCTATCATAAGTAACTACATGATTATCTCTTCCAGACACTGATCAAATCCCAGTTTATGAGCAGTTTGCTTTTTACTGCTATTATACAAAATGAAAAGCTCTTCCAGAACCCCACTGCTCTGACGACAACGAGTCTTCCTCCTCTCCAACCAAAATCTTTTCAGGACCAGTTTATACATGTTTGTTCCTGCACTGAGTGTTGTCCTTAACTTGAATTGTTTTTCCTCTCCCTGGTATTTAGTCCCCTGATGTATTTATAGAAAGATCATATCCTCTTTCAAACTTCATTTTGCTCGGAATAGTAATGTTAGAAATAGACTGACAAATTTACTGCAGTGGATAGGGACGGACAGACACACACACACAGAGGCTAGAGCACTCATTTTAAAAGAAATGCAGAAAATACAGATGAGTCAATCTTTAGTTAACAGTGCATTATTTCAATCATGTCAGCAACACATGTCAACTACAATAGAAAAGACAGATCAAGTTCAAAACTGATTTTCAGGGGGTTTTAGATCTAACGACTATCCATCTATAGAAATACCAGAAAGCCTACCTGGAATTCCATAAAACTCTAGCCTGGGGACAGTACCAAAAGCCCACAATGAATATAAGTTCTAAAAAAGAGAGCTGTGAAGACTCAAAAGTACATTTAAACAGAGACTAGTTTGGGTGGTAATTACTATGCAGAAAAAGAAAAAATAATCAAGTCACTATTAAAAAAAAACCTAGAAGGAAAAGAGAGTGATCATACTGTTGTCTATTTGGAGACAATTTCTTTCACAAAAATATTTTCTAGCTTTGCTGCTCTGGTACATCAATCCTGAGCACTCTAACTTTTGACTTATAATGATATTCCTTCAGATACAGCTTCACCGAGGGAGGAATGGGAAGTGCATCGATACCATCATAAGTTGTACAGTTGCAAATAACTGTTCTACATATATGCTGGAGAGAGAAGGGAAAGGTCCTGTTCAGGGGAGTGGATAAAAGTGGTTCAAAGAACATACAGGAACTTGGATCTTTGTAGTGTTCTAGGAGTCCCGTGATGTCAGGAGAATGGAAGACACAGGGATCATGGGCATCAAAGCTGAAGTTGTGATTCCACTGCTCTATCCGGGCGTGGAGGGAGCGACTGTAGCGCCTGAAGCTCACAGAAAACAAATAATCTTCCTGGGCAGAGTCTCGCAACAGAAACGTTCCCTCTGGCTTTCCTTCCAGCAGCGCCTCAGCTGCGTATTTATCCATGACTCCCCAGTAGCAGGGATTGTTATTGATCTGGAGGAGGTCTGGCACTAGGCAGTGGACATAATCAATCTGGGTATGGTATTTCGGAGGCGTTTCCATCCGTAGCAGCTCGTCATCCGTTTCCCACTTGGGCTTGTTGCGTTTTCGAGAACTTGTGCACAGAGTTATGACTTCATCATCGGAGTCCATGTCACTCTCATCTCTTCCGCTCCTCGCCACCGTACCTGTCACCAGCTCAGGCCTCGGGTCACCCCGAGAGGAACTGCTGTCGGTGAAGTCACAGGACTGGGAGGGAGAGTCCATTCCCCCATTGGCAATCTCCTCGTCTCGCAGCTGATCCTCCTTTTCCTCATGCTGGGATAAATCAGCAATTATCCATTCTTCTGCCTTTGGACTTATAGGGGCCGTGTGCCTTTTGATCAAGTGCCACCGAAAAGCCAGCTCCGAGCGCGGAGGGAAAGGACACTTATCCAGCATCAGCTCACTGATATGGATTTTCCTTTTAGATGGCAGTCCTGAGGTGTGCCGGCTGCTGCAGTTCTTTATGGGAAAGCACTGACCCACAGCATCCTGCAGCTTCTGTTTGAGAGACCTGCCTAAAAACCTGTGGCCACAGGACCGGTCTAGATCCAGCTCGATGGATGAGCAGCTGTATTTCCTCTCTTGGCTCCTTAAATTAGTCCCCGACCTTCCTGCAGCACTTGCAGTTTCGGCATCAGGACAATGCTCACTCTTCTTGGACCAGGAAAGCTTCTTTCCACTCCAGACATACCCATCCTTTCTGTCTGCGCTTCTGCTCCGGCTGCTCTTGGGCCTCACATCTGCGTTTTTCGCGCCGCTGTCCTTGTTTTCTGCCATTGTGACAGCTTTGCTTCACAAGCTGCCAGGAAGCGCACACTGTGTTTCTTGTGGGGTTTTTCTACATAAGGAAGCTTCCTCGAGGCACTTTCTGGAAATATCTAAGGAAAAAGAGAACACAGCTCAGTTAACAGCTATACACACACACAATGCAACATTGGTGCAGGTGGATACAGGACAACAGTGACAATTAATTGCTGACCATGTAAAAATCATGTGATTGAGGTGAATTCAGTAGCACACCCCACAAATACCAGCCTGATCCCAGACAAAGCTCTCTTAACCCTTCCTTGGGAAAAGCATCCTGCAGAAAAGTCTATCTTAACATATTTGTTGAGTTTCCATTCTGACTATGCAGCAGAGCAGAACGTTTTAGGCCCATTGTGCCAGGGCCCATTTCAAAAGAAAACCCTTCCCGGGGCAGGTGATACTGCTTTAGCTGTTTATGGAGCAAATTCTGCATCTCTTCCAAATAACCTTTCAAGAAGGAACAAACCAGAACAGAAACAAGTAGGTCAGAGTACAAAGAGCTACTGTACCTAGATGATATGCCTGTTTGCTACTAATCCACAGGGTGGGATGCCAGAGATCTTTTTCTTAACTGACACTTCTGGGTCACTTTCGGGATAAAAAAAAACCCCCAAACCTAAATTTTATCAGTCACAGATTCCGTCAGTTTCTGAAAGCTGTTTTCCTCTGCCTTTTCAAAGGAAGGGAGCTAGGAAATACTGAGGCCCTAAGGGATTGAAATATCTGGGGCTTTACATACTGAAAAGGATTAAAACAATCCAGGCCCTTACTAAAAGCAATTTTAAAAGGCTGTGAAAGATGGAACTGCTTATTACTCATTAGAGAAGGAAGTTTACATTATTAAAATCAGTGTTGCTTTGAGACCTACAGTTGCTGATTTCATTTTCTTTTGTTTCCAAAGGTATATTGAATTCTCAAATAGATAAGAGGTTTCCTTTTGACTGCTGCACTTTGAAAAAAAGATGAAAAAAATCCTCTTTTGATTACTCAGTTGAAAGTGGAGCAGGATTTTTTCAAGATACATAGACAGCAATATGGTATGGATGCTATACCCCCCCCAAGGCATGGCAAGATGTAGAAATATTTCCCATCACTTATCATGATCAGGATATTCTATGGTTCTGTGATGCTTCTGCACCAAAACCATGCGCAGCTTCTCTGTTGCACTGGGGGTTTTTTTGGCTGTGGGTTCTTACGTTGTGTTGTTTTGGGGTTTTGGATTTTTTTACAACTAATTGACATGGTAAATACTAAGCAGGAAAAGAAAAGGGCATCCACTTCCTCTCTCCATTCAATCCATTCTCATCATCAGGATTAGCCAGCATGACACAACCTCTCTGCAGTCCCCTGGGGCTGCGCAGGCTGAGTTCGAGCCTCTGCTTTCAGTAAAAGAACAAGACAGCCTTGCCAAAAGGCTCACATGCAATCTGTGGGCCAAATGCATCCCAGATGGAACTTTCACCCAGGAATTTTTCACATTGCATTCCTTATTTAAAACCCACAGACCTGAGAGCTGTGGGGGAAAGGAAAAAGCAGGGGAAGGGAGGAGATGCAGAAATGTAGAATGAAGGTAAGATAGGTTCAATACTGGAAATGTGTTGGGAACAAAAATGGCAGTAAAGCAATGTGGATGAATATCACCTCACTGGTACCAAGAGGAATCACAGGAAGGGTCCACATTCCAGCAGTTACAAATCAAAGATTAAACTAAAGATTTATTTTTCATCTCAGGGTTTTGCCAATTGCTTTTCAGTGAAAGCATGGCAAGACACAATGAAGACAGGAGAAAGGCAACCTTTATATATGAGACTCCAAACATCTTTATTTAGACCAGGATTCATTGATTGCTTTTGGAATGTTGATATTTTTCCTCCAGAAATACCTAAAGTGGAGCACTGAATTTTCTCCACAATTTAAAAAAAAAAAGAGGGAAAAAAAGCAATCTCATTTACTTTGGTGATAATCTGAAGCCATTGAAGACAAAAAGTTTTTAGATGCATCCTGTAATAAAATACATTAACTGTCTATATATGGGATTTTTAATTGGACAGAGAGATATCACTGAGGTTGCAAAGTCAAGTACTTAAAAATTAGGATACGACAGTTTGTAATTGCTTTTGAAACCTTCAATTATCTCATTCTGCTCATCCAGCCCATATAAGGAATAAGAACATGCAGAATATGGGCTTTTAATTAAAAACTGCAAAACATACAAAACCCAGAAGTGCCTGTTATCTCCTAACTTCAGCCTTCCAACTGAAAGAAGCTCAGGTTTTTATGGAATTTCTGGGTTGCTGTTGTATTGAACTGTAAAGCCACCTTCTCCTTTGTACCTTTCTCCTGTCGTGAATCATTAGTGGTACCTGAACCCTGAAACTGAAGCTGGGGAAGCAGCACGTGATGCTGCAAAGCCACGCACCATTAGCCAGAGCTGCTTCCCTGGAGTTTGAAGGGCTGCTGGAACCCAGGCGCCAGTTCTGCCACATCAGAGCAGGAATTGCTAATCAGACAGAACAGTAGAGCTGTGAAAAGAGCAGGGAATAAATGAAGAAAAAAGGGATGCCATCCTACTAAAGCCAGGTTTGAACTTGACCGTGTGTTACAAACGTGTGCTGCGGGAGAGCTGCCTCCCGAATCCCACTGCTTGGCATTACAGCAAGGGATCACACCTCCATACCCTTCTGGATCAGTGATTCACAGCCCCACCAATAACATGGGGACCAAAAATAATTAGAGTGTTAGAAAGAAAAAGGCATAAAGGGCAGGGGAGGCATTCAGTGCTCTATTACCACTTCAGGCCATCCATCTAAACCAGCTCTTCCTTTCACTGCAGCGTGCAAGGGAAATGCCACGTACTTCCATTAACGGCTGGAGTGCTGCTGGAAGAGCAGGACAGGAGGGCAAGGATAAAAGAGAGGGAACACAGAGTGTACTTTTCCCTAGAGGGGAAGGTTAAACGGAGGAGTCCAGCACTGTGCAGCTCACTCGCATCAGTTCTGAGCCCCTTTTGGGAGAAATAATGAGTGTCCTGCCTGCAAAAGCCTTGTCCTGCACGGAGACACCCCAGGCATCTCCGATGATGGCAGGTTTGACAAAACCCTTATGCTGGAAACTCTTTCCCCTAAGCAAACAGCAAAGATAAAGACACATGCAGGGATGAGCAGAGTTCACTTCGGGCCACGGGACCCGGCTGGTAGTCCAAGGTTACCCAACACTGTCACAGCTACAGTCCCTTAGGAAAGGCAGAGAGCTGGGTGGCTTTTGCTGTTGGTTTTGTGCTGTGCCCAGCTCCCTCCTTCAGAGGTTCCTCTCTCTTGTCTGCAGACAAGGTGCTTTTTTCTTTCACGAGCTGATGCCTCAACCCTGAGACTTCAAGCCCAGACTAAAAGCAACATCCAGTTGCTGTTTGGAGGGATAACAATATTCCCTCCTAGCCAGGGGTAGGCTGCAACCCACAGCTGTGATAAGACGGCGACAGCCTCACCATATGTCTAATCAATAATGCCAATAGGAGAATCAAAACCATAAATGTAGACAGCCTTTTTTTTTTCATTCAATAAATACCCAAATACCGAACTGCTTTAACCAGATACTTATGTCCTGAGCTGCTGGATCCTTGCCTCTAGCCCAACAGTCCTCTTCATCAAGCTGCTTCCCTTTCTGTATAAAGAAGGAGCAGATGGTGGGGGGTCTCCAGCCCAACCTCCCACTTGGAGTGGGATTGCTGCCAGCGTGTGCTCAGGGGAGCCATGGCATAGCCTGGCCATGTCCTGAAAGGCTCCCAGGATGAAGGTCCCACCACCTCTCTGGTGCTCCCACGCTGCACAACCCTTCTAGGGCAGGAAGTACTTGGAAAGTTTTCTGTCCAAGCACACAAAGCGTTGCTGTATTGTGCCTCTAATTAAACAACAAAAGAAGGCTCACAAAGAACAACGAATCAATTTTGGAATTGTTATGGAAGTTGATTTTGTAGAGCTGATAAAATCCTGAGAGAGAGGAGCAAGCTGCAATAAACTGGAGTGCTTTTTCTTTCATAACTTACATAAAAGTTATTTTAAAACAAAATCTCACTGGTCACAAGCTGCTTTCATTAATTTCACCCAATTAGATTTTGGCCACAAAATCACATTTTAAAACCTGACCTTCCCAACCTATTAAGGGTAACAATAAATCTCAATTCCTCTGTCTCAAATTATTTTTCTTCAGTTTTGGCTTTACTTTGATTTATGATACCATCTAAAAATTCCTAAGCTTGACTCCAGAGGCCTTTCCAGCAAATTAAAGCAATTATCACACAAACACATAAAAGAAAAAGACTTTCTAAAGGTACCATTGGCAACCTAAATATTTCTTCCTTGGAAATACTCTTGATTTATCCTCAGAATTGCAGGAGGAGGGGGCCCATGCCCAGCTAACCCCAACACGGGGGATATTTTATTCACTCCCAGGAGGTGGAACTGAGCTGGCAGCAGGTGCCGAAGGTGAGGGCTGCTCGTATCTCCTGCCTTAATGAAGCTCTGCTCCTGTGTGGAAGGAGAGATGCAGGCAGCGCTTGGCAAACCGCAGCAGCCTCTCCAGCACTAAATCAGTGAAAGCTTTATGGTCCATGACCAACACTCCGTGCTCCACCCAGAAACCGAGCAGGAGAGCAGCGATTCCCGGCTCCCGCCCCGCTCGCAGCCACTCACACCTATTAATCAGGCCAGCAGCAGGCTGAGTTCCCAACCGGATTTAAAGTATAACTTTGCATTTGGTGCCGTGTCACTTCGGACGTGACAAAGCCACAGGGCCTGCAGTCCCTTGGACAAGTGACCACGGGATCCTGACACCCCCCTGAAAAACCTCCCCCCAGCTTTCCTATGCTGTTCAAAGAGTTATCCCAGCAGGCAGCACCTCCAGACAAGGAAATCAGTTGTTACATGGAACAGAATGTAAAATGGCTTTCATATTGCAAAATACTTTAAGTGCAGTTTGTATCAGAGCCTCCGAAAATTAAAGTGATTAAAAAAATAAACACACTTGACAGGCATTTGTCTCCATCCCAGGCAGCGGCTTGCAGCAGGAATAGCTTGGTCTTCCCACTCATCTGATAAGCAGTTCAGCTCCAAATCATTTCTCTAGAACACATTATCCTCGCCAGAAATCACGATTTACTGAAATATGTAGGATACACCCATGGAAAACATGTTTCTACACAGCTTCCACGAGGTTTAATAATGAAATCTGGCCATATTTCTATTTTTTTTTTTAAAGAAGTGTGCCTGCTTTGTAATCCTGTCACTTATTCATTCATGAAACTACCAGCAATGTGAGTGTTAGAGAGAACCACATTTCCAATATAAATAAATCACTCTGCTCACCCCAACCACCAATAACCCCACTGCAGAGCAAAACTGAAGATAAAAGGGTTTTGCCTGGAAGCAATTTTTTCTTAGAAGCAGGAATAAACTGGGCCAGATCATTAAGGCTACATAAAGGGAAAACAGATAACTCTGGTTTTTAACTCCTTATTTCAGGTATGTTCAATTCTAGCTTTTTTTTTTTTTTAATCCTGCAAGAAATCCGCCACGATGCTTTCTTCCTATTTTTCAGCCA
>VZTE01001108.1:836460-871382 GCA_013397775.1 Eulacestoma nigropectus
GAGGGACGGCCCCTACGGCCCCACCGAGACCCCGCGGGCGGTGCGGGACCTTCCCGGAGCGGGGGAGCCGGGGGAAATCGGGGTCCCTGCCGGGGTCCGACGGGCAGCTCGTCTGGCCTGCCCTGGGATGGCCGAGGGACAGGCCCCGGCACACCAGGCCCCTCCGGGCCTTGGTAACCCGGGCCGCCATCCCTGCGGTGTCCCCATCTCCCATCCCCGCGGTATCCCCATCCTGCAATGTCGCTGTCCCTACAATGTCCCCATCTCCTGTCCCCGTGACCTCATCACTGTGTCCCTATGCCTGCAGTGTCCCCATTTCCCATCCCTGCGATGTCACCATCCGCACAGTGTCCCCCTCTTCCGTCTCCGTGCTCCCCTCCCAGCAATGTCCCCATTCCCATGTCCTCATCCCCACGGTGTCCCTATCTCCCATCCCATGTCCCCATGCCCACGATGTCCCCATCCCTATGCACCCATCCCAATGGTGCTCCCATCCCTGTGTCCCCATCCCTGCAGGTGCTTGAACGGGTGGGTGTCCCAGCAGCTCTCAACTTGTACCCCCATCTGATGCTCTTCCTGAAGTGTTTCCTTTTAATCGATGTTATTTCTCCTCATTTTCCCCTCCATAAACAGACAGGTGGGAGCGAAGATGCCGTCAACGCAGAAGCCAATGCGGTACGGCCACACCGAGGGACACACCGATGTCTGCTTCGATGACACCGGCAGGTAACAGCCCCATTCCTAGAGATCGAGAGAGGGCTGGGCTTGTTCCTGTCTGATGTCTTCCCAGGAGTTTGGTATTAGGAAAAATTTCGTCACTGAAAGTCATTGGCACAGGACAGTGGTGGAGTCCCCATCCCTGGAGGGATTTAAAAGCTGTGTGGATGTGGCACTTGGGGACAGGGGTCGGTGGTGACCTTGGCAGTGCTGGGGAAACGGTTGGACTCCATGATCTTAGAGGGCTTTTCCAATCTTAATGATTCTCTAAGTTTCTGTATCAGCCATTGCTATGTGGGATACTGGGATGGATTTATGGCCTGGCATGGTCCAAGAAATCCTTTGGGTTTTGCCTGTGCTTAGAACTGGCTGTGTGACATATTTAGGTGCTCTGAGTTTAGAAGTGATTGATTCATAATTTAAACGTAAGCATATACATATCCTCATGTATGTGTATATATAGTAAGTATTGTATATATAAAAACTCTATATGCATATTTTATGAGTGACTTCATAGATTTCAGCAGAATTCAGTGTAGCGTGGGAGTAAATATGTTTATGTATGCACTAAGAAATTAAAAATATAGTTGAAGGAAGGCAATATTGGGCTTGTTATCTTTCCATCTTTTCCTTGTGCTAGTTCTTGAATGTATAAATATAAACTATATATTTAGTATTACCTTTTTATAGACTAAAAGGTAAACTAAAAAAACCCCAAGCCCTCTCAAAAGAAACTCAAAGGATGCACATTATATACTGGGTATGATTAAAGTCCATATTATTTTATTCCTTTCTTTAGTTCATTAGCATTGCAAAGACTGTTCGTAAGAGATGATCTGGTAACAATCCCTTGAAACCACAAAGAGCCTCATTTGGCATTACAACCAAATGCTTAAAAAAGGATGCAGATTTCCTGGATGTTAACAAATCCTGTGTCTTTCCACAGCTGCATTGTAACTTGTGGCAGTGATGGAGATGTTAGGATTTGGGAAAACCTGGATGACGATGACCCGAAGTCCATTAATGTGGGAGAAAAGGCCTACTCCTGTGCTCTAAAGGTACGGTTGTTAACACAACTCCTCACAGCTGTGGGTTTTCCTACAGATTGTGGATTTGCCAGTTCAGGGATGCTGCTTCTGTGGGTAACATTAAACAAGAATTACCTCTGACAATTCATTCTACCCCATACACAGTTGTAGAGGAATTATTCCTTATACTGAGCTTTTGAAATGGTTTTTTCCCTCCTCTTCCTTCACGTTCAGTTAGATTAATTTCTGGCTTTGATCTCCTTTCTGAGAAAGGAACCCAGCAGATTAAGCTAATTATGCAGTGAACTTTTTTGGTTGTTCCAGTGTTTTCTCACCATGTGAGTTGCAAGAAGTTTCCCAGCATAGGATGTGATCATCAAGTATTAGGAAGAAAGCCAAGAGGTTGTTTTATGTGGGCCTGTGTTAAGGTCCAAGGAATTATAATCTACATTAATCAAAATTTCCTTTCACAAAGTGAGTAATGGTTTGGTAACACTTTTTTTTAATAATTGGTTGATGTTTCACCCTCAAAATTGTTGTTTGGCCTAAAGATGCCTCTGACCCAGTGTCCCCAAAGTGAGAAGAGGATTTATATAATAGAAAATAGTTATTTTTACTGTGCATGTTCATGTATTTAGCTTGAGAATTGTCACATTATTTCCTTCATGTCCAATTTTTGTTATATTACATTAATAATAGTGGGCCTAAAATATTGTCTTTGTGGCAATTTTAGAAGAGAAGACTTCCAGAAGCCTACATCAGTTCTACAAATATTGTGTATTTAACTTGGCAGTGATAAAGGGAAGTTTCAAAATTGTTTTTCAAGTACTTGTGATTTTGGAGGGGAGTATGAAAGAGGCAATAAATGAGTATTAACATATTTGTATTGCATTATAAGAATTATAATTTGAAATCCTATTCAGAACTACTGCCTTAAGTGAATCCTCTTTCTTATGTCCCTTTTAACATACCTCGTGTATCTATTCCTCAATACCTGTATAATCTATTTTCATCACTGATTTTTAGAGTATTTTCCTGTTGATTTTCATCACATTACTTATTGTTTCACAAACCAAGTGAGTTGACTTGAATGGGTTTTCTTAGCAAATCAGTGGCAGAGCCAGAAATTGCTAAAACTAGTAAAGAATAGATGAGGAAAAATCCTGGGAAAAATTGAAAAAGGTGCTCCTAGTTTTGAGGGATTTTTTTGTTTTTAAACAGTGGGAGACTTAAATGTCAGGAAATCATTTTTCAAAAATTACTCTTCATTAGTGAAATGTCATGAGGGACTGTTCTGAGATGTTGTCGTAATCTGAGTAATAAATGTGATCTCTTATTTTTTTAGGTTGTTCACTACTGACTGCTGCTTTTTTTACCTTCAGGATTTTAACTCTAATTTTAGACACCTTAACAAAAAACCCCAACCACAGTATTGCCTCCCCACCCAAAATACACGCAATAAAAAAGAAAATAAGGCATTTCTTTATATTTATTTTAAAGTTTTACTGCTGTGTACAACTGAGGAATAGTATTGGCACTCCAAGAGGTATTATTTTCCAAGTATGGGATAATTATTTCTTTTGTTTTGCAATTTTTAAAATCTGGATTAATTTTTAGTAAACGTCTGCCTTCTGTTTTCTGCAAAGAACTGAGCTATAGTTCATGAACTTCTCATCTTTCCCTGGTGGCATTTAACTGAGAATTCCAGTCCAAGGGTGCCCTCTCCTGGTGCTGCAGCAGATGAATCTAAATAGCATGCAAGTTGGTTTGGTTCAAGTGATAAATTATTAAGGTTACTATTCTTGCCTGTATTTTTGGGGGGAAAAAATATAAGTTAAAGTGTATTTCCCTTACTACTCTCACTGTCAGACCTTTTTGGAATGAATAAAGTTAACCTGCCCAAATATTTGGGACATCAGAGCAGTGTTATTGTCCTTATGGCATAAATGTGTTTTAACTAACAGATTTTATGACTGATTTTGTTTTCAGAATGGAAGACTGATCACAGCAGTCTCCAACAACACTGTCCAGATCCACACATTTCCTGAGGGAGCTCCGGATGGGATCCTCACTCGTTTCACCATGCACGTGAACCACGTCACCTTTAGTCGTGATGGCACCAGAGTTGCTGCTGGATCCAGGTGATGTGGGCACCACGAGGAAAGGCACTGCTGCCCTTCAGAATCTGGAAACTTCCTCATGGGCTGATTGTTACCCATGAGGTCATGAACCCACAAACCTCTGAGGGCTTTTTAAAGGATTGGAAAATGCCTTCAAGGAGGTGGAGGGGAAGAAAGGAATGAAAAGGAGTTTGGGAAACAATGCTCTGGGAGATACTTGATCCACCAAGTAGTTTTATATAGAAGTCTGGTGTTGTGAAATAATTTCTTTTCTTTGGGAGACTTGAGTGTTTTCAGCTCTCAGTCTGATGCACAAGTGTTCACCCTAATGGATGTCTCCTCTCATTGAGGGTTTTGTCACTGGGAGCTGAGGATGATGTCCTGACTGCTCAGGATCATGGAGCTGCAGATGAATGTGCACATCTAAAAGTTAGATTGGTTCTGATCTGTGTGAGAGCTTTGAGTCATTCTCTGGCATAAGCATCACCGATCTGCCAAACGATAACAGATGACACTTTCAAGACTTGCCTGAGGGGAATTTAATACATAGTTTAGTTCTTCTCTTAGGGCAGCACGTGTGCTTTTACAGGATATACTGTAGTCCTTTAACAGAGAAGGCAAAATAGCCAGCAGGCAGTGGGTTTTTTGTGGGTATTTTTCATGTATTTAAGGCTCAGGTGATTTTTAATTGGATTTGGTGAACTCTTTGGGCAGTCATAGCTAATTCAGGCTGTCTGCTTGCCTCTGTTCTGGAATTTTGCTCCACAGGGGAGATGGCAGAGATCTGCTTCCTGACTCCTCTAAGTGTGAATTGAACCAGAAAAGCATTTTGGATGAACATGCTGGACTGTGAACTCTGGCAGCAGCTCCACCAAAACTGGGAGGCTGGGCAGTAACCACTGTAATCTCCAAATCTGACAGGGATCATGGCTTTGGGCTCTCTGCCAGTGCTTGCTTCTGAGGGAACAGCTCTGCCCCAGGATCTGACTTTGATTAGAGAGATTAGGCAGAACACAAACTCTTCGCTGTTTCTAAAACTTTTATAACCCCCCAGTAACTCCTGCAGCCTGGCTGGGGCTCCCACATTTTTAGGAAAAGAGCTCACAAGACTGTCAGGCCACCCCTCAGTGAAGTCTTCTGTGTCATACTGAAGGAGAATGGTGAAAGCCATGAAGTGAAGGAGTGCAGCTAAGAAGAATTGCTTTTATTTGTCCCAGATTTCTCCATTTTTACATGGAATCTGCAAACTTCAGTTGTATATAAATTTAGCGTCCAACTGGCTGCTAAAGTTCACGTGAACTATATGAAAAGAGTTAAAAATAATGGTTAACCCTATAGAATTAGATCCTAAAATGAAATTTCTCTCTGGGGGTGTTGCAGTGAGGTTTGAGAGGGAGTGGTACTGGAAGTTTGTCACAGGAGCTCTGTGTCTTAGAAGTTAGGATTGATATTTTGAGTTAAACTGCAGCAATGGCTGCAATTTTAGAAGAAGGAATAAAGTTGTAAAAATTCTCTCGTTGTATCTGATACACTAAGTGGTCTTCAAAATCCAGGTAAAAAGTCACAAAATAAACTACTTGCACCATCTTTTTTTTTAAAGCCACATGACCAAATAATTATAGTAATGAATATTGGTCCCACTCAGCAGATAGTTCCTGTTAAGTCATCAGCTCTCTGGTACCTGAGCAGAGATTTTTATTAGATCATGTAGAATATTATGTTAAATGGGTATATGGTCTCTGTGTGCATAGTATCTTCTTCAAAAAACAACCACATTTTATGAATTTTGACATGAACAAAAATAATTTTCTGATAAAAATAGTCTGGCCTTATTTCTATTGTAACAAGCCTCAAGATTCTCATTTTTCATTACATCGTATAGTGTTGAGAGCTGTAACTTCCCCAAAAGATGTTTAATGCCCAATTTTTATTGCCCTAAAAACATGGTTTGTCATCGTTAATAGCAATGTTAATAATTTCATGTCATTGTGATCTGCAGTGACTTTATGATCAAAGTTGTGGAGGTGACTGATAGCAGCAAGCAGAAAACATTCCGAGGACACGATGCTCCTGTTTTAAGCCTGTCTTTTGACCCCAAGGATGTTTACCTGGTAAAAAAAGAACAACTTTCCTATTTGCTTTCTACTTTGAATCTCATTTTTCCTGGGGAAAAAAAAATTTAAAATGTAGTTTTTACCAAAAAAGCCAACCAGTGACTGGGCAGATGAGACAACTTCATTTCAGCTGACCTTGTTGGTGATGGAGTGTGTCACAACTTGTTGCCTCTCAGGAGTACTCAGTCTTTGCTTTACTACTCAGTTACTGTCTATGTTCTTCTGCGATCTAATTTAGAGGAGAAAAGATGCCTCACTAAAGAAATTTAATACTAATTTTGAGCCTTTTTTGCAAATAAATAGCTCACTTGAAGTATGAGGGTTTGCAATTACAGCAGCTTGGAGCTGAGTACAATTATCAGGATGACAGTATTGGAAAGTTTTGAGTCTTAAAGTGGTTTAAACAGGGAGGCTTTCTTCTTAAAACTGCCTGTGTATCATGTGTCTGTAGCATTGGTTGTAGGGATTTTTTCCATTTTGTAGCATTAATTTCTCTATGTCTTTAATTATTAATTTGTTTACTCCATTCTCTTACCGAGGCCTCGGCGAGCTGTGACGGTTCTGTCAGAGTCTGGAACATTGCAGATCAGGTAAAAGCTGCCCTTTCCACCTGAAATCTTTCCTAAGAAATCCAGGATTTCACAGACAGCAAGAAGGGCTGGACTGAAATAACCTTCCTGGAGTAGGATTTTCCTTTTGGGGATGAAATCTAGCTACACTTCACAGAATACTTCTGTCTGCTTCTGGGAGAAATTCCAAAGCCTGATTATGAAATGTTGCCTGGGTAGCTGTGTTTTGTTCTTCCTGTCTGTGAAATCCCTGATTCCTTCCGTTCACCTTTCCTAATTGGCCAACACTGTAAGTGCCAAGGACAAAACATGGATAGCAACTGACATCAGATTCCTCATTTCAGAATCTCAGCTCATTGCTTTCAGGACTGAGGAATTTTGATTATAATAAACAATTTATTAACGGTAGGAAACACATTTAGCCTCTGCTCTTAGAACTCTAAGGAACTTGAAAAGAGAATTTCAGGTGAAGGCTTTAATAAGGCAGTTCTGTGTATGGATATGGCATTAGTTTTGCTAAAAGCCATTGACTGGAATAAGAATCCCTGTGGAATTATTCCTGTAAGTACAGTTGAAAATATACCCTCTACACTTGTGGATTGCTACTTTTTTAAGACACAAGCATAGTTGTGTGAAGTCTCATGTTCCAGACTGACAGTGGATGCCTTCTGGGGAAATTATACTGAGAATTGTCCAGGATTGGGGCAGTTTGATGCATGAATCTGTGCTGTGATTTGAGATTACAGCCATTCACTCTTTATACTGCTGGGACCATATTCAGGCTGCTGTGTGTCACCTTGCTGCAGTTGATCTGGGTTTAACAAATGCTTTTTGGCCACATTTCTCTATAACCCAAAAATAGATGAGCTCATTTGTTCTGTACTTGATTAAAAATACATGTTCTGTGATCTTATTTCTGTTACAAGTAGTTTTATTGTCATTAAAATAGTTTCAGGGCTACATTGATGAAGTATTTTTAAGGCAGTATGCACTACTGTATTTTGGTGGAAGAGATTATTTCAGTTCAGATATATTTCTTCCTTTTGTTTTTTTTTTCCCCACCCTTTTCCTCTCAGAATTTGTACTGAACAGCAGATTTTTGCTGAGCTAGAAAGCATATTTTTTAAATTTTGTTTTCAGACATGCACAACAAGCTGGCTGCTGCTGCAGAAATGTAATGATGTGATAAATGCTAAATCAATCTGCAGGCTTGCCTGGCAACCTGGCACTGGGAAGGTAAGTGACATAGTTTTATCACATCTTAATCCCTCTTTTGCCTCAGAGTCCAACGGTAGAATTCAATCTGGGCAAGCCCAAATTGCATCTCCTGGGAGTAAGGAAAATATTTGGGGTGAAGTTCCCTTTTAGGAAACATAAAAAGCTGGAAATGGTTCCTTGTTTAAACCCCAGACTGTGTTTGGCAAGAGTCCAGCTGTCAGCCCAAACCAGCATTAAACAGTCTTGGTGTGCTGAATAGGAAGGAACATTGTACACGAGGGAAGTAATCAAATTGCTCACAACAGAGCATCATAGGAGTTCTGTCCTTCTCTGCTTCAAGTAAATATTGCCCTACTCAGTAAATATTTCCTCAGTCAGTTGCTCCCTTTCTTTTCACCTGAAGATCAAAGTTGCAGGAGGGTGTAGCCAGGTGGGGGTCGGTGTCTTCTCCCGGGTCACAAGCATCAGGACAAGAGGAAATGGCCTCAAGTTGCATCAGGGGAGGTTTAGATTGGATATCAGGAAAAATTTCTTCACCAAAAGGGTTGTCAGACCTGGCACAGCTGCCTCCAGGGCAATGGAGGAGTCCCCATCTCTGGAGGGATTTAAAATCTGTGTGGATGTGGCACATGGGGACATGGGGTAGTGGTGAAGACGACACTGTCAGGTTAATGGTTGGACTTGGTGCCCTTAGAGGTCTTTTCCAACCCAAGTGATTCCATGGTTCTTCAAAATCCCTGGCTGCTATAACAGTGTTATGTATCAATTTTCCATGGAAGAGTGAATGTCACCCTCAGTACAAATTGTTTCAATATCCATATTGCATAAACACAAATACTTCCCATTTTTAGGCTAATTCTTCACACACACATGCATTTGAAATGTAAGCAGTTGTCTTTCTTCTCTTACAAAGCAAATTGTTAGACTCCTAAAAAAACTAAATCCTAAAGAAATAAACAGCCAGTAACATTCATGTAGTTTTATGAAAGATGAAATGAGCTGGTTTAGGAATCAGCTATTCAAATCAGATTTGTTGAGAAATTGTAGCCTGATCAAAAGGAGCTTGGGGAGGGAGGGTAAAGAATCACCTAAGCCTTGTGCTCAGAGCATTGGAAACTGTATGTGTGTGTGTGTGTGTCAGATGTTTGATAAATAAGAACTTCTAACCTTATGGTGCAGTTTTCTGCCAGAAGGAAATGAAGATTACAGTAAAAACAGGCATGTTTTGCTCTGTTGCATGTGGAAAGCATTAAAGAACCTTGTAATTTAAATTACTTCAGCTTCCTCTCTCAGCTGGCGTGGATGGGATGTCAGAGAGCTGCTAAATACTGAAGCAGTCACATCTGTGAGGCTTCTGAATGAAGGAGCTGTGCTGTTTGAATGTTCTGTTTGATGGGTAACTTGCTCTAAATCGTGCAATATTTTTCCTTTGAGCAGCTGCTGGCAGT
This sequence comes from Eulacestoma nigropectus, assembly GCA_013397775.1. Taxonomy (NCBI): domain Eukaryota; kingdom Metazoa; phylum Chordata; class Aves; order Passeriformes; genus Eulacestoma; species Eulacestoma nigropectus. Next base: position 845,675 of record VZTE01001108.1, read on the forward strand.
TCCTGTAGATAAAGCTGTAGAACTGTTCAGAAGAGAAACCTGGGATAGTCAATTCGATCTGTCGGATGCCTCCGTCACACAGGTAGGTGCAGAAACCAGGGGCTTGTGAAATACTCTGTAATTTAAATGTTATTCTGCTAGAAATTGTCTTCTGTGCAGTACCTCTCCCTTCCCTTACCCCCTTCTCTTGGTGATGATTGTTCACATTTTCTGTTTAATTTCTGATCCTGTTACTTTCTGTCGGAAAACAGGGCAGAGGTACTGAGTGATGTCAAACACCTTCATGTGGCTCTGATTCCCCTCTTTCATTTATAGTAACCCACCAGGTCTCTAAAGTCTCCTGGTGACTCACCCACTGCAGCTGAAGAACATCTGTTTTCACAAATTGCTCTAAATACGGAGCTTTTTAGAGAAAATGCCAGGAGTATTATTTCTGTGCGGAGCAGAGATGTCAGGTGTTCACTTCATATTTTATTGAGCTGAAATTTAGTAGACCTGAGTGTGCCACCTTCTTTCTTTTGGCCTCACTATGTGCTTGGAAATCTTGGGGTTGAAGAAAACCACCTTCTAGTGTTATCAAGATGCAGAACACACAGCCTTGGCTTTTAATTTATGGGACTGTATTAAGTTCAAAATAAATAAAGCTACGTTTAGTACTGAGTTTGCAAAATACACTCTGCTTCTTTCTGCATGTTTAGAATTGGGTTTTGTTTGGCCTCATGGCAGTGTTTAATGACAGAAGATGGATATTCTGAAACAAAAATAGGTGTGCTATCTTTTAAAGAGTGTTTTTTTTTTTTTAAAGCAACCATTTTTATAATAGTTTTTAAAGAAAAAGAGCTACCTAGCCCCAGCCCATATACAGGAGGCTGGATATGGTTTGCTAAAGATGATTAATATTATTTTTTTTATTCCAGAATATCTGTCTGTTTTAAGCTCCAGAACAGGAATGCTGTGCATGCATTGGTCACTTTTTATTATTATTTGTTTTATTTTTTTTCCTTAGCCCTTGAATGTTGTGGTCTGGTCTCCTTGTGGGCAGTTCCTGGCAGCTGGAAGTGTGGATGGGAATATAGTGGTGTGGAATGTGGAAACCCAGCAGTGCATAGAGAGGTATTCAGTGATGTTCCATAAATGCCCCAAGTTCATCTCTTTTACTTGAAATAGATTTTTATGGTCTTTTCTGTAAAACTTTTTTGTGCAAATGTAGAACTCTGCCTCCTGAAAAACCCTAATAAGATTTACAGGGTTTTGTGGTTTAACCTGTCAGGCAGCTTAAGGGAAGGGACTCGAGTGTGGATTTTGTTAAAATCCCAAAATCTATCTTTCTGTGTATATCTGTTATTACTTTTGAATCTGATCATTGATTAAAGGATAGCTTTGATGGAAACAAATTTCTCCCACATCCCAGTCCCCGAGATCATTGTCAATAACATGTTTTCTAGAGGGAGAGGGAAATACAGGTCAGTCAGTCAGCCATCCTCATCTGTAGGCCAAAAAGGACAGACTGGCAAATTGCACTTGGGTTAATTAAAGCTCTTAAAAAACCCTAAGTATCCCCCCAATTAAAATAAAATATGTTATTAAGTGAGGTAGAGAAGGAGAGAATTATCTAAATATTTTGGGTAAGAAACTTGATTGTAACTGTACTGTCGATGTGAAGAATGATGGACAGATTTTGTAAATAATTAATAGGACGATTTTTTTGTGAGGATAAAGGGTGGAAAAGATAGAGGATTAACTTATCAGCTTAGTACAAAAGAAACAAATAAATGTTTTTTCTGTAACTGGATGGTTCCGGGATAAATGAGTGCTGAAGAATTACTTTGTCTTCTATACACGTATCAGGATGCTGTTTTTTTAAGGATATGATTCTGATTGATTTTTAAACCGTAAATTATTTTCTTCATAGAAAAGGAAGACTGGCTTTATTTTTTATAGCACCTGTTTACTCTGAAGGTGATCTATTAATTATCTTATTGTGTCTAATATCACTTTCTTGTACTAGTGGTTATTACCACTTTTTGCAATAACTCTGGAGGGGAGGGTTCTGCCCTGAGTAGCTTACTAAAAATCCATTATTTTCATATTCTTTTTAGGATGAAGCATGAGAAAAAGTACTCAATTTGTGGACTGGCATGGCACCCTAAATATAAGCAAATTGCTTACACAGACACTGAAGGAAATCTGGGGCTGTTGGAAAATATCGGTGATGTAGAGAAGCCAAATGACAAGGTGCTCAGTGATTCAATGATTTCTTGAATTAATAGCTTTCTTTAGGTTATAAGTTATACGGAATATTCTGTTTCGTGCTTTGCAAGTTCCCTCTTGTGTGTTAATTTATTTCTTGAATTCCGTGTCCAAAAGAAGTTTTGTGCTGATGGCTACTCTGCTTTTAGGTTGCTGGTGCAGTGGCCAAAGACTACAACGATCTGTTTGATGGAGATGATGATGATTATTTAAATGGGGATATGATTGAACCACCTTCTTCCCCAAAAACTGGAGATAATGAGGATGATGCTGATGACCTTATGCAACCCCCAGGCCATATGAGACGGGCAGTAATTGATGATGATGATGATAACTCACTAGGTACACAATGAACTTACTTTCCAGAGCTCTTACTGGGATGATCTTTTAGCACCCTCTACTCAGATCGATTCTGCTTTGTTTCTCCAGAGAAATCCTGACTGGTTTAAATTTTTTTTAACCTATATTCTTCATAATACTGTGTGTAAGATGTAAATTTTTTTTTTAACTTCTAGATATTGGGTTGATAAAAGCTAGTTCTGGTCTTCTTGAAAAGGAGGATGATGGTGATGATCAGACTGGTGGCTTTTCAGCTTTGCCACCATCATCTACACAACAGCCTTTCTATGATGGGCCAATGCCAACCCCCAGGCAAAAGCCCTTCCAGTCTGGCTCCACTCCTGTGCATCTCATGCATCGATTTATGGTAAATCTGTGTGGTTATTTAGATTTAGATGCTTCTTTTATATTTAATATTGTCCAGTTCGTGTCATGTTTTAATCTAATCCAAGATTTTTTTTTTTTAATACTTTATGATGTGAAGCTAAATAATGGAAAGTAGCTTTGTTTTCATGTAAGGACTCCATAATGTTTTGGTTTACATTTCAGTTGCTTTAGAAATAAATACTCAGCTCTAAGACAAAAATCAAGCTATGCAGTTTGTACCTGTGCTACTGAATTCTAGCAAATTCGTTTAAAAATTCTTTTTTAGTCAGAACTGTGGGTATTTTTGTGCTGTCAAGGCTTGTATGTTAATAATTCACTATTTCTTTCTGCCTGCAAGTTCTTCACATTTGATTTGGTAAGGAGAAAGATGGGTGAGCAATGAGGGTGAAACTTTCTGCCTAATTCAGCTGTTTGAGGAACCACAAGTCCTGATTACACAGGTCTTCAGTCTTCCTGCAGCCTCTCGTTTCAGATAAAATAGTTACAGCAGGCTGCTCTAGGGCAGTCTCTCTGATGGATTCAGGGCATTTGATTTGATGGGTTTTTTTGGGTGTGTGTGGCTCCTTTTGCCAGGTGTGGAATTCAGTTGGAATCATTCGCTGCTACAACGATGAGCAGGACAATGCCATAGACATTGAGTTCCATGACACCTCTGTGCATCACGCCACACACCTCCCCAACTCCCTGAGCCACACCATGGCTGACCTCTCCACTGAAGCCATTTTGCTGGCCTGTGAGAGTACAGAGGAACTTGCAAGGTAAGTCATGGTCTTGCTCTGCCAAACCCATAATAGGGAGCTGCTTTTAGCTTGTTTCAAATATTTCGACTTGTATTTTCAGCTTCTATCAATTTTGAGCTTTTTGGCTTTTGATCATGCTTTTTATTTATGGGACCACTTTCGAGGAGGATTTTAGCTTCCACCTACTTGAAGACTTCAAGAGTATTGAAAAATGTAATTTGATTCCTGAGAATTTCTTTTTAATTCCTTTTTCAAATGTATATATACTGGAAACTTCACACATTGCAGGCTCAAAGGGAATTATAAACATGAACAATACTTTTTCAGTCTGCTCAGATCAAAGATCAATCGTAAGTGTTCAGCTATTTCTTTTCACACTGTTGCTAAGGAGACATTTGGAGATACCCATAAGAATTTCAAGTGTGAAGAACACAAGTTTATGAAAACCACAGAAAGATTTAAGTAGCTAGGCCAGCTAAACTCTGTTCTTGCATTTAAGACCAATTTCAACAATATTTTATTGTTGGTTTATGTGGAAATATCTTGAAGAAAGAGTCTTCTTATTTTCACACATACAGCCTTGTGGTAAGTTGAAAAGCACCCTTTAAAAGTATTATTTGTTAAATATTGGTTGTCTGACTTTGAAAGTGTCAATGTTTTTCTCAATGGAAATGAGTAATCTCTCAAAAGGCACAATGTTTGTGGATTGGTCATAGGCAGTTTTCAATTATTAAGAACTGAAATTTCTAATATTTTTTCCCTTTGAAAGATAGCATAATATGACAGACTTCTAATGAGGGCTGATATTCAGGGTGCCAAGGAGGACATTTACCTGCTTCCATCTAAAAAATCTCCCCTCAGACCTTTTGATTGTCTCTGCTTCAGGCTTTAGAGGGTTTAAATCTGCAGTGCTGGAGGTCAGGCTGGCTCTTCATTTCCTGAATAATAAGAGCAACACCTTTGCAAATGACCACTTGAAATTTGTAGTCCCATCTGTAGTTCCATCAGAGATCTCTCTGATAAAAATGTAATATTCTGGTGTATTTCCAGATATTGTATTTACTTCATGTTGAGATGTTTGTCGGTCTTTGTCTCTGCCTTAGCAAGCTCCACTGCATCCATTTTGGCTCCTGGGATGCCAACAAGGAGTGGACTGTGGATATGCCCAAGGATGAAGAGATTGAGGCCATCTGTCTAGGTCAGGGCTGGGCTGCCTGTGCCACCAGTGCCCTGCTGGTCCGTGTGTTCACAGTTGGAGGAGTTCAGAAAGAGATCTTCAGTCTCCCGGGCCCAGTGGTGTCCATGGCAGGACATGGAGAGCAGCTGATGATTGTTTATCACAGAGGTAGTTTTCTCCCTTTTGTCTTTTTTTTGAACTGGGGTTGTTTTCAATCCTCGTCTCTCACTGGCTTCACACACTGGTTAATTTGTTTGTAATCACCAGAGAGTGTTTTCTTCTTCTTTTCTTCGTGATGTTTCTCCTTTTTCTGTTCTGGGTGATGCTTTTACAAGCACATCCATCACAACCCACGGACCTGTGACTTCTGACAGCAGAGCCCACGTTTGATATTGGGATGCTGAGATTAAACTGTGGGGAAGGGGAGAATTTTGCAAGAGTGAAATTAATAGATTAAACTTGGGTTTCAGATGGGCCAGAAGGAATTACTATGGGAAATTAAGGAAGTTGTTGTTATGCACATCTTGTGTGTCCAAAATAACGAATAGTTGTGTGTCTGATGCTGGTATCCATGGGTAACTCTGCATTAGAATTAATTTTTGATTCAAAACTAATTTAGCCAAGAGCCAAGGCAATTCTTCTGTTTTCTAACACAGTCATTGAACAACTTCTTCCTAGGTACTGGGTTTGACGGGGACCAGTGCCTTGGGGTGCAGCTGATGGAGCTAGGAACGAAGAAAAGACAAATTTTGCATGGAGACCCTCTTTCTCTTACAAGGAAATCCTATTTGGTGTGGGTTGGATTCTCTGCAGAAGGTATGAAATACCTGCATGAGAGGTGTTGAGAAATATTGACACTGTTGGATTACAGGAAAGCTGGAGAGGGACGTTGGACAAGACAAGGGGGAATGGCTTCCCACTGCCAGAGGTCAGGGTTAGTTGGGATATTGGGAAGAAATTCTTCCCTGTGAGGGTGGTGAGGCCCTGGCACAGGTTGCCCAGAGAAGCTGTGGCTGCCCCATCCCTGGAATTGTCCAAGGCCAGGCTGGATGGGGCTTGGAGCAACCTGGGATAGTGGAAGGTGTCCCTGCCCATGGCAGAGGGTGGAAAACTGGATGATCTTTAAGGTCCCTTTCAACCCAAACCATCCTGTTATTCTGTGGAGGAGTTTGGCTAATTAATGCCCTTTCAATAATGTTGATCTTGGGACTTGCACTTTTTCTTCCAATCTCCTCAACAATAAACAAAATTCTATTTTTCTATTCTTTCGATATATTTGTCAGAAATCTTTAATACCTTCCCACTCAAGTGTTATCAGAACTTGTTCTCCTGATGGGTTTTCCTGCTCAGCCAAAAGAAATGAACTGTGTTAGTACATAATAAGAGCTCCCCAACCCCTCAGAGCTGGTACCTTGGGAGGACCTTTCATAATAAACATAAAAAGTAATTGTATAATAGCTGATTTCCTTTGGGAATCTGCCCAAGCAATATAAATTCGATTTCTCCATAAAATGCTTTAACTTTGGACTTGTCAGTTGACCAGCAGTGGTGCTGGCTGACAGAAGGTGGCGCATCTTTCCAAGGAAACGGCCTTTTCCCAACTAATTTGTGCTGCGTTTGGGAGAGAGGATGTCGTATTTGCAATATGTAAACCATCATTTCCCCGCTGTATCCACCGCTCCCATCTTGCTGGGTTGTAATTTGCTGCCTGTCAGAGGAAATGTTCTCATTTATTACAAACAGGTACCCCTTGTTACGTGGATTCCGAGGGAATCGTGCAGATGCTGAACCGAGGACTTGGGAACACTTGGATCCCAGTGTGCAACACCAGAGAGCATTGCAAAGGGAAATATGATCATTATTGGGTCGTTGGCATCCATGAAAATCCCCAGCAGCTCAGGTCAGATAATTCACAAGGAAACGCTTTGTTTGTCTTGGTTTCCAATCCCAGAGAATCCCTTTTCAATCCCTTTTTACAGAGGGAAACTGCAGACTTCAGCTTGTGCTGAAAGAGGTGGCTGGTAAATATGCACAGCAAATGGTAACTTCCCAAATAGAGTTCTGTATGGAGGATTCATTATTAAACTGGTTTTGGGTAACTCATTGGCGTTTTATAATTTGTAACGGATTAATTGTGGCTCTTTGCCTTGGCTGAGAGGTGTGTGTGTGCTCTTCATTGACACATTCATAAAGCTGTATTTTGCTAGAGAAACTTTCTCAATTATGGTGGCTGTCAGAAATCTGCTTCTGCTTTTGATGATTTTGGTTGTTTTTTCTTTTCTTTTTTCCCATGTTTTTGGGGTTCTTGGTAGCTCCTTCCCCCCACCCTGTGTTTTTCCCCTTTTGTGCCTCTAAAAAGAATCCAATCCTATAACTAATCTAAATCATTAGACATAGATAAATCAGAGCTGTCTGTTATTATATTAATATTTAAACTATATATGTTATTATATTAATATTTAAATTATATAAATATTAAACCATCTTGGATGTAAAATTGCTCAAATATTTAGCTGAAAGTTAACAATTTCTTTATAAAATGTGATACTGATGTGTCTAAATATCTGTTTCTCTTTAGTGTGGCATGCATACTGGACATTTTGTCGCTAGGCTTTATTTGTAGACCTTTTTGTTCAGTGGTAGTTTTCCTACCAGGGCAGAATCCATTGGCTCTCATATTTTACTGAAATTTAGACTCTCTTACTTTACTAATCATGGACAATTGTAGAGTTTGGTGGGAGACTGAATTTTATTTAAACTTGTGTGACATTCTTCATAATCCTCTGCTTGTTTGGAATAAGGGAAATAATTTGATATCTCTGTTGTATGTCACTTCCTTGCCTGTTTCTCCCTCCAAATCACTATGTTGGCCTCCAGAAAATTCACCAAAAATGTGCAGGACACATCACATTGATAAGATGGTCTACTGTGGGTCTCTCATCCTGAGTTTTTCCTTCTACTCCAAGAAAGAGAGTGCTGCTCTCTCAATTGCAAAGAATATTTTACTCAAACAAGCAGCATAATGAAGATAAGGAGGGGGGAGGGTTGTTGTAGAAACACCACATGCCTTAATTAAGAGATAGCCAGAACACTAATGCTTCCTGCTCTTTTTTTGCCCTGAGTCTCTGAAATAGCAGCTTAGAAACCCAGATGTTTTTGTCAATGCTGCATTGGTGCTGCAGGAAATGTAGCTCTTCCCCAGTCAATGGTTTGCTTAAGTGATTGTTACCAGAAACTACTCCTTTAAATATAATGAAACGATAAAGTCTGCGCCTTCAGTGGTTCCTGATTTTAACATATTGCATTTACTCTTTGTAACAGCTGTTAAATCAAACGTTATGTGAGATCAAGATCAGAGTGTGTTACATGCCACATTTGGAGCTTAAAGTGTGAACAAGAGCAGCGTGTGCCTTGCTGGTTTTGAAATCTTTTCTTGCTTGCCATGTAAAAATAACCCTTTATCGTGCAATCTTACACATTGCTGTATTTAAGCCAGTCATTTAATTACTACTTTCCAAAGGACAAATCCTCTTAAAGTATCTTGCTGCTTAGGAGACCTGGTTTAGATGGGGAACATCTGGTGACTGGAGGTGTGTTTTGTTTCCTGTGCACAGGTGTATTCCTTGTAAAGGAGCCCGGTTCCCTCCCACCCTGCCACGACCTGCTGTAGCAATTCTGTCTTTTAAACTTCCTTATTGTCAAGTTGCAACAGAGAAGGGACAGATGGAGGTATGGAATGGTGTGGAGTCCACAGCTGGGAGTCTCAGGTGTCCCCATAGAGGGGATTATACGAGACTCCTATTAATCACCTCTGCTGTGAGAGAGGATAGTGCAAACCCTGAGTAAAACACGTGGCCAAGGGGGTTATTTGGGTTCAGTGTTCTGTGTAGCTTTCCTGGTTTGGTTCACAACTGTTTCTAGAAGAACACAAAACTGGCAGAGCTGATGCAAAGTTGTATTTACACATGATCTGTTTCTGACCAGTGAAGTCTTTCTCACTCTCGTTTTTTTAGTGGGTAGCAATACCAGATTTTGGGATCCCAGTCAAGACACCCTTGAAAATGTCTGGGTTTTACTATTTTAGGCATAACAAAATTTTTGAAAAATGTATTAAGTATTCAAATTCATAATCACTGAAAACACAGGTCTTCTGGCTTGGCTTATTTAGAGGCTGGTTGAAGCAATATGTGCCTGTGGACAACTTCTAAAAAATAACTGTATTTATTCTTCAGTTTTTATTGGTTTAAGTATTTCAAACTTGTGATGCTCAGCTGTAATGCACAAAAGAGAAATGAACATAATTCTAACCTCAGCCTTTGAACAGTTTAATGCTATTTGAAATTTATTCTCTTTGATAGAAGTATAGATTAGAATTTTAATAGTAAACACACTGTCATTTTTAATGAATTCTCCTTCATTTGGTTAAGTCTTTTGTTCTTTATCTGATAGAGTATGTTTTCCATTCCTCCCTCCACCTGAAATAATGGGACGAGAATGCCAGGAACTGTTAATTTGGCTTGAGGGAATATGTGTAGGTAAAGAGAAATTATTGTAATACATCTGATGATAACACACTGGTTTTGAATAAGTTTATAATTGTTTTGAACAAGGCTAGCCTGGTCTAATAGCCATACTTGCATTATATTTTCTGTTTATGTGTCTCACAGGTAAACTCCTAAGTTTACTGAGTTATTCTGGAATAGTTCCAGTTTGCTGTGGGACAGCAAATAAAACAACTTGTTCTAGAATTGTCTATCCTGATAGTATATTAGTGAACATGTAGGTCTCATCCTGCTGCAAGCCTGTAATATAAATGGAATTCAACATATATGGCAACTGGTTGGATCAGTTTGTATAAGTGTGGTTGTTATCCATCTTTTCCTTGGTAGGCGTTGACTTTAGGAAGGATTGTCTACCCCTCACACTCATCAGAGGAAAGGAACATCTAAGAATAAGTTGACAAAATACACTGTAAATTGTTAGGCATTGTGTTATGGACTGGTTTTTCCCCTCTGAATTCCAACACACGTTCTTCTTCCTTTTTTTCAGGAACAGTACTGGCGTTCTGTTGTATTTCACAACCATGTGGATTACTTGTCAAAAAACGGCTATGAATTTGATGAAAATGCTAAAAATCAGGCAGTGAAAGAACAGCAGGAACTTCTAATGAAGCTGTTTGCTGTAAGTACAAATACATAATAGAAAGAATCCCTGAGACTTTATCCCTGAGACTGGAGGTGCTAAAGGCCAGATTGGACGGGGCTTGGAGCAGCCTGGGATAGTGGAAGGTGTCCCTGCCCATGGCAGGGGGTTGGAACTGGATGAGCTTTAAGGTCCTCTTCAACCCAAACCATTTTATGATTCTGTGATTTATTTGTAGATGGCATTTGATGTAAATGCTGATGTGATTCCTCCTATTAGGAGTCTGGCTAGTGATTGGCAATCCAGCCAGTTCAGACTCTGATAAAAAGTGGGCTGCAGTTAATCTTGTTTATCAGTGTGAAGCGTGGCAGGGGGAAGAAGGAAATAAAAAAGCTTTTCCTTTGTTCTGTAGCTCATGACTGTTGGTGGCTTGTCTTTATTCATTCACTCCACCAAGACCTTGATATTCTACTCCTGGAGTCTTGAGGGAGCTGTGGAATTGAGGTGTGTGACTCCCCAGGCTTCTTCTCTTGCAGCTTTCCTGTAAGCTGGAGCGTGAGTTCCGCTGTGTGGAACTCGCTGACCTCATGACACACAACGTGGTGAATTTGGCCATCAAATACGCCTCCCGCTCCCGCAGGCTGAACTTAGCCCAGCGCCTCAGCGAGATGGCTGTGGAAAAAGCCTCTGAGCTGGCAGCAGCACAGGAAGATGAGGAGGAGGAAGAGGATTTCCAAAAGCACTCGAACACTGGGTAACGCAAATTTCCGTGGCTGAAAAACTGGGAGGGTGTTTACTGCTCTGTTAACGTTTTGATGCACTTCTCTGGCCCACAGTTTGCAGGGTATTTGTGGTGAAGTGGCAGTTCGTGTTGCTCTGCTTGTAAATGATACTTGTAAAATGGTACATCCTTGCTGGTGTCTTGTGAGGACTCATTAGTCCCAGGATACCAACACAGAGGGAAATATCTCCACTCCTTGCTTTCTGTGTGCCTGTGTCCAACAGCCTCAGAGCCAAAGCAGGCTCAATACCAACTTGCTCCGACTGGAATTTTTTCTTCCCACCTTTCCCTACCTTTGGTTATTTGACTCCCACCTATTTTTTTTTCCTCTTTGTCTCAGTCTATCAATCTTGATTCATTCTACACCGGTCTTAAAATCCTATTTTTCTACACCCATCCCTTTTTTTTCAGTATCCCATCTCAGTTTATTTTATTTAGTCTTATTCCCTCCTAACTGATCCCAGCCCTTCAAAGCTGTGGAACATACTACAGGTTGGCTCTGCATTCTTCTTCTCTTTGTGCTATCAACCTTTCCTCTCCTAACCTGCATCTGCTTTGTAAAACATGATGAGGCAAAAGGGATATGTGTGTGTGTGTTTTGGTGGGGTTTTTTTTAATTGTTGTGGGGTTGTTTTTTAATGTATTTGAATTTATAATAATAATTTATATTCATTTATGTCATGTTGTTGGAAGCAATGTCTTCCTATAGCAATTTTATGTATGAAGTTTGGGACTTAGTTAAGCAAGAGGAAGTGATAAGTCCCTGCATTTATCTGTCGTCTTTTCCCTTATTCTTCTGTGTGAGATTGCACAGTCAAAACTCATTTCTAAATGCTCTGGCTTGTTCTTCTGGATCATGTGTGGAAGATGTAATCCCATGTCTGCAACTTCAACCACTCTGAGGGTTAAAATCCATCACAAACACTATGTTGTTCTTATTGCCAGAGTAATCTAATACTGACTGTTTTGGTTGAAAGAAATGAGCCTTTTGTTTATTTCTATTATACAGATTTTGGTAAATGGTAAATTTAGGAGGAAAACGCAAGAATTGTACATCCTACTATACTGGGAATTTAGAGAATAATCAGATTGAATGTTGATGCCTTCAGTATGCAATTATATATCCATGTTACCCCCTGTGTGTATATTCATGGATGCAGAAAAGTAATCTGATGATACTGGAGGTGTATGTGTTTACATGGAGCTTACAGAAGATCTTTAATATTTGCATTTATATTTGTTGCAAAGCGTTCTGACAATAAAGTTATGGAGTGGTTAATGAATCTTTAATCATCACAATTTAATCAAGGTATAATGCACATAAATGCCAAGTGTTATTGTTCTTATTGCCTAAATTAGGTAAGTAAGCTTGCTGTCTGTTGTTTCAGTCTTCCTTCTGAATTTGGTGACCACTTCCTTTCTGCTGAATTCCTTCTTTTTAGCTACAGCAGTTCTGCCACGGAGTGGAGTCGGCTGCCAGACAGGAATGTTCAGCAGGACCAAGAAGTGGAAGATGCTGAAGAAACTGATGCCTATGAGGAAGCAGAAGAAACCCCAGAAGTGCATAAAGAGAGTAAGAAAAATATATTCTGTGAATAGACTGGAAGTTATCTGGATAACTTTTGCAGACTTAATAAGGAATTAAGTGGCTCCATATTCTAGCCTGTGCCTGCAGTTGTTGCAGAGAAACAAGTTTGCTGTGTGTCATCTGCTGTGTCACAGCTGTGTGTGCATTGTACTCAGTAGCCATTAGAGGGGCCCTGGGGGACTTTTTCCTGTTGCCTGTTTTTGTTCCTAAAGGACTGGCTCACCTTCTAATCAGTTACTTTGGTTTCAGCTCCAATCTTGTAGGAGTTGAATTGATAGATGTGTAGTTTGCTGGGCACACTTTAAGGAATAAACATAAGGTTTAAGAAATAAATTTACAACTCTAGGTAGAGGTGACACATAGTTTTGTAAAAGTGTTTGTACTGTCTGAAAATGAAAAGTCATGCTTTAAAATATAGATAATTTTACTGTAATTATGGAATCACAGAATGGTTTGGGTTGGAAAGGACCTTAAAAATCATCCAGTTCCAGCCCCACTGCCGTGGGCAGGGACATCTTCCACTAGACCAGGTTGCTCCAAGCCCCATTCTCCCTTTTGTTCGGTTTGTTTTTTTTTAAAGAATTTATGCTACAATATTTTATTGCACTTAAATATATATTCCTTTCTTTCTTCAGAAGAGACAAATCCTTTCTCCAAAGGTGTCACTTCAGCAGAGGTGACTACTCCAAAGTCTGGTGAGTAAATCGTTTATTCCAGGATAAAAGGATGACACTTTTGTCATTCTTGACAATATCTGCTCCCAGTTTTGATCCTCTATTCTCCCATTACTACTTAAATTTAGTGCATAACAGTGTTGCCAAATGGTAAATTCACAGAATCATGGGATGGCTTGGATTGCAAGGGACCTTAAAACTCACCTCATTCCAACCCCCAGCCATAGGCAGGGACACCTTCTACTACACCAGGTTGCTCCAAGCCCCATCCAGCCTGGCTTGGTCACACTGGTTGTTGTTCTCGCATTTTTAAGAGGTTCCCTATTCCTGTCTTCATTACCTAATGATGTTCCATAACACTGCTCTTATTGCCTTAGCTGTGCCAAATGCTGAATCAGTGCCTGCCTGGCTATGCCATGAAGGCATTCTCTGGGACAAGGGAAAAATGAGAACAGTGATCAGTGGATTTGTTTCATTAATCACAGGCACGTTTATTACTCGCAAGGCAGAGTGAGTAATCCTGATGTAGAACTGTGAGTGTGGGCAGGCAGGGGCAGAATGTGACCTCCAGCAACCTGCCAACCCTTGAGCAAGAATAATAGGAGTGGAAACGGATTTGGGAGTGGAGGAAGTACTGGGTCTTCCTCTGGGTTCGTATTTTAAGCTGTTGGTCCTGTATGGCATTTCTGATAACTAAGAATAGCTGAGCACGTACAGCATAACCTTCACGGGGTTATTAAAGTGTCTTTCTACTCATCTAAAATGTGCACATTGCTTCAAAAATTTAGATATATGTGCGAGTGCACACATTTTTACCTTCTTTTTTCTCTCCTCTGAAATAGCTCTGGTTGCATCCAGCAGCCGAGGACGAGTAAATCCATTTAAGGTAAGAATTTTGCAGCTGGGTCGATTGTGATGCTCTGAAAATCACAACAGATTCTGTCTGAAGTTTCCAATAGAACAGATACCTTGGAGGGGAACATGACAGAAAATAAATAAAACACCTATTTATTTGTTTTGCTAGGTGTCATCCAGCAAAAAGGACCCACTGGTCCCTTCAGCAAACATTTTAGACAATATGACCAAATACTCAAAGAAAACATCTTTGTCTGGGAGCCGAGCTGGAAACAAGCAGAACCCTCTGGTTATAAAGCCCCTGACTCCCAAACCCAAGACCAAGCAGGTAATGTTTGTAGTCTTTCTTGCATCATTTCAGTGAGGAAAGAACAAAAAATTGAATTTTACCAGCTTTTATCAAGTATGAAACCCTGTGAGTAAGCAGCTTAGACGGCAGAATTCATTTAAGCACAGTGCAAAAACTATGAAAGCACATGAAACAGCAGGAAAAAAATCAGTTGTAGAAATTACTTTCTGTACTGAGCCTTGTGCTTTCATTTTAAATAGTGTAAACTGTTTATTTCTGCTGTGCTGGAATTCGATGGATTTAATGCTCTATTAATGCAAGTGATTATTATGTCCTGAGGAAAGGCTTGGGGTTTGTTCGGCTACATGGTACATGTTGTCTGAGAGTGAGGTGTTTTTACCTGTTCTTTCTTATTCTCCATTTCTGTAGGCTTTAGCAGCCTCCTTCTTCCAGCCTCGCACACCTACAACTAATCCTGGTGAAAAAACAGTGGAAGAAAGAGAAGAAAAAGCAGGAAATGAGTCCCAAGAAGCCAAAGTCACTGCACAGGAGAACACTGAAAACAGAAGGTGAGAGACACTTGCATCTCAACACCATATTCCAATTTTGATAGACATGCAAGTCCAAAACATATTTTATTTCTGAAGATGTTGGACTGGCCAAAGAAATACAACATGAAGATTAAAGTTTAGCTCAAAAGTTGTCACATTTGTGAACCCACTTCAGAAATGTGGGAGTGAGTAATAAATGAGCAATTCAAAATACAATTTTGGGGCTCTAAGCAACGGTTTTTGCCTTGATACTACTTGTAATGACCTTTGATAAATGAAACCATGCTGCTGTGTCAGTTCCAAGTATAGGAAATACTGAAAGTTTAAACATCTCTAGAAAATCTCAAAGTCTCAAAGCTGAGGGTCTTATGTGAAAAAGTAAAAACTTTATTTTAGTGGGTTTTTTAAAAGAGAAGGTCAACAAAAACTTGAATCACCTGAGGAGCTCATCTCTTCCTAGCTAAGGCTTTAATCTGTCTTGTTCCTGGGAAGCAGATGTATTTCCTAACAATCCCAATCCTCATGAAACCTGCATTATTACAATCATGTTTCATTTAGGCATCATTTAACTGAGGAAGATGAAGGTAATTATTACTCATTTGGACTGGCATTCTTTTCATTAACCTTTACAGATGATGGTCTACAACAAGTGGCAAGGAGAGCTCTGAGAAGGATGAGCTGAGACGTGCTAATGAATGTGCTCTATTTTTAGGTTGATGGGACCCTGTCAGAAAGGCAGAGAGCCATTGTGCTTTGTCATTCTAAAACTGGAATGTTCATCTCCATAGATAGATCACAGTTTTAATAAAAATGCTTGACTTGGTCTTGCCTTGTCAGCATGTTCTCTGAGCATCCTGCAGTGGGAGAGAGGAGGCTGCTGACTTGAGAGGTCTTGTCTTCTGAGAACAAAAAAGCCCAGTTAGGTGCTGTTCAGAAATGTTGCTTTGGGAGGATGTGGTTTTCCTATAATCTTCTTAACCAGACAATTTTTGTGTGCTTGCTTTAGACCAAAGACAGGTTTCCAGATGTGGCTAGAAGAGAACAGAGCAAACATTCTGACAGATAATCCTGATCTGAATGAAGCAGAAGTAATAAAAGAAGGCATGAGTCGATTTAGAATGCTGACATCAGAGGAAAGGATGGTAAGAAAAGATTCTCTAATTCTGGGTTTTTGATAATTTTTTCCCTCCAGTGAATCCCTAGGTTATTTTCACTTAGGAATTTTTTCTTTAAATTCCACTCTTGTCCATCTTTATGGATTTCAGTCTTGAATTGTGCCATGATCTATGACATATAATTTATGAAAATATAAACTGAATTATAAGCAATATCAGAAAGCAGCTTTTCCAAAGTGAGGCTTTTGAGAGGAATGTAATCAATGAACGAATAACAAAAGAGAAAGGAACGAGTTTAAAGTCACATAGCCAGGCTTAATTCACCGGCGCTTAAATTTGTTCTAATTTAACTTGTTGAGCTTTTTGGGCTTCTCTTTTCTCCAGAAAGACAATTAAGATCTTCAATTTCATATACAGTTTCAAAAGAAGTCCAGTTTTGAAGGCGAATGTTGTTAGAAGAAAGGAAAGTGAGGAAATAGTTCCTCACTTAATCCTTTTTAGTTCTTCACAGGAATTATATCAGTACCTTAAAAGCAGAGTAATAAGGTGTATAAAACAAAGTGGTGAGTTTTGTGGCCTAATTTGTAGTTTTCTGTTCTCCTTCAAAGGTGTGGACTGAGAAAGCAAGAGGAGGAAGAGTGGGTGACTTAGCAGAAGACAAAAAGAGGAAGCGTCCCGCAGCTGAGGAAGATGAAGTGAAAAAGAACCAGGAGCAGAAATCCGAGGATACAAATGTATCCAAAAAATCCAAGCCTTTAGATCAATCCACAAACAACAGATTGTCAGCTTTTGCCTTCAAGCAGAGCTAAATGAAGTGGGGCCTTCTCAGTGTCTGTGTTCTGAAAGCATTCATGGAAGAAATTCCTCTGTGTTGAGGAATTAGCTGCCATGCTCGAAGAGCACTGGCAAAAAGAGTGCCTGGCTCCAAATAGTCTGTTAGAGAGTGTTTTGTTATCAATTTTTGAGAGAAATGTTGAATCCCCTCTCACAATCTTTTACAAGTTGCTGCTCATGGGCCTGTTCCCTGGCAGCACAGCCCTGAGCAGTGCTGTGTAGCTGTGGTACACACAGTGTGCCTTGGTACTGGTGCTACTGGGTGCTAAATGCAGATTAATCCTTCTGGGGAGAGTGAACTACATTCAAAATCTGCCCTGTGGTTTTAGAGAGGCAAAATAATGGCTTCACTACCATTCCTACTGCCTGTGAGAGTAAGACACTCAAGGAAATGGGCGTGAGGGGGAGAAGGATGAACACCAGCAACATGTTAAGCTGCATTTTCAACATCTGTGGCAGTGGCAGAGCCTGATAAGGGCAGGGATAGAAAACCAGAGCAGAAGTTGAGTAAGGAAGGTCGGGTGTGCAAAGCCAAGCCATTCCAGACTGTGCAAAGGTGCTTTTCCAATCCGTGCCTCAGCAGGGTCCAGAAAGTGCTCAGAACTTGTAACTTTCTAATGTTTGTTTCTGTAATGTTTGTTTCTTTAATAAAATGTGGTTGTTTCTTTGTTTAACGTGGTGGAGTCTCCTTTGCAGTTGTAATTGAAGTAAACAGATTCCTACCTACCAGCCCTAAGGCAGTCAGCTGGTTTTACCCTGCTCTGGAGACAGGACACTGTCTAATAAATGTATTTGAAGCAAACTCAAATTTTGAAATGTTTTCTAAGGTCAGTTAAAATAATGTACATTTTTAGCATAATAGCTGAGACTGAAGAGTTCTCAAATTATTTTTTTTCCTGTGTTTGTACATCCTTTCATTGTTTTCTTTTTTCATTTCTCTTCATACTGGCAGAGGGTGCCCAGAGAAGCTGTGGCTGCCCCATCCCTGGAAGTGTCCAAGACCAGGTTGGACAGGGCTTGGAGCAACCTGGGATAGTGGAAGGTGTCCGTGCCCGTGGCAGGGGGTGGAACTGGATGTTCTTTAAGGTCCCTTCCCATCCAAACCACTGTGGTTATGACTGAAAATACATCAGTTGGACTTGATGATCTTAAAGATCTTTTACAACTTTAACAATTCTTTGGTTCTGTAAAAGGCAAATGCCTTTCCATTAAAAACACACTTTAAACATTGAAATCTGTAGAGTGAAGATTCAGTGAGATTTCAGTGAAAACCATTAAATTTTATCCTAAGAACAGTTTTATTAGACTATTTTAGCAATGGCTGTAGGTTACTTTGAGAAAAGAAAAAAAGGGTAAATAAAACCAGAAAATCCTGAAAACCTGACAACTTCAGTACTTTTGTCATCCAGTTTTTATCTGTTACTTCACATTTCATTTGTTTAAGCTGATAGTGGACAGCAAGTAATATTTAACATAAATAATTTTTTGCACTGAAATAATGCAGGAAGCTCAGGAGAGAAGCAGCACATTATAGTGATTTTTCTGCATTCTTTGGGAAGAAATTATTGTATCGGAGACTGGGATTGATTTTTCGGCAGTAAAGCCTATTTGGGTGTATTGGGGAAAATGGGATTGCAGTGGTAGGGAAAACATCCTGATGAAAAATTACTGAAAAATTGAAATGTTGTTCTCTTCTAGACTAGGTTGTTCTGAGGGTGACTTGAGCATCTCAAGTGTGGTTCTGGGAGATTTTCCAGGTAATTCTTGTCATCCACATCCAAAATCCATGTTTGAGCTGCCTGTCCAGAGCCCTTTCTACAGGCCTGAGGTTGGAAGTGGGCAGGGAAACCTTCCACTGGAGCTGGGGAGGCATCCACTGCTGCAGACAACTGGTCCTACAGAGCATCCAAAGTCCTCTTGGCTCCCAGGGGAGGGAGGAAACAGCCAAAGTAAACTTCCAGCGGAGTTTTCTGGGAGCTGGATGTTTGCAGTCATGTAGCTCTTCTGAACAAACACGCCAAAGGTCGGGTTAAAAGGAGGCTCCTGGAATTTAGGGGGTGATTTCATGGAAATCACTGGGGATATTGGACACTATCCCGCAGGTCCCTGATTTCCATGTGTTTTTTCTCTGTGCATAGCAGTTTTTGCAGTGTGACATTTGTGGGTTTCATCAGACCTGATGTCCCCAGCCTTGGGGTCACAGTCTGGCTCTCATGGCAGGTTAGAGCTGGCAAAGCTGTTTCCAACACCAGATTTGAAAATTTGCATCAGAGCTGCATGACTCTGGGTAGAATCATGGAATTTTTAAGGTTGGAAAAGACCTCCAAGGCCATCGAGTCCAACCATTCCCCCAGCACTGCCAAGGCCACCACTAACCCATGTCCCCAGGTGCCACTTCCACATGGTTTTAAAATCCCTTCAGGGATGGGGACACCACCACTGCCCTGAGCAGCCTGTTCCAATGCCTGACTACCCTTCTAGTGAAGAATTTTTTCCTAATATCCAATCTAAACCTCCCCTGGTACAACTTGAGGCTGTTCCTCTCATCTGGTCCCTTGTTCCCTGAGAGCAGAGCCTGAACCCCACCCAGCTGCACCCTCCTGTCAGGGAGTGTGCGGAGCCAGAAGGTTCCCTCTGAGCCTCCTTTTCTCCAGGCTGAGCCCCCCCAGCTCCCTCAGCTGCTCCTCCCAGGACTTGTTCCCTGGTGATTGCTGTCCACGGCCATAAAATAAACACCAAACGGGCTCTTGAGACCACGGCAGTGAAAATTTCAGCTGCTTTAGTGCTGGGAGGATCATCTCCCATGAGGCTGCTGTTACATTTCTATCATCAAAGATGGGTTTTGCTCTATTACACAGCTCCAGGCGGAGCTACAAATACATCCTCCATCACCTGGAGCCTTCCAGGGAGCTGTGCTGAGCTGGCTGGGAACAGGGCGCACTCATCCAGCAACAGCACCGGCAGTACAGGGATAAGTATAAACCCTAATTCAAGTGGAAATGAAATGCCAGGCCAAGTAACAGAAAATGTGAAACGGATTTTCAAGTGAAAACAGTTAAATCTCTACTATCTGGTTTTGATTAGTTAGTTAGTTAGTTAGTTTGTTTGTTTTCAATCTCTTTTTTTTAAAGAACATTGCTGAATAATTCAATAGAATTTCACTGAAGTCTTCAGAAACGCTTGCTTGTCCTGAATTTGCCACCTTTCCACTGGAAATTGGAACTTGGAAACTGTGCCAAGAAACCTGCCTGATGTTTTTTCTTTGGCTGTGCTACAAATCCCAGCGACTGGGTTTGATGTTTGGACTTGGTGATCTTAGAGGTCTTTTCCGAGCCAAATGATTCTGTGGAATGGGAGAGTCAGGATGGATCCATCACTCTTGGATTCTCAGCGTGGATCTGGGCAAGGGAGAGTCTGTATTTGGACAAGATTTTCCCTCTCAAAGGTCTTCTGGCTGTGAGACGCACCTCAGCTTCCTTCCAAAGAACGTAACTGTGCTGGTCATGAAGTGACCTGGTGGTCCTGGCTGGATAATCCAGGCAGGAGATGAGTTGTGAGAGCTGCCTGTGAGGAAGTCGGGTGTCTCATGGAGTTCTGTAACAGAGAACAGCAGATCCGGCTTCTCCCTCTGCCTGGTTGATGCACTAAAGGTGCTCAGCTGCATGCTGCTGAACAAATTTAATAGTAAATAATTTACTTAAAGGCAGGCAAAACACAAATACCGACCCAGGCTGTGAAAAGAGCCACTTGATCCTGACTCAATTGGACACGGACGGCAGGGAAAATTTGCAGGAATAGTTTCAAGCCATGTGTTGCCAGGGAACAGTCTGGTCTCCAAATGACATTATCGGTATCTCGGGGTAATAACGGTGAGGAGCAATCGAGGGGAGCGATGCAGGGACACGGCTGCTGTTCCCACCTACCTGGGGTGTGAGCCCAAAGCCACCCTTGGTTGTGGAATGGGGTTAAATGGAATGGAATGGGGGGACCTAAAGATCGTCCTGGCTGATATCAGGTAGCTTCTGTTGGAACAGGTCCATGTGAGCCTGGAGACTTGTGTTCCATGTCTGGTTTCACATTCATAAATATGAATTCGCCTGCTACAGCCTACCTTGGCCAATCCCTCTGAAGTTTTCCAAATTTTGGGGGGGAAAGGCCCATTGGCATGAGATCCTGTGTCCTTGCTCTGCGAGGGCAGGAAAAGAAAGCTGGGGCAAGGCAAAACTGCTGCCCCCACTTCCAGTCTCATCCCTAAACTGTGAGACCCCACCGAGGAAGTTAAAGTGCAGATCCGATCTGCAGAAAACTCCTCAGACCCCAGGGATCCTCTGTCCTCATGGAGCAACAAATCCTCCTGTAAGAGATTAGTATTTTAGGAGCCTGTAATCAATTTTGCTCATTATTCTGGGTAATAGAATTAAACTGCTCGTGATTCACTCATTCAACTGACGCACTGTGATTCCAGGGGCTGATAAATCCCAGGCTGCATTTCCAGAGCATAGGAAGGATGTCCGTAGGCCGAGATGTTGCCATCCATCACCTCTGTGGGCTCAGCTTTTATTCCAGGATCACGTTGAGGCCACGTCCTGGCTTGCTGTTAACAGCAGGATTGATCTGCTTTGCTCTCTTGCTGCTTGAGCTGTTAATGATGCGCTGGGTCGGCGCAGGTGGTTTCAGAGAGTGGAATTCATCATCTCTAAGCCCTGAGCCCAGCCCTAAATGATCCTGTTTTGTAGCCAACAGAGGAAAAACAGGTGTCTTCTGGGCATGATTTCTGTTTATGTTGACAGCTTTTTAGCAGCTGTTGGTGCAGAAATTCCCTTTGAAACACCTTTAAAATGGCTTCATCTGCCCCAGTGAAGACTGTCCAGGGTATTTCACCCTTAACCTTGGCATGGAGAGGTTTCTTTTGGGGACTCCACTCTTCCAACCCTGAGAAGCACCTTTGGCACACAGGGAACGATGCTCCAGCCCTTGCCAGCTGGGTCCCACTTGGTGCCACCAAAGCCACGAGGAAGCTCAACAGACTAAAGCGGGTCAAGGAGCAGGAGCCTGAACACAGACCTGCTCCATCCTACCCCTGTTTGATATTTTCCCCACTTTCAAGGACAAGAGAGGCCTCTGAAGGGCTTTCCCATGGACCTTGGCCCGCAGCAGCCTCCCCTGGCTCTCGCAAGGACCCCCCAGCACCCTCCAGTGGGTGCACAGGGCTTTCACCTCCTCTAAACCTTATTCTGCATCTCAAAATAATGCAAGTTACAGTCTCAGGGTTTTTTGCACTTTCTGTTTTGTTGCTCTTTAAGAATTTCTTCTCTTTAAACAGAGAAAATAACCTTGAAGCTCTGAGCGAGCTGAGGGGAGAAAAACAGGGCACATCCCCTCCAGGGAAGGATCTGGAGGACAAGTCTGATGAGGAGCAGCTGAGGGAGCTGAGGGGGCTCAGCTTGGAGAAAAGGAGGCTCAGGGGGGACCTTCTGGCTCTGCACAACTCCCTGACAGGAGCGGGCAGCCAGGTGGGGGTCAGGCTCTGCTCCCAAGGAACAGGGACAGGACAAGGGGAAACAGCCTCAAGTTGCACTGTGGAAGGTTTAGATCAGGTATTAGGGAAAATTTCTTCAATGGAAGGGTGGTCAGGCATTGGCACAGGCTGCCCATGGAAGTGGTGGGATCACCATCCCTGGAAGTGTTCAAAAATCACGTGGATGTGGCACCTGGGGACATGGGTTAGTGGTGTCCTTGGCAGTGCTGAGTTAATGGTTGGACTTGATGGTCTTAGAGGTAATTTCCAACATTAAATGTTCATTAATTCTTCTGGTTTATAGCCTGCATTTCACCTTTTTTGGTATATATTTAGAAAAAGCAAAGAAAAATTTATTTGAGAAGGCTTAATGAGAACATGGGGTGTAAATAACAGGGAATTATCAACAAAATCTCATCGTAAGATACTCCAAAAACCCAAAAGGCCAAGTCTCAGTGCTTCTTCTTACCCAGCTGATGTAGGGTTATGTTTCAGAGGGAGAGGACACCACTGTGGCTGGAAATTGGGCTGTGTCCTTCTAGATCTTGGCACAAATCCCAATTATCTGAACCTACAAACTCCGTGTTGGCAACAGAACTGCTGGCATCAGCTCCTGTGGGTGCAACCTCTGCTCAAACATCCCCAGAAAAAGTGGTTTTCTGCACAGCCAGGCAGTGATCACACTGGCAAATAAGCTGGAAACTGCCCTTCTCGCCCCATAAAAAGGAGAAAAATTACAACCAGCTCCCACAGCAGCTGAGCTCAGGCTGTTACGAAGTCAGGGTTGACTCCGAAGGGAGCTTATATTCTTTTCCAAGAAAACAAGGAAAGCAAAGACTAGGGAGTGCTGAGATGCTTGGACGCCCTTTGCTAACCCCTTTTCTGTAGGGATGATTAGGTCTCAGTGGTTTGAAGCTTCTCAGGAGCGTTACCCAGCCCCCTGAACCGTGACTGCTCGGCCGGCATCCAAAGGGAAGCGCAATCCTTCTGCCAAGGCCCAGAGATGTTTTTAGTGAGGGAACTTGTGTGGTTCAAACAGAGGGTTTGGACATCCTCAGAGGATTGGGAAATGAGCTGGGTGTCTGAGGAGCAGCAGGGATGCAGTTCAGGGCTCCAAATCCTCTGGTACAGCAGTTCCTGTTCCCGATCAGAGCCCGGGGCAATAAAACGGAGTAAAGCCTGGCTGGCTGCAGGCCCCTGGATTTCACCTGAGTCATCCTGACTCTTCTGGTAAAACCTGTGATCAGAAACCAAATGATAAATGTGGAAATGTGAAGCGTGTTACAGCTGCTGGGGTATTTTTTTCTTTTTTATTTCTTTTTTTTCCCTCTTGCTTGTCTTAGTTCAATGCAGCTCTTGTGTCAGGAGATGGAGGAAAGCCAGTGAGTCACACTCCACACCCCACCCTCTGACAGCTCCTTCCCCTCCTTATCTCCCCAGCAATTTACCATTTCCTAGGCACAAGAGGGGGACAATTTGTCCCTGCTGCCTCAAGGGCCGATGAAAAGAAGGGGTTTGTGGCTCCTTTAGATCCTGGCCATTTATTTGATTGCAATCCAGAAAATATGAGTCCCCCTGCTCGTGCTTGGGTGATGGAGCATTCACCCTATGCTCAGCTGAGCCTTTAGACTCAGTTTCCAGCTCATAAAATCCCGGAATAGCTCCAGCTGGAGGGGACCTGTGTTCCAAAAATCTGCTCCAGCATTTATTTGTTCACCAACACTTGAACCCACGCTGTGCTCTGTCTGCTGGGTTTGCCCCAAAAGTGCCCAGGAGGATGCAGGATGCTCAAGCCACCTTTTAGGGTGACATGCCAACAAGATCCCCACGGATTCCCAAAATATTTGGTCTTGGTCATGAGAGTTAGTTAGTGGGAATACGAAAACACTGGGACACACCAGCCCTGCAGCAGGAAGGTCTCTGCAGAGATCAGGGGTCTGAGGGGATGGAAGCCCAGCTGGGATGAGGTGGTGGGAATGGTCACAAAGGAGGGTCAGTCCACTCCTGGGATCATTCTGGTGACTGCATCCCAAGGCCAGTGGCCTACAGCACCTCGGAGTGCTGATGGTGGCATTCCAGCAGTGCCAGGGAGTGACTGGGTGGGATGTGCCAACATCACCCTGGTGGGAAAGGGACCAGCTCTGGGAGTTTGAGGGGATGGGGAGAAAATGGAAAATGATGCTGAGAGCTGCTGTGCAGGGCACAAACCTGCATCCCAGCAGGACCTGCCCCATCCATCCCCATCCCCATCCCCATCCCCATCCCCATCCCCATCCCCATCCCCATGCCAATGCCACTCGCACTGGGCTCCCCACAGCCCTCCCCCACGTTGGGGTGATGGAACCCTACAGCAGCTTGGGGCTGAATCCCCAGCTCGTGCCTCAGCCCAGGGAATCCTTCCCATAACCTCAGCCCACACCTCAGCCTGGAGAACCCCAATACCCCCAGCTTGAGGGATCTCCCTTGTACCCTCCTGCCATGCCTCAGCCCAGGGATTCCCACTGTACCCCCAGCCTGGGGGGTCCCCCCGTACCTCCATCACACATCTCAGCCCAGGGATTCCTCCCACACTCTCAGCCCAGGGGGTGCCCCATATCCTCAGCCCCAGTGATCCTTCCATAACCCCAGCACATCTCTGTCTGCGGGATGCCCTCCTGGACCCTCTGGACTCCCAGCCGGGGTCTCAGCCCAGGGATCACTCTGGATCCTCCCGTAGCCCCAGCCTGGGGCATCCCCCCATGCTCGCACACCTCATCCTAGAGGATTCTGGATCCTGGAGATCTCCTGGGATATCCCCATAGCCCCTGCCCATGCCTCAGCCCAGAGATCCCCCTGGACCCCGAGACCCGAGCACCCCCCGTACCCCCAGCCTGAGTCTCAGCCCGGGGACCTCCCTGCACCTCCAGCCCAGATCTCAGCTCGGGGGATCCCCTCTGATCCTCCCGTAGCCCCAGCCAGGAGCACCCCCCGTACCTCCAGCGCACACCTCAGCCCAGAGGTCCTCCCCGTACCCCCAGCCCAGGGATCCCCTCGAATCCCCCTGCACCCCCAGCCCGGATCTCAGCCCGAGGGATCCCTCAGTACCCCGAGCCCCGAGCATCTCGCTGTATTCCCAGCCCGGGGATACCCCGTATCCTCAGCCCCGAGGATCCCCTCGGGCACCCCGCACCCCCGGCCCACACCTCAGCCCAGGGACCCCCCTGTACCCCCAGCCAGGGTCTCAACGCGGGGGATCCCCTTGGATCCCCTCGGGCTCCCAGACCGGGGTCCCCCCTCTGCCCCCAGCGCTCAGCTCAGCTCGGCGGTCCCCTCGGACCACCCGGTTCCCCCATCCCGGGTCTCAGCCCGAGGGATCCCCCCGTACCCCATCCCGGTCCCCCTCCCGCCTCACGGCAGCGGCGGTGACATGGCGGCGGCGGCGGCCAATGGGGGCGGCGCGGGCGGGATAAAAGCGGCGGCGGCGGCGGC
>VZTE01001108.1:871566-888930 GCA_013397775.1 Eulacestoma nigropectus
CGGCGGGGACGGGTGGCGGGGAGAGCGGCCCCGCAGCGAGGAGGACAACGACCTGAGCCTGCCCAGCCTGGCCGCCGCGTACAGCTCCATCCTGCGGGCGCTGGGCGAGGACCCGCAGCGGCAGGGGCTGCTCAAGACGCCCTGGAGGGCGGCCACTGCCATGCAGTTCTTCACCAAGGGCTACCAGGAGACCATCGCGGGTAGGGAGCGCTCCCGGGGCGGGAGGGCTGCGGGGATGGAGCGTCCTGCTTGGGTACCAGCTTTATTCCTTAAAGTAAATTTCTTAAAACATCGTTGCCCTTGTCACCGCATCACACATCTGGTGCTCCCTTGCCATCACCTGTATGTCTCGCTGTCCCCTCCATCCCCAAATATCTCGGCTTTTTTTTATTAAACTCTGTGCAGGTAAAGTTTCCGTTCTGCTGTAAACCTCTCGTTTGGGTGAGCTGAGCAAGTGCTTTTGCTTTCTCTCTTCTGATGGAAACTTTTCAAGCCGTGGCATAGGAACTTGTGGGTTCGCTCCTTCCTCCCTCCCCGGCTGAGCGAGGCTGTGTTCAGACAGAGTGGGAATATTTGTTTCGATTAGCAGACAGAAGGGGTTTGCATTTTCTCAGGAAAAGTCCTGTTCTGCTGATCAAGTGAGGCTTTTCAAAGGTGGGAATGAAACTTAGGGAAGAGAGGTAAGGAGAGAGGAGGGGACAGGGAGATCCCTTCCCCACCTCAGGGTCCCAGCAGCAAATGCAGGTGTGGAGAGGAACCCCAGGTTCACATCCCTGCCCCAGCTGAGAGTCTCTGCTTGCTGGATGAGGGCGTGAGGAAAGGAACTGGGTGGGATATGTTCTCACCAACAGCTCGTGGCTCCAATGCAGGGTACGTACTGCTTGAAAATCCATTTTTTACATCACTTTTCCTCTTCTCAGCCTCCTGACAAAGGACTGTACCCTGTACAAACAGTAAAAAAGAACCTGGAGAGCTGGGGAATTCCCCTTTCTGCTCCTTCTTACAGTAAAAGGCAAGTCCCTGTTAGTAAGGGATGCAAATAGTGTCAGCAAGGATCTCTGAGTGTGGCTGGGGAAGGAGCTGCTCCTGCTGTGCTCTCTGGAATACAGCACTGGTGCGCTGAGCCTGCCCCAGAGCTGCACCAGGCTCAATGCAAAGGCTGAGCTGTGCTGATTGATGGCGTCAGGGAGCTCCTGCTGGCACATCAGAGTCCTTTTCTAAGTGCACTGTGCTTCAACTTAAAGGCTGGTTTTTGTGTTTAGTTTCTTTTTTATTTCTCGGCTGTTGGCTCTTTTGAAATCAGGTTACTACAACTTCCAGCATTGACTTACTCATGGCCAGCTTAAACTCTTGTGCCAGTATTGTGTCCCATCTTGCCCCAGGAGCAGCATTTCTGCCTTGCAAGTTGTTTTGCCTTTCAGATCAACCTAAGGTTTTGGGTTCCCATCAGGAAATAGGCTCTGGGCTGCAGTGGCCATCCTGGTTCCTCTCTTAGTCCTGCTGCACGGTGTGTTTGAGGTGAGGTTTCGTCAGGGTTTCATGGTATAGTCCTTTGTTTACTGGGGTTAACTTTCCTTATTTTACTGCTGTAAAACACAGGAGGTTTCTCAGTCATCCTGTCAGGCTCTAGCAGAAGGAATTTTTTTAGTGATAACTTGAGCATGAATTTCTGTGCTGAACCTGGATGTGGTTGCTGCCCTTCCTAAGTCCTCTCTTATCTTGCTGCCACTTTTATGTGCACACATTACCTGAAGTAATTTTAAAGGCTTTTTTCTGCTCCAGGGTGGGTTCTCTGAGATCTCAATGGTCTTCTAATCTCTCACATTCATTTAATTAAGCAGAGTAGTTCTGGATACTCCCCCCCTCTGATTCTCCATACCTGGGAGAGAGCTGTATGATATCCAAGGGTAGAAAATCTCACTGCTGGGTGCTCTACTCCTGGACTGCTTTTCTCTTTTTAGGAAATGGTGTGAAGCTGTGATACCAACATTCCTTCCTGTGTCAGGTGGGGAATCCTTTTACTTTCCAGCTACTCACCTCTTCTTGCAGAATGCTCGGCTTCCCCTTTTCTCACTTTTCCCAGCCAAACAGAAGGAAGAGCTGTAGCCAAAGGACAAGCTCACTAGCAAAACAAGTAGTGGATGAGGAGTTTGTTGGGAAAGTCAATATGAGTAAATTCTTCTTGAGAGTTTTAAATACCTCATGAACCCTAGAGCCAACAGCTGCAGAATTTTGGGCACAAGAGTAGCTTTGGGACTGCTGCTGTCTCGGCTGCAGCAACCTGGTGTGCTGTTCCCTTGATTGTACTAATCCAGCTCTCTGCCTGGCCAGGCTGTGAACTGGACCAGCAAATGGCTTATGAAAGAGAAAATGAACCAAAACAACCCTGAACCCTCCCCAAAAAGCAGCCCTGACCTCTTGTTTTCTCAGGCTTTTTTTGCAGCTTACTCAGCTCCCTGTGTGGAGCTGTCTGGGTAGGCAGAGGTTAAAGCAGTGATTTGCAGGGTGTGTTGTGAGGAGTGTTTCTATTTTATCCCTGCAACAGGCAGAAGATCAGGGGCTGTTACAATAGCTGCAAAGCTCCATCTTCCCGAGAGAGGTTCCTCAGGTGAAAGCTGGGTGGTGGTTGTGGTTGTACAACCACGTGGCCAGAGGCAAAGTGTGTTCCAATGGGTCCCTGCCGGGCTCCCAGACCCTGCCAGGGTGCAGAGGTGCTGCCAGAGTGTACAGCCAGGAAGGAGAGACACAGGTCAACTGGGGTAGTGAATGTCAGAACAGGGGCAGGCTTTAAAATCAGCCCTGTGACCTTGTTTGCTGCAGCGTCTGCCCTGGGGAGGCAGGAGAAAAACCATTAATTTCTGAAAGAGTTTTCATTTTCCACAAAGGAACACAAAGAAAGATGTGATAGATATACACTCAGATTATAGAATTGTTTAGGTTGGAGAAGCCCTCTAAGATCGAGTCCAACCATTCCCCCAGCACTGCCAAGGCCACCACTGACCCCTGTCCCCAAATGCCACATCCACACAGCTTTGAAATCCCTCTGGGGATGAAGACTCCACCCTCGCCCTGAGCAGCCTGTGCCAATGCCTGACCACTCTTTCAGTGAAGAAATTTTCCCTAATACCCAATCTAAACCTTCCCTGGCACAACTTGAGGCCATTTCCTCTTGTCCTGTCCCTGTTCCCTGGGAGCAGAGCCTGATTCCCCCCCAGCTGCTCCCTCCTGTCAAGGAGTTGTGCAGAGCCAGAAGGTCCCCCCTGAGCTTCCTTTTCTCCAAGCTGAGCCCCCTCAGCTCCTTCAGCTGTTCCTGGTGTTCCAGACCCTTCCCCAGCTCTGTTCTCTTCTGGAGAGTGTAAATTTGCCAGTGCACTGCCAGAGGTCTGTATTTGGTGTGCATAAGTCTCCCTCACAGTCTTATTGCAGGGGATTGGACCAGATGGTCTTTAAGGATCCCTTCCAGCCCAAACCATTCCATGATCTTGTGTCTGAGAGCATAATACACTTGGAGCATGGTTGAATGTGCTGGTCATTCGATCTCCTGTCCTGGGTGTTGCCACTTTGCTTCCATGACACCTGATTGTATTTGTATGTTTATATTTCCCATAGCTTAACTTCGTAGTATTGTAGGGAAGATAACACCTAAATTCTGTCTCTCCATTCAGATTTGTGAGTAGCAGAGAAGCTGATTTTGCTTTCCAGCTTCCCCTGTGTGTGTTTTTCCTTGCTTGTTCTCAGCAGTGCAGAGTGACAGTGTTCCTGCCTTACCCCCTATTCATCTCTGCTATCTCTGTTCTGCAGCTGCTCAGTGTTGTGTGTCAGACCCATTAGTAGAGTTTACTTGTTAAATATCTCTATCTGGCTCTTTCTGCTAATTCCAGATTGTCATTTATTAATCCTGGCTTTACTAAAGGCCTCAACCTCTTTCATTGACAGGATGTATTCAAATGTGCTGTTCTCACTTCTGTAGTACCAATCATCACACTTGGATTGGAGTAGCAAGAATGCCTCTAATGATTTCAAATAAAACCCACCTGGGGACCAGATTAAAAATCCTGACAGCTCAGTGCAGACACTTGAGCACCGGTGTAGACTCACAGCTATTGCAACAGAAACCTCTCAATGTGTTGGTGAGGATGGCAGAGCAGAAAAGTCACCAAAAAAGCAACTTCGGATTTCATGCAGTGCTCCTGTGCCAGCATCCAAGAGCATGTTCTCTTTCCCAGGGTCAGATCTATTGGCTTCTTACTTCTGGGTGCAGATTATATTTCAGAACAGCCCCCTTGGTTAATGAAGGTTAACAGCAGGGCTGTGAGAGCCAGGTGCCTTTAGCTTTTTGGTAGCTGGTTCAGGCAACTACCTGCCACACAAAGGTTAAACCTTGTCCCTCCTTCTACTAAAGGCTTCGTGTCATGCTCAGAGGTGCTGTCTGAGGGTCCAGTAATAAATACTACAAAGCACAAGTGTGTGCAAAGGCAGTAAATGAGTGAATA
Organism: Eulacestoma nigropectus; assembly: GCA_013397775.1. NCBI lineage: Eukaryota > Metazoa > Chordata > Aves > Passeriformes > Eulacestoma > Eulacestoma nigropectus. The sequence continues at coordinate 876,060 of VZTE01001108.1, forward strand.
AATGGAGGTGCAGACAGCACTAACTTGTAACTGAAGCTGAAGGTTTCAGACCCAAGCAACTGGTAAGTTACAGAAACAGTGTCAGGGATTCTGCCTTTGAAAGGTGAATCATAAATGAGTTGGTTTGGATTGTGTAATCCTGTAGGAAACATTAAGCATGGGGTTGGACGAGCTGCCTGCATCTGCAGGAGGAAGTTAAGTTGTTCCCTTCAGCCATGAACACTCAAAGCAAAACCACACGTTCACCAAACTGGGCTTGCTGGTGGTGGTGGGAGCTGCTACCAGGGAGGTCTCCCAGCCTTTATTCACATAAGCATGGCAGCTCTCAGGCATGTTGGCAGGTTCAGCTGTCCTTTCAGCGTGTTTTACAGGGAAACGAAAATCAGAAATACTGGGAGGGGATAACTTTGCTTCCTGAACCTTTGTGGTTCGAAAGGCTGCGTGTTGTTTGCCTGGAAGCCAAGTGACTCTGCTGGGCAGCTTTTATTTCAAAGCGAATAACTAGTTAGGTAATTTCCTCACTCTTTTGTTTATATGCTTTTCCTACACCCAAGGGTGAAAAAATTCAACTGTAATATTCTTTTTCTTCTAGTCTGATGACGATTTGGTATTTTTATAGAGGACAACAGCGGTGTAAGCTCATAAGTTTTTCCAGCCTGCTCGGTTTGCTGTGCTGAGGTGCTAAGCACTGCTGTGTCAAAACACACAGTGCCTTAAGCAAACAAGGCTGTTTGATCAGCAGCACTGCCCTTTGCGAGGAGCTGGGGAGGTGCTGTACTTTCCTGGAATCGAGGTACTGCTGGCTCATCCATGAGGACACGGATGCAGGACCGTAATCTATTAGCAGCTGAAACCTCAGCATCGTTGTGCTCCAGCCAGGGTTTGTTTCTTGTAAACCAGAGGGTGGGAGATACAGGGTTGTTCAGGGCAAGGGTTTTCGGGGTTTCTTCAACCTCTGCCCCAACATAAAGGAAGCCTACTGTGCTGGAACACACACTAAATGCAGTGAAACTTCTGGGAACTGGGACTCTCCTGGACCATCTCTCCTGCCTGTTAATGCTCAAGTAACACTAAGCTTGGTTGGGGTTTTGTCAGGAATTTATTAAATGTTGTAATCTCTCGGATCTGAACTGTTACAGGCTCCTGATCCTTCATGTTGCTCTTCCAAAGTGTTTTGTCTTTGATTTTTCCTTTGTTTCAGTTTCAGAAAGAAGTGTTGATGAGCACCTTCTGTGACATGGGACATTGAAATGGTTATTGAAATCCTGATACATTTTAATGAGCATCTCCATAACGCTGCTTTCCCTCATATCAATAAACCTCCTGACAGAGGACAACTTCTAGAACCTAATCTTGGCTTCATCTGTCTGCAGTAGCTGATCTGTTATGAATAGATTCCAGTCTCACTGCAACATGGAGGGTGTGTTACAGGAAAACAAATCTGTACAAATCACGGCCAGAATTAATTGAACAGCAATAATGCTTTTCCTTTATCTTTGCTTCTATGAAATGTCCCTTAAATCACATGGCTGGTTTACCTCCCTTCTGGTAACTGAGGGATTAAACTTTGCTTCTGAAGCAGATGTTCCTGTCTGAAGTTGAGTGTCTGTTTCCAGTCTTTCGGTGATGAAATCTGCAATAGTAGCCAGAAACTTGAGAATTCTTTTGTTTCTAAGGTTTCTCCTGGTTCCTGCTAGGAGGGTGTGTTATGACAAATGCTCATTTCTTGGCAACTCTTGCCTATTTAAATAGTCACATGGCATCTCAGGCTGTGCCTCTTTATAGGGCTCTTCAAGACTTCTTGAGGCAAATGACATACCCAGAGCCTCCCCTTTATTAGCAACCTGAAGTCATTAACTTTCTGCAGCAGTACAAGCCCTTTACATTAATGTTTTTATAGCCTGATTCTCTGTATGCATAATAAATTCCTGGTGCCTTTTTAATACTCAAAGGCTGCAATAATTTTCTTGTTGCTTGTCTGGAATATTTTCCCTAACTACATTACCTCTAGTGTCATCACAGGAATAAATAAAAAACAAAGTCAGGTTTGGCTCTACATTTTACTGCTTACCCAGCAGTAGCTGAGAGGTTTTTACAGCAGTTTCCTTCCAGATTTCATCCTGAGCCTGCAGTCTGCTGGTTTCCCTGACACACATTCAGCTGTTAACTCGTGTCTCCTGCTGCCAGTTACATCTGTCCTCAGCTGGGGAGGAACTCCTTGAGAAAGGCAGTCAGAAATCTGCCAGCATTCCCCAGGTGGTTCTGCCTTAAAGCCCCGTCAGCCTTTGGTCCCTGGCCCATGGCGCTGCTCCTCTGGAGCATCCTCCAAACCATGACCTGGTTTATGCAAGGTCCCTGCCATTGCTTTGGCTGTAACTCTGTTCCTGGAGGTGCCTGAGCTCAGCCAGTGCTCAGCCAGTTTGTTCCAGCTGGTGGGTGTTGCTGTGGTGAGACTCATCCCATAGGATGTCATCCTGCCTTGGCCTGAGCCCATCCCTGCCCTGCCTGTGGCAACCTGTGGCACGTGAGGGTCACTGTGAGAGCAGAGGACAGTGGGGACAGCCCGGACCTGTGCAATGGGTGTCAGCAGAACCTTGTGTGCCTTTTGTCTCTGCCAGGATGGATGAGCTCAAGCAGCAGTGTCAGAGAGTTCCTGAGGCTGCCTTCATCCCACTGGCACTGAGCAAGCTGCGCTTAAATTGGAGCTGTGAGGCAACTTAACACCACGGGGCAGTGCTTTAGCTCCTGGTGAGAACAACCTGCATCGCTTTACTCCCAGGCATAGTAAAAAGGGCAGCTCTGGAGTGCTGCCATCCTTCATCCCCTTCGCCTCCTGAGCCCATTCTGGGTGGGCTCTGCCTTCTCTGGTTGCCAGAGGTGCTTTTGCTTTCCTGTGTCACATTAAAGCCATGCAAATAGTTTCTATAGCAACAGGTATCTTTGCTTAGCTCTGACGCAAAATCCTGAAAGGTCTTTCTCATTCTGTCTGCATCCGGTCCTGATTTTTCATTTTATCAACTCCTTTTTGAAGATAAAGGGCAAATTAATTCTGCTCTGTTTCAGGAGTTAACTTGCAGCACAGGTGACTGTTCAGTTTCAAGAGCCCACTGAAGTTTTCACACCAGGAACTGAACTTTGAGCTGAAGGAGAAATCAGCTGGAATAATCCAGAGAGCACCCTGACTGTACAAAACATGAAATCAAACTAGTGAAGAAGGCAGCGTGGCCTAGTAGGTAGAGTGAAAGAATGGGAAAAGGGGCAAAAAATTGTCCTCAGCTTTGCTTCTGGCCTGGTTGGTCTGAGGCTGTTTCCCCTTCTGTCCTTTCAGCTCTGTTAAATTCTCCATAACATGTGCTGCAGGATACAGGCTGAGCTTCTCGGGGCCCTGTTTGATGCTATTGCAAGTGGAAAAACTGGAGGAAAAAAAAAAACAATTCAAAAAAACCTCTAAAAAAAACCTAAAAAAACCACCCACGACAAATTTAGATAAAGTGGTGTTGCCTCCCTGCACAAGGTGTTTTGAGTCTCTGCCAGAGAAGTCTCCCATGTAATTACTGCAAACAACTGCTGCAGCGGGACACAGGTAGAAGCAGCTGTGAAAAGATGCTCTGCTCACTCTGCTTTTGTCAACACGGGGCTTGGGCTCCAAAGGGGGAGGAATAGGGATGGGCAGGCTTCAAGCTGTGCTGGTTTTCAGGAAGAGAGGCTTGTGAAGTGTGAGCAGGAGGGACTAGAGCAGAGTGGGGGTGAATGGCCTCTCAACACCACGGCCATTTACTCAGGTGGTGGCCTTCAGCCTCACATTTTGTTTTCCCTGTGTGTCCTTATATCACCTGGCATTTGTGGAGGAGTTTTTGGAGGGCCTAACACTGAGCTGATTTCTTCATTTGTGGGCCTTTCTTCTCAAGGAGTGACTGGTGCTGACAAAACCAGCACATCTTGCTGCAGGCACAACTGCAGGTCTTGTCTGTGACCTGGCTGCAACTCGCTGCTAATATTAAATAAATATAAGGTGCAAAAATGGCAAGACCACTATAAATAAGAAGTGTGAAGCACCCCACAGCTCTGTGGCTGCATCTTTTATGTGCAGATCTGTTTTCTGCCCTCTAAAACTCCTTTGGCTGTGAGGGGGCATTGCCCACCCTGCTGAGACTGGGCTATGGCATAAGAGGGGATGTGCAAGAAGGGTGGATGACCTTTGTGTTCCTGTTTGGTTGCTTTGGCCAAGAGAGGGATGCAGGATGCCTTTTGTTCCTGGAGTTGCCTGTGTGGTACTGCTGAGGTCACCTAAACTTCCCTTTGGCTGAGCTGTCTCCATGATACAACACAGCTGCGAGAGAAAGTTTGTGAGGATCTACTAATACATATTTTGTACGTTAATTAGTGTGTGTATGCATCTATATGCACATGGATATGAGGCTTCATGAGTGAAATACCTTCTGCTGTAGCTCTGGCCCTGCTCTGTGTCACACATTGCCACGACTCTTAATGAGAATTTGGCCATTCCTGGCTGTTCTGAACAATCTGCTTTTTCGGGCGCGCTGACGTAAATCCATATCTGACATCGGCCTCTGATATGCTCCTGGCAAGGCTGGTGTGAGCCGAGCTGGGGGTCTAATAACAGCAGCAGTCACTCTGGAGATGCTTCGTGGATCTGTTTGGATTTTGTTTTAATAACTCTGGCCACAGCAGCAGGTTTTGTGCAACCACTGTTTGCCTTTCTGCTGTGGAAATGGCACAGCTGCAGAGTGCTGCAGGAGGGAGCTCAGAACCCAGACAGCTGCTCTGTCTCCCCTTCCCTCTCCTGTGATCCTGGTCAGATCCTCTGTTTCGGATTCTCCCTTTTCCTGGCTGAATTCACAAGTACACAGCTGCGTGATGCTGCCCATGTAATCAAAACCCTCTCCAGCAGTGCTCGGTGTAAACCAGACCCTGAAATTTGAGGAACACAATCATGTGCCTTCACAGAGTTGTTCCCTGGCCTTTTTTATGCCCTCTACTCCTGCTCTCTGACCCGATCCAAAGCCTTCTGGGATTCATCCTGGCTGCCCTGCGGGTTGCCAGCCCTTCTCAGGAAAGAACACGCGTCGCAGGCGGAGCGTCTCGCGCACCGTTTCCAGGGTTACCTGTGTAGTGCTGATAGCGAGCAGGAAATTAAAATGCTCCGTGATGATGATCCCTTATCGACAGCAGATGGTGGCCATTAGCTGGACGTGCGTGTCAGGGGAAGGCACCAAGGCAAGCAGAGCAGACACAGCTGTTGGATTTGTGTCACCACCCCTGCAGGTGCTCCGTGGTGCATGGAGGGCAGTTCCTGAGAGCCCTGCTCTGGCTGTGGTGTGCGGGACTCTGCTTTCCTGGAAGTAGCTCCAAGGAGTCAGTGTGGCTTCCAGCTGAACTTGTTTGCAGAGTTCCTTGTCCTTGTTATGAGCCCATCTGTACAGCTGGTTGTCTCCTGCAAGTGTCTCCCTCATGTACAACTTATTTCTCTTGTTCTTCAAAAGACCTGGTTTCTTGGCTTGGGACCATTCTACTTTTAAGCTCTCTGAGCATGGTCCTGCAATCTGTGTGGAGACTGATGGGCTGTAACCTGTGCCAGGCTTGTTTGGGGACTTGTCAAGGGACTGCTGAAAGTAGAAAATCAACTGAGGATCCATCCAGCTGAGCTCTGAGATTAGCCAAGTGTCATATTATATGTTCCTTTTCTTCCTGAGCTGTTTCTTCTCCCTTCTATCTCTGTGGGGTTTCTCCACCTCAATTTTCTGCTATCTCTGAGGTGCAGAGTCAGGCTGGAGTGTGGCTATGCCTGCCTATTTCAGATCAGGACAGCAAATCTGTCCTGTGTGTACCTAACAAATATGTGTACCTGTCTGTGTGTACCTAAACAGCTGCTGTCTGGCATGCTACAGGGTGAAATAAGAATATTTTATTTGCATGTAAAGCCTTCTTGGAGATAGCGATGCTGGTGTTGAGGTTTTGGAAGACCCACTGTGATGGCTTAGCTTTGCTCTGACCTCAGGCTCGGCTTTGCTTGTGGAAGCACCAATGGAGGCCCACTTTTGAGACGTGCTCTCCTTGTCAGCTGTAGGCTTAATTGCTCTTAAGGTGTCAGTAATTCCGCAAAGACCAGACCTGTTCTAACCTGTGCTCAAGCTATTAATTAAATAAAACACTGCAGGCTGACTTCTGGTGCAGCACGTAGGGAGTCTGACACTGTGGCAATTGTGGGATCGTACTCAAACCAAAACGTGCTTGTGACGTTACTCCTTCCAGACCTTAACCCTAAAATCTGCAGCCCTGAGAGGGCTCTGCCCTTGCTACAAGGTTTCTCAGACTGTAAGAGCCTTTCCTGCTTTTTGCGTTCATTTTTAATGCAATTGTTTAATTTCAGATGTCCTGAACGACGCCATCTTTGACGAAGACCATGATGAGATGGTAATTGTGAAGGACATAGACATGTTCTCATTGTGTGAGCATCACCTCGTTCCATTTGTTGGAAAGGTAACTCCCCTCACAGAACAAATGCGGGAATGCACAATAAAAGACCTTAAGTACATGTAAAAGACTTTGTAGCTGTAGCTATAAAGCTTTTAAGGCTGTAAGTACTTGCTGCTTGCAGATACAGTTCTAGAAGTTTAATCTTCAGAATACAAATAAGGAAGGCCTCCTTAATGTGAGGTTTTATTTGAATTTAAGCTCCTGAAATATAATGCTCAACCTTTCCTAGTCTAAGTAATCTAATGGTTTCTGACATTTCCTATCAAAGCTCTTCTTCATGAAGCAGCAGCGAGCCTTGAGGGCAGACATCTCGATATTAAACCAGCTCACTCTGCACACTGGCTCTGTCATGGATTTAGCTCCTGGCTCGGAGCTATCCAGGGCACATTGATCTCTGAAACCCCTGTGAGTGGAACAAACTCATTAGCAGCCCTGCCTTAATTATGTGAGCTGAGTCAGGGAGAGGGTGGCCAAAACTGGCTATGCTTAACTGGGGAGTCCCGTGAAAAGGGCTGGTGTTCCAGAGGGTGTTGGAATTGTAATGCCAACAACTTTAAGAAAATAAAATTTCTCCAGTTAACCGCTGTAGAGGTGATGAAGAGTTCTGAGTGGGAGCTGCACGTCTCAGCCTCTTCGCTCCCTTATCAGCACAGAAGGATGGAGCTTAGCCTGATCCATCTGTTACCACAAAGTGCTCACAGGTCCAAGAGCAGCACGTGCTTGTGTTGTCTAAAAAAATTCAGTCAGTGCCACATATGTTCCAAGCAAATTGTCTCCCAGAAATAAAATACATGAACAGAAACCAGCTGTTTATTTAGTTGAGTCAATTCAGTTTTGCCTGCTTTCTTTTCTTTCTGTTAGTGTTTTATACTGGAAAAGAGGATAACTTCTTTTCCTGTGCAAGCTCTCTGTTGTGCCTGTTATTCTTGGTTGTGTGTACTGTGTTCATTCTCCCCGTTACTCCTGTGGCAATGTGCATTTTTTTTACATCCAGCTGTTTAGCCTGTGTGGTTTGGAGAAATCTCCTCACAAACATCGACTCAGTCCTGCTAAATGACTTGGTATGGCTCTAAATATTCAGAGTAGCCATTGCCCTGCTGGGTGCACCAAACAGGCTGCAAACACTGACCTGTAGGTCTTGCATTTGCAGTTCTGTCTTAAAGGAAATCAAGAAATCTGCAAAAATGTGGGGAGCAGGATTCAAAGCTTATTTCTAAGTCGTGTCTCTCACTTTGTCTGAAATGTTTCATGTCTTTTCAGGTGTCAGTGGGTTGATTACCCGACAGAAGGGGTAGGAATGAGCAAGTTAGCCAGGTAATCAGGTGCACTGTGGTACCTCTACTGCAGGTGCAGCAGCACAGGATTCTGAGATGGGGCCTCCAGGCAAAGCCAGAATCCCCCACTGACACTCCCCTGCTGTATCTTGGCTAATTTTTCAAGTCTCTGGTACAGTGGCACAAGTACTGGTTTATAATCTGTTATAAATGTAAACCCACTGGAATTCAGTAGCCTGCATGGCTTTCTAAAAACAAGGAGCTAAATGTCCTTCCCTTCATATCTTAGCACTTTTCTGCTAAACTTCTTCCAATTTAGTTCAAGTACATGTTCCGCAAATCCGTATTTGAGCAGGATGGAAGCTGAGTTAATCATCAGTGACCTATGATACTAAAACAAGAAAACAAATCAAATCAGGAAGTGCAGCCTGATTTTTGGTGGCAAAGTACTTCTTGCCATCAGAACTTGCACTAGAAGTAAAGCACAGTCCCTCTTCCTTCCGCTCCCTAAATCCATTTAAGGTCTTGAGAGAAAAGCATGTTTATTTTAGACAAATAGTGCTGTGCTGAGTAACAGACTGCCTTTGTACCCAAATGCAGCAGTGTTCTGTAGCATTCCTGAGACTTGGAACATAAGCCTTGACTCTTGAAGAGCTGTGACTTTTCTCCCCCTCAGAAACACTCACCTGTTCTTCACCAGGACCTCATGAGGCATTCACAGTCTCAGCTCCACAACTCCCCAGGCTTGCATGGTGCCATGTTCCTCCCACATGCTAAAAACTTCTGGACTGTCTCAGAGTTAGTTCTGGGGCAAATGTACATCTCATTGTCGGTGCATGAGTTTCATATGCCCTTAGAGGTGTGGTTTTGCTGCTGTTAATGGTTGTTTTCCCCTGTCTAGGTACACATTGGTTATCTCCCCAACAAACAAGTGCTTGGCCTCAGCAAGCTTGCTAGGTAAGTGTTCTAATGAAAGTGATGCTAATTTGTAAAAAGGATTCCAGGCTGTGCTAACCGTGCTAATCTTTTTAATCTCCTCTCCCTCTAAAGCTCAGCCCACTTTGTGTCCTGGATTTGGATTTAGACCAATCCTCAGCATTGTTTTTTTTTTGTGGAGAGGACAGATAAGTCTTGGAGCTGTGTGTTAGTTCACACTGGTGGCTGCAGTAGAGCCCTACTGGTTTTGTAGGTTCCCCCAGAGCACTGGGGTCTGCAGGGAGCTCTGAGGCAAAAAACAAGAGAATCTGGTCATGTTCTAAGGCAGGCCACAAAAACCAGTGAGAATTTCCAGCTATTTACTACTTGGGTGTAGACTGACTAAAAAGAACAAAAATCTGAAACTTCCAAACTGTAACTGAACACATTTTATGGATATAAATTGAATCTAAAGCTTTCCTCTCTTAGCTGACTCTTCAGATAAATTTGGCATTTCTTTCTTTCACTGAAGACATGCTGAGAACACTGTGGGATAGGTTTTATAGATAAAATTCAGCCTAAGAAGTAAAACAATTGTGATACACTTGAGAAATCCATGTGTTATGTAAAATAGCTTTTTTCCTCAGCCCTTGGGTCAGTTGCTGCACTGACTCTTGTTATTAAGTGACACTTTCTAGTGCTGGTGAGGAAGAGGATGGTAGATCCCTTCAATAAGCAGATTATTTGGGATCAGAGTGGAAGGGTCCCTTTTTGAGAAACGAATCTAAAAATTTGGCTGCAGTTTAGAAAGACCACACAGGTTTTGCTTATGCTTTCCCTGATAGGTCTGTTAATCCTGCTGCAGTTCCAGTAACTCTAATGAGAATTAACCCTGCAAATCTGCCTGCCTGCTGGGTTTTCTTAGCAGGTAAGAAATGTGTAGGATATGATAGCAACATGTTCCAAAGCGAGCCAGATCTGTTCTGTGCTCTGCTTGCACAACAGGGAGTTGGGTTTGGAAGTGGAAGGATCCTTGGGAGGCCGGATCTTTGCTGTGTAACCTCGTATTGCAGGGGGTCATCTCCCTATCCTCAGCAGTGCTTACAGGAGTGGACTTTGCTCTGATTAAAAGGCTGAAACAGGCTGTTCACTGTGTAATTTTTTTTCTGCATGTTTTTTGTGGCTGTGCAGAGCTGCTGGAATTGTAGGCTGAGGTTCTGAGCTGTCAGAACTGCGGTTGGTGGGCAAAAGACTTCGCCTTCTGTAGCTGCCCATGCCTGGGGATGTGTGTTGGCACCCCATGGCTTGTGTTGAGTGTTGGGTGGGTCTTTAAGTGGTGCAGGGCTGGGGGTGTTGTTTTGTTGTTGTTTTTTGGAGTTGGATTTCCGAGGAGGATCCATCCTTCCTGACGAGACTGTCCTTAGCACGTGGTTTCATTTCTGCAGGGCTCCAATGCCGGATTAAGGATCACATTTGAAATATGCATCCACTGGTCTGTGCTTGCTCTGGTCTCTATTTATCTCTTGACTGCAGTTGTAAAAAGGGGCTCAAAATGGTTTTCAGTGCTATTTTTTTTTTTTTTTAATTCAAGTGGCAACATGATGCTAGAAATGCACCGTTTTCCTACTATTCATCCTCAGTATGGAAACCTGCATCAATATGTGCAAGGCTTCCTGCACTGTGCTAAGGTTAAATCTTGCCTCTCTTTAAAGTGAGGGTAAAACTCCCATATACTGCAATAATGAAAAGATTAGATTTTTGCATAACAAAATGCTCTCACTTTTGAGTGCTTGCCGTGGAGAGGTTGGTGGGCCAAATCGTGCCTCCCTTTCGTGCCCTATATAATGCAACCAGTGTTCAAGCAAAGATTTGTGAGGCTGTTGGTGCTCTAGGCCTAATCTTTCATAATAGGATTAGTCTAATGTGGTGAGTTTCTGTAGTTGTGGATGACCTGTATTCAGTAAACAAACATCTTCCTCTGGATTTTAAGCTCAGGCTTGAAAATGCTCTTTCAAATAACTGTTTTTACATAAACACCTTGTTAGGACTTCTTCTCTGCAATATCTGAGCATCAGCATGTTTCCTATCCATATAGTTAATCTAAATATTGTGCTGCTTTGTTTTATGCTGTAACACAACCATTTCATCGCTGGAAGGGAGTTTGTGCATTTAATTCTCTCTCCAAAACAGCAGGAGAGTCTCATTGTCGGGGATGATTCTTGTAAGTGATGCCTCAGGCTGCCAGCCAGTGTCTGGCTTTTGTCTGGTGTGACCAGACAGGTATCAAAGCTTGCAATAGCAGCTCCTTTTTGTGGCCACTTGAAGTGTAATTAAGCATTCGAGGTTGGCATGAACAACCCCTGGAGTTACAGAGCAATTATATGGATTTTCTTAAATGTTTGGATTCTAGAACTGTCAGTAAGGGTCACTTGCACTGCCCACCAATGGCTTAAATTTGAAGTCGTGTTGGAGGGGACCATTAAGGTGATCCCTGCACTGAAATGTGAAGGATGGGGTGAGATGTGGGTGGAGAGATTCTGTTTTAAATAAGACCAATTCTGTCTCATTGTTCTTAGCTAAATTTGTGGCTAAATCCAAGAATCCAAAACATTTCTTGCTCTATTTCAGCAGCCTCCTGGGAATCCATTATCTGAATTGTCCTTAAGGCAGCATTTGGTCTAGTCTGAAGCACAGGGAGATGTTCAGGAATTAGGGTTCAGGAAGCCTTTGGACATGAATTCCCCCAAAACTCTGCGATGCAGGTGGGTGGGCATACAAGGAATTCCAAACCAACAGAAGGAGACTAGAGGACAAGTGATTGGTTTGCCCTAAAATAGTCCCTGGGGCTGCAGGTGGGGGGAACCTGTCACTCAACACAGTGACGTTCCAAGGGAAGTCTGAGGAATGCCAGCCTGGAGCGTGACCATGGATTTCCAGGAAGGACATGGATCCGTACAGGGGTCTCTTTTGATAGCATCAAATTAATTGTGAAGATCAGTCAGTGGCCAGCTGGAAATAACTATAATATTGTCTTTTTCCTTTCTCCTTTAGGATCGTGGAAATATACAGTAGAAGATTACAAGGTAAACATGGAATTTGGGGTTTGTTGTGTGCACTCCTCTCCTGGTCAGTGCAGGGGGCTGGAAACTGGGGGTGGGCTAGAGATGTGGAGTTTAAGAGTGGAGAAAAACGCTTCCTGAAGAGGCTTTTCTCACCTGTGTATTGTACTTAGCCTCTGCATTCCTGATGAAGGGTAACATCCGCCTGGGAAAGTAGGTGGAGGAAGGAACTGAGGCGCTGAGGATAAATGCGCTGCCATGTAGAGCTGCCAGGAATAACTAAACTAATTGGACGCTGCTGGGGATGAACTCTCCTACAGAGATTTGGAGAGATGCCTTCAGGAATTCTTGTCTGAGGCAATGAAGCAAGAGCTGCCTCCTTTCCCTGAGAAGGGGAGGAAGCTGCAGGGTCCAATGCCTTGGGTTGGGCTGAGCCTGCTGCCTTTGTCCTGTGGTTAAATTTGGCCTGTTCTTGGCAAGAGAAGTCTCAGTGACCACCAGGCTGGTGAAGAGAGGGTGCTAGAGCTGCAGGAAGTAAAGCTTTGCAGGACAAAGATCATTTTTTATCTCCATTTCCATTCCTTAAGAAGAGAAATTGGGCGTGTGGAATAAATGGTGCAGCAGTAACGCTGGGAACAAACACATTAAAAACTGAAACAGAACAGAGAGGCAAGAAAATCTAGCTGCAAAATAGGAAATGGAGGAGCTGTTAGAACAAATTGTGTTTGGAGAGATGGAATGCAAAATGGCTCCAAATATAAACAAGAAAATAAAAGGTCTGTTCCAGGATACAAATGGAAGATAGGATAGAGGGGGCTTGGCACAACCTGGTCTAGTGGAAGGTGTCCCTGCCCGTGGTGGGGGGGTTGGAACAAGATGAGCTTTAATGTCCCTTCCAACCCAGATCATTCTGGGGTTCTGGGAGTCTGAATTCCCTGTTGTTCCCTCAGTCCAGGAACGCCTTACCAAACAAATTGCAGTCGCCATCACAGAAGCCTTACAGCCCGCCGGGGTCGGCGTCGTCGTGGAAGCTACGTAAGTGATCCCGGGAGTTCCATGGGTGGGATCCCAGCTCAGTGTGATCCCAGGAGTTCCATGGGTGTGATCCCAGGAGTTCCATGGGTG
>VZTE01001108.1:890010-997332 GCA_013397775.1 Eulacestoma nigropectus
GTTCCATGGGTGGGATCCCAGCTCAGTGTGATCCCAGGAGTTCCATGGGTGTGATCTCAGGGGTTCCATGGGTGTGATCCCAGCTCAGTGTGATCTCAGGTGTTCCATGGGTGTGATCCCAGCTCAGTGTGATCCCAGGTGTTCCTTGAGTGGGATCCCAGCTCAGTGTGATCCCCGGTGTTCCCTGGGTGGGATCCCATCTCAGTGTGATCCCAGGTGTTCCATGGGTGTGATCCCATCTCAGTGTGATCCCCGGTGTTCCATGGGTGGGATCCCAGCTCAGTGTGATCCCAGGTGTTCCATGGGTGTGATCCCAGCTCAGTGTGATCCCAGGAGTTCCATGGGTGGGATCCCAGCTCAGTGTGATCCCAGGAGTTCCATGGGTGGGATCCCAGCCCTGTGCTGCAGGGCTGGTGCACGTTGCCCCTTTGGCTGTGGTAGCTGTGTGCTGTGCTTGGTTATCAGGCAGAGAGAGTAATAATTATTATTAATAATAAACAAATTATAATAAACAATCATATTACTGATAATAAAAATATTACTATTAATAATAAAAAACCTCGTAATCCTGGCCCATTCGACAGAGTGCCCTGGTGTGCTGGAGCCATTTGAAGTGGGCACTGCCTGATGCTCTGTGGAGAAGTGGCAGTGAGGAGCTGTCCCAGCTGCACCCGATCCACGCCCTGCCCCTGTGCTCCTTCTGCCTCCTCCAGCAGTGCAGAGCTTGGGACTAGCAACAGGCATGTCCCTGTGATCAGAATGCACCTGGGGAAGGTGGGATTTTCCTGGGATCAGAGCAGAGAAGGTAGCACTCAATGGCTGAGAATGTGACTCTCTTCCACAGCTGAGGTGCTGCAGGTGCCCCTTCTGGATGTGGAGGTTTTGTTACCTTCCCAGAATTGAATGTAACCGTGCAAGAAACATCTCTCCCCGAGGGATTGCTCCTTTCCCAGGAGTGCTCCTGAGGCACTGACTCCCCTCTCGTTTCTCCTAGGCATATGTGCATGGTAATGCGTGGGGTACAGAAAATGAACAGTAAAACAGTAACCAGCACAATGTTGGGGGTATTCCGGGAAGATCCAAAGACCCGTGAAGAATTCCTGACGCTCATCAGGAGCTGAAAGTGTGTTACCCTCTGGATGCACTCTGGATTGTTCTGTCCCGTGTCACTGTCTGTCCTTGTTCCCACATCCCAACTCTGAACTAAATCGTTGTGAATTGTTGTCATACTCTTTGTGCAGTGAAAGGCTTCTGGTGGCAAATGGAAAAGGCAGGGATGAGGGAGGCTCCCCCTGGGTTTCCACTGATGCTGATGTCACAGAGTTCCAAGCTAAAAATAGGGGTTTGGAAATGCTTTTCCATCCACAGTGCAGAATATCCAACTGTCAGGAGAGAAGTGGGGCTTGGGAGTGAAATGGATATTTATGAAATAGTTGTGTTTATTAGAATAAATGTGGAGCAGCACAGGAAACACCTGAAAGGATGTGGATCTTCATGGGATTGGGATTGTCCCGAATTATTTGACTGTGTTTAATTGCAAGTCCTGCAGTGGCTATTTCAGTACCTGGATATGTGTGTTCTACCTCTGAGTTGTTACCTCTGGTGTGTTTTATATTCTTGCTAGCATTAGCTTCCTTTTCTGTGTTGTTTTTTTTTGTTATTTGTTTGAGAAATGTGTAAACTTCACTTTTCCTGTCCTCTTAACAGGCAGGGAATTAACTTCTGAATTATTTGGGGCACAGCCCTGTCTCAATACAGAGGGGTTTATGCACCTTTTTCTCTGTGCCTCAGAATGTCTGACCGCTTGAACTGTCAGTTTCTTAACGTTTTTAAGGAAACTTTAACAGAGGAGAGGAAAAAAAACCTGCAGAGTCTGTCTGCAGATACTGAGGTATCCAAAGAGGTTTTTAATGATATTTATATCTTGAGCTTTCCTTCTTGGATTTCCATGGGTTAAACTGAAAAGCTAAAATTAGTCTGATAATGTGAAAATGAAGATTTCCAGGCATTCTAAGGTTTCCATTTCCAGTATTGGACCAAAGGTGAACATGAAATGCTGAGCACAGCACATGGTACCTCCTCTCCCTGCCGACAGGTTGGGTCATTTCAGGGCAGAGTAACCTGGAATGACAACGGCTCATTTCGTAAGAGCAGCTGAGAAAAGCATTTCCAGGCCCACCAGAATGAATCAAACACATTTTTCTCTGTGTATGTGGCAACCTCTGTAAGTGGCAGAATTGGTACAAAAAGTTTCAGTCCAGCTGGACTTGGCTGAACTTCTGCTTTGTTACCATTTTAATGGGTGTTTTGTAACTCTTAATTGGGAAAAGATGAGGCACAAATGAAAACCACCCTCCTCACACCAAGCTTGCAAAACAAATGTCAGCCAGGGGGTTGGATGCCCACAGGTTCCCAGGGCTCTCTCTGCTTTGCTGGATATCAATCCAAGATGTCCTGTACACGAACCTCGAGGGCAGTTCCTGGTCTGGCCAGTTCCATCTCACCAACATTCCTCCCTCTCGCTCCAGCCCATGTTGGAAACAAAAGGAAAATCACGTCTCTTCAGACTGGGCCTGAAGAACTTTTTCAAGAACAGGCTCGTGTTTAATTACACTAATTTTACTTTGATGACCTTCACAGCATTATTGGAAAAATCTTTTATAACATCCTCTGTCCTGGATTCTGTAGGATTAGGTGCTGTAACAGTGTTTGTCACTGGTGTAAACAAGCTGTGCTGCACATTGCTAAACCAGACCTACTCCATGGCATTTGTTTTCCTGAAATCGCCACTTTTCAGTTCAGTGTGTTACAAATATCCAGCTGAAAAGCCTTAAATCTTTCTTGCCTGAAATTGGCAGTAAACCTCTCTTTTTAGCTCAACTGGAAGGAGATTTTGAGGACCACAAGGGGCACACACCAGTACAATTCTTTCTCTTTCCTTGCTTTCGTTTGGAAATTAAGTCTCTGTAAAACACTGTCTTGCTCCTGAGGTACCAAAAAAGTTGTGTTTTAACCACTTATCTCTATTCAGGATAAAGTTCATGTTGCACCACCATTGTTTTTTATTTCCATGTGACCTGTAGTCCTTAAAACATACCTCTCTCTACTCGTGGCCTTGGATTTTGTTCCCATTTTTGTTGTTGTAAGTCTCGGTGTGTTTTTTGGAACGTCGGTCTTGTTCAAATACACGAGCTTTAACTACACCCCGTGTGTAAATATCTACAGGATGTACAGCCCCTGTTGTGCTGCACGCCAGTCCATTGTCTCTGAAACATTAAAGCACAGTGTTATCCTTGGGAGTGGGAGCATCCTTGGGCACTCGGAGGCGATGGCACTGCACAAGGAAAGGGCATGAGCTCCCTCTCCTCAGGTGGAGATGGTTTCTGCCCATGTGGATGAGGGGTTGGGTTGCTCTTCTGGGCTGGGTGTTGCTGTTATCCATAGGTGAGTCCCCAGCTGATGACTGGGAAGCAAAAAAACCTCCAGGATTTGGTGTCACCACCTTCTTAGTGCTCCTTGGAGGCAGAGGAATCAAGAGCAAATACACTGGAGCAGGGATGGTGGGTAGAGGTGGCTGTCCTGGCACTGAGCTTGGGGGGTTTCACAGTCCTCTTGTGCCCCTCTTCAGCTGTCCTGGAGGCCTTGCACTGGCCTGAGGAAGTACCTGGCTCCTGGCCAGATGCTCAAATTATCTTGAACAAATAAGTCCCAGGAGCTGCTGTGACAAGAGACCTCGAAGGTGAAGTCGGGGCTGAGTCACCCCATTGGGTGTAGGGTGGGCAGGCTGGCTTAAAGACATTCCTGCTGTCCTCCAGCTTCCCAGGAAGCAGAAATTGCTGAGATTCAGGAAAAAAAAAAAAAAAAAAAAGCATGGATCCCAGACTCCTGAGGAGCAGGGCAGCCCAAGTGCAGAGGGACTGCAGGGGCTGCCTGTGGCTGTGTCCACTGTGGCAGTCAGGAGGGGAGAAGGGGAATAGAGTCCCCTCCAGCCCTTGGTGTCTTTTTTATCCAAATGGGCTGAACTGTTTGAACTGTTTGGAAATAACCCTCCTGGGAGCATTGGCAAGACTTGTCCTTGTGGTGAGACCGAGTCCTGTCTTTCTCACAGCTGTGTGTTCAAGCTGGTGCTTGTGGTGGGAAATGGTCTGTTTGGGAAAACAGGCACTTCTGAAAGAAATTATCTATTCCCTGCCTTTTCTTTTTTTTTTTTTTTTAAGGTGTGGGATTGGGAAGGAGCCTCACTGGTTTTGTGATCATGGGAAAATCTGTTTTCATCTGGGTGAAGAAATATTTGGCTTCAAAGTGTTTATAGCTCGAAAAAACCGCCAAAAAAACCTGAAACAAAAAACTAAAACAGAAGGACCAAACCCTGTTAAATAAGGGGACACCCTCCCAGCCCTGACCTGCCCCATTTCCCAGGATTCCACCTGATTTATCACGTGCTCCATTCCTTTCCTGATGCTCTCCAGTGGTGTGCGTCGCTTATCGATTTTATTTTCTCAAGGGTCCCCCATCTGAGCAGCTCCTTTGAGGTTTTTTCTATCCCTCTGGTTACTTTGGGTGTTTCCCATCACCTCCTGCCCCCGTGCTGTGGAGTGACCAGTCCATAATCCCCTGTGCCATATCCAGCCAGGTCCCGGGCTCTTCGGTCCTCGCTCCGTGTTCAGGTTTATCATGGAATCGTTAAGTTTGGAAAAGCCCTCCCTGACCACTGAGTCCAGCAGTTATCCCAGCACTGCCAAGCCCACCAGGATGCTTTGGTTCAGGCAACTTCCTCCAGCTGTAGACCCCAAATTAGGCTTTTTCTAGATGAAAATCTGCCTTCCAGTGACTGAGTGGCTGCAGGCAAGGGCTGGGATCATCCCAGAGGCTTCATGCAGCCTTCACAACCTTCCACGCCTTGGAGAGTTGCTTAATGAGCTCTGACAGTTCCTTACCTGCCCCTGGGTCCTGCCCTGTCCTCTGGAGCACTGCTGGAGTTGGGAAAGAGCCTGTAATCAGCTGTGCCCTTTGAGCCTTGGCTGAGCCCTTCTGTCCAGCTCCTGGAAACAACTTCTAGGAAAAGCTTTGCCTTCCAGTTGTTTTTAAAGTCACACTTGTGATTTAGGAGTTGAGGGGACATAAAACATTAAAGCTCTTGTTAGTAAGTCTTGGCCTGGGAGGGACAGAAAATAAATCACTATTCAATATCACAGTAGTCAAAGAAATTTTGCTAAAATGCACAAAGAATATAATCACAGGGAATTTATTTGTAGTTTTTAACAACTTTATGTTGTGGTTTTGGTGTTGGGCATTGCAGGGGTGGTTTTGGCAGGTGAACTGTACCATGTTCCCTCTGTTTGCTCGGCTTCTCACAAAGGTGAAAAACCCACTCTAAGAGGGATCAACTCCACTGCACAGGCCTGAAAATGACTTTAAAGGTGCCAAGACAAAACACAGTGGTGCTGCTTTGGCCTGGGATGTGTGGATGCCACGGAGGGAGTAATTCCTGAGTAATTCCCCCTGACCAGGGGCTATGGGAAGAAGGCATCCGTGCTTCTGCTCCCTCCTGCCCTGGCTGTGGGTGCCTCTGCACCCTCTCAGCATCCCGTGCTTCCACCAGGGAAGCCATGGCTCATCCTGCAGCTGGCATTTCTTTAGCTCCCTTGTCCTGGAACAAGGCATGGACGTGCTGGAGAGCTGCAGGAATGCCTGGAGGAGGTGGCAGTCACTGCTCCAGCCGGGACATGCTGCAGTGCTTCAGTGTGTAGGAAAAAGGCAAAATTTCAGGATATAGTCACTGGAACAGGCTCCCCAAGGAAGTGGTCACACATCCTGCCAGGGTTGAAGAAGCATTTGGGCAATGCTCTCAGGGATGCACAGGGTGGGATTGTTGGGGTGTCTGTGCAGGGCCAGGAGCTGGACTCTGATCCTTGTGGGTCCCTTCCAGCTCAGGGCATTCTGTGATCTCCGCTGGTTTCTGAAGCTGTGTAGGGTGGCAGCCCTTGGCTATGGGGACCCGAACTGGCACAGCCCCGGGTGCCAGCCCTGGGCACCGGGGGGCTGCACCCCAGGTCTGTGCTCACCTTCTCCAGCCTCTTTTCCATTGCTCTTCACCGGGGGGAGAGCAACTGGGAGGGAAATGGGTCTTGGTGCTGGAGGAGGGAAAGAGAGGGATGGGGAAGGTTTTGTAGGGAAGCAGCAGTGGGAGGGAGGGAGGAAGAGCTGGCAGGGGGTTTGCAAAGGCCCTGCTCCAGCTGGGTGGTGCCCGAGGCCAGGGATGCCCAGAGGGGCCGGAGGCTCGGCTGGTCCCGGCTCCGCAGCGCCTGCCCGGGGACGCACAGTCTGTGGCTCCCTCTGCTGAGCCCGGCCCCGTGCTCTGCTCGCCGCGGGAGGAGCAGGGGCTGGAAAGGCTTTCTCGGGAGGCACGGGGGTCACCCCGATGCCAGGCTGGGGGCGTGGGGGTGGGAGAGGGGCACCCAGCCCTTCCACTGCATCCCACTGCCGGGTGATGCTGGAAACACCCACCTGTACTGCCTCTTCACAGGGATGGGGATGGAGCTGGTTTGTCCAAAAGCAGAGGCTACTGCCAGGATGAGGTATTTAAAAATTGTTTTTAAAATTAGCCTAAAAATCTGTTTTCTTTAGAAAAGTGGGGATTTTGGCTGACCTGGACCACATCTCCTCTGACCAGGCTGTGAGTGGGGTGTTTTCATAGAGAAAAGAGGGAAAATCATAGAAACACAGAATGGTTTTGGTTGCAAGGGACCTTAAAGACCTTGTTCCAATCCCCTGCCACAGGCAGGGACACCTTCCACTATCCCAGGTTGCTCCAAGCCCCATCCAACCTGGCCTTGGACACTTCTAAGGATCCAGGGGCAGCCACAGCTTCTCTGGGCACCCTGTGCCAGGGCCCCACCACCTTCTGAGTAAAGAATTTCTTCCTTTCAGTTACATCTCTGCTCTTTCAGTGTAAAACTCTTCCCCTGCTGTTCTGCTCCTCCAGGCACCAGCTCCGCCTGTGCTGGGCTCTGGGTGAAGCCATGGGGAGCTCTATGGATATCAGGTACCCAAGCTGACCCCATCCCAGGACCCTTTGTCCACAGGGACCACCCAGCCCTGCCACTTCCAGCGCCCCACGCGAGCGATGCCGCGGCCCCAAGGTGCCCATTCCAGGTGCACGTTCCCAAGCCCTTTGCTGATCCCAGCTAAACGCAGCTCCCTGGTGGTGGCAGAGGCCAGGCTGAGTGAAGTGGTCACGCTGCTGGTGTGGGCTGCCAGGAGCAGCTGGTTATTTGTATATCCTGGGAGTGTGTTCCTGGCTGGCAGCCAGGCCAGCGGCATCACCCAGCCTCTCCCGCGCAGCCTCAGCCAGCAGACGTGGGGAATTAATTATTCCTTGATCCCGAGGAGCTCTGCTGGAAAAGCCCTCTCCATCTCGCACAAAAACTTCCCTGCAGCGGGAAATCCCTGCCTGCTGCTGCTGATAGGATATTCCCTGGGATATTCCCCTCAGGAATTTGTACCCACAGCAGGAGCCAGGGGTCAGGTAGAAGGGACTGGATCAGCCCCTTGGAGGGGACACTTGCCTGGTTCCAGGGCTGGGGCTGCTTTTCCATCACCTTTTGGAATAGGTAGACATGGAAAAGATCATGTTAACCAATCTGGGGTTATCCAGCTCCTGCTGGGATCACGACAGCCCAGGAGCTGCTGAAACAGTGGCCACCAGCTCCTGGCTTTGCTCCCAGCTGGACGTGGGCTGCAGCCTCTGCCGGGCAGGAGAAGGGGACCTGATTTCCCCGGGCTGGACGGGCCTCAGGTGTGGTGTAATCTGGGTGCACCGCTTGGTAAAGCCTTTAGTGTCCGGAATGGATTCATCCAACAGCTCCCAGCAGCATGGAAATGATTTTTTTTCCTCCTGCTTTTCCTTTTTTAAGCCTCTTTCCAGTTTGCCAGCCAGTAGGACCCACAGACTCCCCCTAACACGTGGCTGCCACGGACTTTCCTTGGAGCCTTTTCAGCCTCTCCAACTCCAGTTTTCCATCCCAGATTTTTTGCCTTTTCCCTTTTCTTTCCACTCTCTGTTAGTGCAACAACCTCGCGCTGTGAGACCCAAACAGCAGCACAGGGACCTGGAAAGGCAAACTGTTGATGGAAGGAAATGTTTTTTTTTGGGATTTAGGTCTGTTTGAACCATGCTGGGAGGCCAATTCCTGATGAAGTGCAGGGAGCCGTGGCCAGTGGGCTGTGGATGCTCTCCTGGACAGGGAAATTCAGGTGGGACTGAACACCATGGCAAATGTTTCCCTCCTGGGGTAGCCCTGCCCGAGATGCTCAGGAGCATCCTAAATAGAAGGAGCTTGAGGACACTATTTTGTGGTCTTGGCCCCCTGAGTATTTGGGGAGCTCACCAGGAACCTCATCCCCAGAGAAGCAGCAGATGAAGCGTTGAAACAACCTGAAGAAACCCCGTGTTAGCAAGTTCTGCTCCTCATGGGGGACCTGAGGCACCCCGATGCCTGTGGAGGGTCCGAGACACCCAGGAGGTCTCTGAAGGGCATCCCTGGACCTGAATGCAGGAAAGACCAGGCTGACGAGGCAGAGCTTGGACTGGCTGAGAAGAGCCTGCAGAGCTGGGCTTGATGAGCCTGGAGGTGTGGAGGCTCAGTCTGAGAAAATATGAAAAAACCAGGGGCAGAGGGTCCTGCTCTTGGCACTTCCCGCAGCAGAGTATCCATAGGCAGTGGCAATGCCAGCTCTGACCGTCCTTCCCTGCTCGCTGCAGCCCAAGGAGCGTCTCAAACATGCAGGTTTTAAGCCCAGAAAGAACCCAACCTTAAAATCCCACCCCAAAAGTCTCCACAGCCACGCTCAGGCTCTGGGCCAAGCCAGCTCCTCCGTGTGCCTCCGCAGCCTCCGAGCTGCTCCAGCCCCAGTTCCTGCCGATTTCAAAGGAAAATCCTGTATCTAAACAGCTCCTGGGGCGTGGGCACCCCAAAGGGACAGTGAAGCAGCTGCATGGGGAATGCCAGGGATTTTGGAAGCTCTGCCACGGGCTTTAAATAAAGATCCCCAACCCCCTGTGGAACTGTGCTGCTCCTCCCCTCTCGCCCAGGGGATGAACATCTATTGAATTCCAATTTTTTTTGCGTTAAGGACTCCGAAGCCGCCTGCCAAAAAGGGGATAAATAAGGAGGCGCCACACCCCAGTGTTACAAAACCTTGTATTAATCATCTCCCTTCACTTTCAGTATAGCGCGGATATGAAATGTAGCCATGGTTCCTAGTTACACGGGAGGAAATGAGTAATAAATACATCGGAGCAAGTGGAAATCACGAGGGTGTTTCACTGGGAACAACATTGGAAAACTGTACACTTGCAAAGACCGGCATCTCCAAACATTAGTATTTCTTTATATCGGGAAGCTTTTACATGTAACAAACATGCTACTGCCATATATGACCAAAAAAAGAAATTAAAATTTAAAAAATAGGCATTGCTCGGCAACATTAACTAGGCAAAAATAGTTCTTTTGTGCACTAACTTTGTACAGAAAAACCAGGACAAAAGGCATGCATGGACAAGGAGAGGCTGCCCGGGAACAGCATGCAACAGAAGAGAGGTCAAAGCTCTTTAAAATCAGCTTACAATAGGCATAAATACATCAGGGTTATATATATTAATAAGGGAGGAAGTATTCTGTTTAACATTATTAACATTCCTGGTTTTTTTATGTATTTTTCTTTTTCTTTTTTTTTTTCTTCCTATTCCTCCCAGAGGAATACACATTCACCTTTAAGTAAAGATAAAGGAATACAAAAAATAAAACTCACTTTGCAAACTCTGATGACTCGTATAAAATCAACTTTAGTGTTATCGTCGCTGTGTGCAAATTATAGACGTCTGCGGGACCCACTTTCCATCAGGCACATTCCGAAAGCCAAACCTGGGGCGCGGCCGCACCCCCGACATGGAGAAAGGTGACAACAGAAATCGCTTCCCTAAGTGCTGACCCAGTCTGGGATTTTCCTGCTGGATGCTGGCCGGGCTCGACCCTCCCCACCCCAACCCCTCCGAGGGTTTCGCTGAGCGGAGCGAGCCCAGGCGGAGCCCCGCTGCAGCGCAGCCGAGCTCGGCGCTTGTCCCTGGGGATGGGGACCACGCTGAAGGGACAGGGGCTGTGTCCCCGAGGGTGTCGCGGCCGCGGGAGCGTCCGCCGGGCCCAAGGCCACTTTTGGGTGCCGGGCTGGCCGGGCTCCCCGCGGCCGGGGACGGCTCAGGGGAACAGCACCAGGAAAAGGTCCCCGGCGGCGCTGGGGGGACCCGGGGCTGGAGCGGGGCGAGCAGCGGGAGGGGGGCACTTGCCCGCCCGACGCCCAGGACCCCGCGGCGGCGACACCTCGGACAGGACAGGGAGGGGACAGTTGCAGTGGGGCGAGCGGGGGGTACAAAAAGAAAGGCACTGCCGCTTTATTACTGAATATTTGACTTCACAGCCTCACTCATGCAACTGTTGGGGTTTGGTTTTCTTTTTTTTTTTTTTTTTTTTTGTTTGTTTGTTTTTTTTTTTTTTTTTTTTTTTTTTTAAATACTTTTTATTTTTTTTTGGTTTTAACCTTTTTTTTTTTTTTTTTTTTTTTTTTTTTTAAATAATTTTTTTTTTTTTTAGGTTTCAACCCTTTTTTTTTTTTTTTTTTTTTTTTTTTTTTCCTCCTTTTAAGCTTCTTTCCCTGGAGCTCTGCCGCCCGCACTCAGCACCGGCAGCCAGAGCCATGCAGCACTTCCCGAACGCAACTGAAGCCACTTTTTTGTTGTTTTTACTCAAGAAACAAAACAAGAAACAGCAAACACAACTAAGTCGTTATTAACCTCTACACTGTCAATGGAAAATAAGCTTTTTTTCTTTTTTTTTTCAACAACAAAAGGAAAAAACAATTGAGTTATTTGGTGGTTGTTAATAACAGACATTATCATGGTTCCCAGCCATAGCAAGTTAATAGGTAAAATATCCAAAATAATCTCTCTGAACAATCAGAAAACCTCTGTGTCCACAGTCAGCGAAGGAATAAATAGAATTTCAGCTCTGTAAATACACTGGAGTCTCCCTGAGGGAGGCTCCTGCTACGGCGGTTCCGCTCACACCTCACAAGCTGGGGGTGCTCAGGGGTGACCCAGGTCCCCAGCGCCAACCCCGCTTCACCGTCACCTCCTCACACCTCTTCCCAACCTCCCTGGCCTTCAGATTTTCCCTTCTCCACCCTCCCCATCACCCCCCCTTCAACCTCCTGTCTGCGGGGAAGCAGGACACCAAGGAACAGCAAACATTAAACATTGCATTTGGCACTTGGGTTTTTGTATATATATATATGTATTTTTTTTTTTTTTTTTAGAAAAACAACTTAAAAACGCTGCATGACAAAAGGATTCACACATCTCCCAGCCCTGCCCATGCTCCGGCTCCCCCTCAGCCCCCAGCCCTGCTCCCTCCAACCCCGGGCAAACAATGCTGCCCCATGTCCTCACAGCCCATTTTGGGAATATTGCTGCAACCCATCACCTCAATCAATCCATTTCACATTCGTTACTATTCCATCAGAGGACTCAGAGCAGCATCGGGAGCAGCGGGAGCACCGCTGCAAGTCTGAGCAGCGCCGGGTCAGATTTACCAATTTAACACCAAATTTAGCTCCCGTTATAAAAAGCAGCGGCAGGTGAGGGGCAGCCCAGCCACTGCCATCCCCATCTCCTGCCTGGCACACGGTTAATGCCAAGAAAACAAGGGATGTGCAGCTGCATTTTGGTGCCCTTTGTGGCTTGGGTTTTTTTGGGGACTCCTTCATCCCTTGTTGGCCATGCCGGAAAATCCCCTTATGGGTGGATTTGGGCGGGCTGGGCCAGATGTGTGGAGCCAGGATGCAGCAGCTTCCCGGTGCCTGCACAGCCAAGGCAAGAGACACGGAACCTCTCCCAGCATCCCCCAATTCCCAGACTCCCCCTGGGACCCTCCTCTGGGCGAGATGCCCCCACTCCATCCCGCATCCCGATCCAACCGGGGCACGGGGACGGGCACCCGCCGACCCTCCGCTGCCCTGAGCACAGCGCTGCCTCCACACTGCGGCTCTCTTGGCTAAACTGAAAGGAAATTTTGGGGTTATTTTATTATTTCTGTTTCAATCTGGGCTCGCCGGGTCAGTCCGTGCCCGAATGCGGCGGAACTCAAGAGATGGGACCGCCGGCCCCGAGGCCCCGGGCAGGGCAGGCAAATCCTCCCCAAAGGGTTTTTGGTCACACACCCCCGCGTGGTGTTCCGTGCTCCTTGGTATCCTCCTCCAGGAACAGGCTTTGCCCACGGTGCTCCGGTGAACCCTCTGTTGTCAGCACTCTCCTCCTCCTCCGCATCCCCCCCAACCTCCCTGTGCTGCTTCATCATCGTCGCTGAGATTTTTTTGCCGTCTTTTTTCCCCCCCTAGCATGGATGTAATAAATGACAACACAAATCCAAGTCTAATGGTATGTTCACAAGGACAATCTACACATTCACAAAATTAAAACAGGAGAGAGATAGAGAGAGAGAGAGAGAGAGGAGAGGAGAGAGGAGAAAGGATGCAAGCTATCGCTGAGGCTCCCTCAAGCCCCGACCTCGCCGCTGGACCCGCAGCAGTTGTTGTCCCGGCCAGCGTCCCCATGGCGACGCCTTCTAGATCGTGGAGGTTCTGTCGACACCATCTGCAAGCGGGAAGGGAGAATTAGGAGCAGCCCCAGTGAGCACTGGTACCCCCCAAACTGGGGATTTGGGGGATGGACCCCCAGAGCACCCCCAACCCACAGCCCCTACAGTGAGGTGGTGTCAGGGCCACCTCCACCGCCTGCCATCTCCCCAAGGGGTGCAGAAGGGTTTTGGGGCGTCAGTGCTCTGCTGGTCCCTTTGTGCCACCGACTGTCCCCACCCCACAGCAGCTCCCCTGAGTTGCTGTCCCAACACCAGTCCGGGCCTTCTGCCACAAGCCCACAATCGCTTTTCCAGGAGCAGAGTGGGGTTCTGGGCAGCCTGGACTCGTCACAAGGTAGATGACAATCTGGGACTCTCCTACAGCAGGCCAAGTTCATGTGCCCCTGACCAGGACTCAGGGGACAGGGACAGAGCTGGTCCCAGGGGCTGCCTTGCCCACAGTTCACCCAGCCATGCAGCACCTGCACCGCAGAGGATGCTAAATTTTCCTCCATCTGAGGATCATGGAAGGAGAAAAAGCCCCAGGAGTCCTTTCTGTCTCCCCAGAGCCCATTCCCAGCATCCTGTGACACCAGGGATGCATCCAGCCACAGCCCGATCCCAGAAGTGAAGGGTCCATGACCCACCCCAAACCCTCACAACTGACCCTGGTACCAGCAGCCCCCTGTCCCCACCCCCTGGGGGCAGAAATCAGCACCCAACAACACTTCCAACCCTCCAGCCCTGATCCCACCCCCCGTTCCCCATCCCGAACCCCATCCCCGGGATGGAGAGTGGTGGGAGGCAGCTCCCAGAGTGGCTGGGGAACAGAGAATTCCCTGTTACCACTTGGGGCACCACAGCCACCTCCCTCCTTGACACTAAAAACAAACAGGTTTGTTACGCCTTTTTTTTTTTTTCTCCCCCGAAAGGTTTATTTTTTTAAGAGCTATTTATAGCACGACCGGTTTGGAGAGGCTCGGGGAATGCGACCTGGAAAAAATAACTTGGAGGAACAGTACCCTGCAGAGGAACAAGACAGCTAAGCCTCGGCTGGGCACACGCTGGAGAAACGCTTCGGGTGACAGAAGTGTCCTTGTTTTCCCAGCCAGGGATGCTGCCAGGGCCCTGCTGCTTCCCACAGTCCTTGTTCTCGTGTTCCTCTCCCCGGGAAGGGCTGTTGCATCTGCAGGGAGCCTGGTGGCACTTGTCCTCCCCGAGGGCTCCTGGTGGCACTCGTCCTCTCCGAGGGCTCCTGTCCTCAACCATCCCTCACAGTCCGGGATTCCCGCAGCGAGACCCGAGCCGGTCATTCGGGAATCTGGGCGATGCCGGCGGCCGTGCTCATCCCATCGCTGGGGGTCATCCCTTGCGCTTGGGGGTCCGGTGCGTCGGCAAGGGACACCAGGAGCTTCTGGTGCCGGTGCTTTGTGCTGCACCAGGCTGTCCATCGCGCTGCTGCCGCTGCCTTTTCCATCTTCCCTGCTTGTTTTTGTCCCGGTCCTCCTCCCTCCCCGTGCCCGTTATCCGCTGGCACCCCCGGCTGTGTGGACTGCCGGCCCCAGGGCACAGAGCCCGGCACAGCCCCTGGCACCGCGCCTGGCAGGGATTTAGCCCCCGGCTGTGGAGCACCCCCGGCCAAACGAGGGATCCGGTGGCGGAAGGGTCCAACACTCCAAAGCCTGTGACCCATCCGAGCGCGCCGGCGGCAGGGGCTTTATCGAGAGCTAACAAGAGTAGCGAGCTAACACTAATTATCATTAGCAAGCTGACGAGTGGCTAATTAGCACAGACTCCACTAGTGCTGGTGCGATCCCTGCGTTCGGCTTTACCCCCTGCCCCGGCCACCTCGCCGAGAGAAGCCAACATCCCCGTCTGAACGCTGCCGGGAGCATTCCCGGGAGCATCCCTGCATCCAGCCCCGCCGCCGTCCCGCTCTCACAGCCACAGCCTGTCCCAGCTTTTGGGGGGCGCGGGGCAGGGGCAGGTGCTGGGGGGCTCAGCGGAGGCGGCGTGGACGTGCTGGAAGAGCCCCAGGAGGAGGGAATGCTCACCGCTGAGTGCGTGCTCCGTCATGCTCAGGCACAGGGACTCCAGCCTGTTGTTGATGTCAGGTTCAGTCACCGGCACCTGGAACTCTGCAGGGAGAAAGGGAATGGGAGACCCTGGTCAAGGACCTGGCAGAGACCCTGCCTGCCTGCTCTGTGTGGGGAAACCATCTGAAAAATGCCCCAGGAGGGTCTGACAGGACTCCCAGTAAAATCATCTTCACTCACAAAAGCAGTCAGCACCCCCTGTTATCCATAAGGGATGAATCTGAGGGGGTTCAGGTGCCAGTAAGAGATGTGAGGGGCAGCTGGATTGAGAGTAGAAACCCCACCCAGGGAGGGGGCAGCCCTGGTCATCTCCTGGGGATGGGTGCTGTCCGTGCAGGCAGGGTTAGTGCTCAGACATGGGATGGCAGCACAGACCAGCAGAGACACTGTCTGGCTTCTCCTGGACCAGCTTGGCTCCCACTCGGTCGCCCACGTCATCTCTGCCACATCGCTGGGGGGGTGAGCACAAAAAAAGGGGACACACACACACGAGGTTTGGAGTGTTCCAACACCCCCGTCCTAATCTAAACAGCAGCAAACTTTCCCCACGCCGCAGCAAAACCTGCAAACACAGCTTGTGCTACTGTGCTGGACAGCATCTCCCGCTTTCCAGTGGCTCACAGGAACATGGGATGAGATCCAGGAGGGTTGAGGTCCCCCCACAGCCCGGCAAACAGTGGTTTGTGAGCCCAGCATCACGTTATTGCTTATTTTCCTTGCGACTTAATCCACGTCTTTGACTCCCCAGTCCTCCTACGCCCTCATCCACCGCAGGCTGACGCGCGAAGAGAAACCCATTTATTCTCCTCCAGCGCCTGAGAAATGTGCCCTTGCCCCGGCGTTTAATCAATACCCGGGAACAGCTGCTGCTCCTGCTGTACGGAACATTTGCTGCCCAAATGCTGCAGTTAAACACCGCTGGCGTGTGAGGCCAGGGAGCTGCCAGCCCAAACTAGCAGGAGCGCAGGGATGACGGTGAGTTTTCTGGGGGATGGATTGCCTGTCCAGAGGTGTAAATTGTTACGTGTGGTGGTAGGAAAAGGCACGCTCAAAGGCTAAGGAAGGGATACACAAACAGGCTTCCTCAGGGCCAGGATGCTCCAGGTCCAGGGTCCAAGGTCAGCAGGATCCTCCCTGAACCAGAGGATGCTCCTATATACAGGAGCACTCTGGCAGTGTTTGGGAAGGAAGCACTGACACAGCACCATTTCCCTTCACACGCACTGTGGAAAGAATTTCCCTTGAGCGCATGAAGGCAGTCCTTCCGCACCGGGGCTCCCTGTCCATCCATGAGGAAAAAGTGATGGATGAGCTCCCACCTTCCCGCCCAACATGAGCCCCTCAGCAGCAAGCTAGGTAAGGCACCAGCACTGTGAAGATGGCATACATAGGGTCAGAAATCCCTCCAGAGATGTCTCTGGTTAACCCAGGAGTGCAGAGATACCCCGGCAGGAGCACACTGTGCCAACATGTGCCTGTGGGGAGGCTCAGCAGCACAGCTCCTCTCACCTCCCCTTGTCTCAGCCGGCTGTGGGGAAGTGGAAAAGCACCTCTGCTGCCTACCTGGCTGCTGAAACATCAGCATGGTCTGCGGGGACGTGTGGACCGGCAGCGAGCGCGTCCTCTGCACCGAGCTGTGGCTCCGGCTGGGCATGCTGTTACTGCCCCCGGGGTTGGCAAACCACAGGTTCTGTGGGGAGCAAACACAAAGTGCGGGATGCAAAGCAAAGCCCTCTGTGCCATGGGTTTATAAGCACTTTGGGCTTGCAGAATCACAGGATTGTTTGGGTTGGAAGGGACCTTACAGATCATCTAGTTACAACTCCCTGCCACGGGCAGGGACACCTTTCACTGGACCAGGTTGCTCCAAGCCCTGTCCAACCTGGCCTTGGACACTTCCAGGGATGGGGCAGCCACAGCTTCTCTGGGCAACCTGTCCCAGGGACTTGGCCCCCTCGCAGAGAAGAATTTCTTCCCAGTATCTCATCTAAATCTCTCTGTCCATTTAAAACCCTTCCCCCTTCTCCTACCACTATCTGCTCTTGTCAAAATCCCCTCTCCCTATTTTATAAGTCACTTTAAGGACGCAGCTTTTCCCCCTCTGCCGCTTGGTTTGTCCCCCTCCCACTGGTCCCACTTCCACATCCAACTGCACAGAGGGGAGCGCAACCCAGACACCTGCACTGCTTGAAGAGTGGGGAAAAAAGTGGTGACTTGGACAAGTTAGAGGAGGAGAGGCAAAGGAAGCTTGTGGGAAAGGGACAGAAGAGCTGGAGCTGCCACGAACGCCGACCAACCTGTCTGCCCTGCTTGAGGATGGCGGGGCTGGCAGCAGGGCTGCGCTGGGGGGTGCCCAGCAGCCCAGTGGGGCCCAGCAGCCCCAGCCGGGCCGTGGGGAGGTTGCGGGAGGGGATCTGGAACTGGCGGGGGTTCCTCCGGCCCAGCCCTGCCCCTGCGGATCCGGCTGTCGGGAGGGAGTTGGACTGGCCAAAGCCTCGGCTGCGGAGAGAGAAAGAGTGCTGAGGATGAGACACTGACCCCTGTGAGGGGGTCCTGACCCTCCCATCCCACCGAGGGGGGTCCCTCCATCCTGCACAGGCAGCGGGAAGGAGGCCGTCTGGGTGTGCAGCATCCTCTCTTCTTCCTGTCTGCCAGTCACCCTCCCGCCCTTCTGCAGATCTGAGAGCCACATATGTTTTCTTTAAAGTTTATTTTACTCCTGCAAAACGGGCTCGTTCTTAAATACAATCTAAAATAACTCAGGTAATGCCCTGGGAACCTGATTTCTTTGAGATCTCTCCTGAGTGGATTCTCCAGTGTCTAATTAAAGTTCAGCTTATGCTGTTGGGCTTTCTTTCTCCCCTTCCAGGAGGTTCATTTTTACAAATATGGTCCCCTCTGAGACTCCTCAAGTTCTGTAAAATTTGGTTAGAAAGACCTAATGAATCTAAGCTTTATTAGGGAGGGCTCAGCTAAAGGTGCTTTCCTGAAATCTCATTCTGGATGTTCCTATACTCCCAGTTACCTCCAAAACACTTTCTTTTTTGGGAATAAAGAACTTGCAACAGACTAAGCTTTGCAGAATGAAACCAAGGGCTGATGTTGCTGTTAAAAGTGATTTAAAAAATCTCTTCTTGGCACAACCCCTGCACTTTCTAGGATCACCCAAAATCCAGCACCACCTTGGATGTGAGCAAACATGGTGTTCCCAACACAGCCCTGCCTGGCTCTCTACTGCACCTCTGGCTCTGCACCCTCTGAAAGCTTCCAGCCTTTTTTTCTGCCACTTGACAGCTTTTTGAGGAAACTCCAGTGCTGATGCCATCATCAAAGGGCAGCAGGGAAAGAGCCCAGTGTTGGGGACACACTGCACAGCTGGGAAGTGCTGGGTTTGGAGCCATGGAGACAGGGTGGGATCACAGGGGAAGGCAGTGACACATGCACAAGGACACTGACTGCTGTGTTCCCTTCCCAGCCAGCGCCTGGCATTTCACTGCTGAGGCTTTTCCAACCCTCCTCCCTTCCCTAAAAGTGGCTCTGAACCCAGCAGAACCCATCCCTCCCTCTGGGAGACATTGTTCCCACTTGGAGTGCTCTTGCTCTGGCCACTGCATCCATCCCTCCCTCCTGAAATCCCGCATACCTCCTCTGCTGCCGATAGCCTGACAGCTCCAGGAGGGATTTCCGAGGGAAAGACCGAAAGAGTTTCTGCACCTGCTGTTTCCATGACAGCAGCCGCTTCTTCTGGATCTCTGTAAACGCCTGCCCCAGAGAAAAATGAGAGAAAAATAGGAAATGTATGAATATTCTTATGGACAAAGTGAGCAGGGATGTGCACGTGGGTGCGCGGGTAAAGAAAAGCAGCTGGAGCAGGTGATGGGGTGAGTTGAGCCCCATCAGCAAGTCCAGGGGGAAACACTGGTCTTTCTTGAGGATTTACTCATGTCAGGTGGAGAAAACGCTCTGGTGGCATTCCCTGTGTCCCAGAGTGACAGCCCAGCTCTGCCTCAAGGCTGCCAACTCCTTCTGGCAGAGCAGGGGTTTGACAGTGGGTCCCGACGGGTGGTGACACTTGTCACCTGCATGTGGCTCTAGAAATGCTGCCAGGGTGGGCAAAGCTGGAATTTGGAAAGCTGAGCTGCCCTGTGGCATCCTGCATCCTATCCCCCTTCTTGGGGCTGGGCAGAGTTTGGCTGTGATCCTGGCACCGACAGGCTCTGCGGGAGGTCACCCGGGGTGAGCCTGTCACCCAGCCAGGCTCCCTGCAAAGGTCACTCTGGCAGGGACAGACCTGCTCCCAGAGCTCCAGGCAGGAGGTGTGGGTGACAGGGACACCCACGTGCCACCACTGCTAACTTTAGACACCCAAGGTCTCTGTTGGAGAGGAGCAGAAGTCTCCAGAGGACAATCTGGAGGCTAATTAGTGCCTGACTTGATTGCTCTGAACCACTCTGGAGGAGATGCTCTCTCCTGACGCTGATTATGCCAGAGCCAACGCAGAGGGTAGTCCTGGGACATGGGCTGGCTCTGGTGGGGAAAGTGCAGGCACTTTGGGAAAAGTTCCATGTCCTCCTGGCTTTGCTCTCTGGCCCCAGGCCTCAGCTTCCACCACTTCTGCTCCCTGCCATACGGGCAGGTGATGGAAGCAGCTTGTTCTTCCAGGTACAGCCAGTGTGGGTAGGAGACACTGCAGGACACCA
The DNA here is from genome assembly GCA_013397775.1 of Eulacestoma nigropectus. NCBI lineage: Eukaryota > Metazoa > Chordata > Aves > Passeriformes > Eulacestoma > Eulacestoma nigropectus. Next base: position 909,496 of record VZTE01001108.1, read on the forward strand.
GGGACACTGGCCATCCCTCCCTGCCACCGGGCAGGAGCGTGCCAGAGCCCTGTGCCACAGTCCGGGCCATCCCAAGCCATCACCCAGCCCAGGCAGATCCGCTGGGAGCAGAAACAGATGTAAAACCCCTCTTGCAAAATCCCAAGACCACGTGCTGCAAAACGGGAGGAGGCAACGCCAAGGGATCGCCGGCTCTGTGTGATGGAAACCACCTGCACGTTCATCCTGAGATTCTTCCTTTCATCCAGCTGCTGATGGGACTGTCACGAGCCAGATGAATTTCCCAGCTCCAGGCCTTGGCAGTTAAACCAGCGTGGGGGGAAGCAACATTTCCATGCACCACGCTGGAGCTACCGCCCGCTCCAAGCCTGTTCTGTCAGAATTACTATTAATATCCCCCAAAAATATTTGTGTTAGAAACCGAAAGGTTTACATAAACAGACACTTTGGAAACAGTTTCCAAGTGATGGGAACAACAGTTTTAGATGATCCGACACGACTCACCTCGTGGATTAGACATTTGTCTATGAGCTGTAAATAGGAACTTATATTCTCTTCATCGGGTCGGGAAACTAAAAGTTGTGTGCAGACTGGAAAAAAAAAAAAAGAAAAGGGAAATGGGGATGGGGACACCAAGATGGGGCCCAGGAGGGGTGCTACAAACACCTTGGACATCCTGTTTCCCTTGTAACCATGAGTGGTTTTTCATCAGTGAGAAAAAACGCCCTTCCCCAATTCCTGCCATGCCTTCCTATATTTAGGGCCAGATTTTGTTCTCTGTTATGATGGTGTAAATCCAGAGTAACACCGCTGGAGTCCCCAGAATTAGACCTAAGCAACTCAGGGGCACAGGATTAATCCCTATTCATAGGCAAGAGAGCTCCTGCTCCCATGGCCAAAATCTGCCCCCACTGCAGAGTGGCAGATTCCCACCTTTCCTGATGAATTTTAACCTCTTTTGGAATGAGTGTCACTGAAGGAAGTGGGACTGAGCTCACAGAGGAGTGAGTTTCTCCTGTTGTAAACCCCTGGGCAGGGATGCCTTGAGGTCCACGAGGACACCACATCTTGGCAGGGCTTTTGCCACACTTTGGCATTTGTCACAGGAATAAAATGGGGTCAGAGGCCCACATGTGGCTGTTTCTGCAGGCAACCAGCTGGGGACAAACTCTGCACCAGGTTTCTGTATAGAAAACATCTCAGCTTTTTTTTTTGAAAAAAAGGTTGGAAACAGGGACAAGGCTGATACTGCTTTGTAGCATCCCAGTGAGGTTCTTTCTGTTCCCAGTCTCCCGTGGATAAGACTCCCCTTCCTCTTCCCCAGGGAGATCTCCCTCCACGCAGCCAGCACTGACACCTCAGGTGACACCAACAAGGGCTAGGGCACATCCAAGCTCACACAGATTTGCTCCAAGAGTCCTGAATATGGCACAGGAGGTCGGTCCCCACTTCAGATTGCTCCTGTCACCTCCCAGTGTGTCATCCCTGATGCAAAGCCGTGCACCCTGCACTAGACATGGAATGGCACCGGAGTATTCTGGATCTCCTGCATCCAAACTGGGGCGTAAAAAGGGGCTTGGATCCACTGATTTGCAGTCAAGATGGCTCATGTCCAGCCCACGCACCACTGCTACCCTGCTCCAAGCAGAGTAAGTCCAAGGCATGCTGCTGAAAACACCTCTGGATCAGCGGGATGGCCCCAGGGCTCTGAATGGGAAGGGAGAGGACGTCCTCCCCTCCTGACCTGAGGAGATGCTATCCCCTCCTGAGCTGGGGCAGGGAGAGGACGCTATCCAGCTTGGACCTGGGGCTCAGAATGCATGCTATCCACCTTGGACCTCGGGCAGGCAGCTTGGGCCACCGCTGCCCCTCCCCAAAATCACAACCCACCTCTAACCCCAGCATGACAGGACCTCAAAAAACCATCACCCCTCAGACTGGGACCTGCAGGAACTCAGGGAAAGGCGGCTGCCAGCGCTGCCACCGCACACCCCCTGCCCCAAAGCAGCTCTCCCTAGTGACAAGCCCCCAAGTCACCAGGGACAAGTGAGAGCCGCTCACCTTTCCCCATCACTCGGGTGAACTGCCCGGGCAGGTCGCCCTCGGGCAGAGGGGCCCCCCCCGACTCGCCCTCGCATCCCGGCAGATGGTGCTGCTGCATCCCGGCCGCCGCGGAGTCCTTGCAGTCGGAGCCTTGGCTGTCCGAGCCCAGCAGGGAGGAGGGGTGGTGCGAGTCCACGTCCCGGCTGTGGTCCTCCGTGCTCGAGTTTTGGGAAGAGTAGGCTTTGATGGGGGTGAGGATCATTTGGTGTAGTTCCTGCAGCGGGACACGCAAGTTGCCACCTTCCAGGATGTCCTGCGGATTGGAGAGACGAGGGTTTGTCTTTGCAGGGACAGTGGGACATCAGCTGTAAACCAGAGCCCTCCTGTGCCCCCCCCGAGAATTCCCAGCAAAGCCAATGGCTTTGCTCCCGCTTCAGGATCCTGCTGCATTCCACAGTCAACATTCATCAAGTCTTCTCCTTATAGCAGGGGAGTGCTGCAGGGACTGTGTCTGATTATCCATGGATGTGTTCAGACCTGAAGCCCCAGAGATAAATGTGCCCCGTCAACTACTGGGACCCAAACCCAACAACAATCCAGCTTCAGTGTTCCAGATTTCCCCCAGGAAGATGGCAACTCCATGAGAGGAATTGAGTCTGGGAGATTTAATGCCCAGGGCAGCGAACATCTTGCTCATTCCCCACCAACCCCACAATCACAACATTTCAGCTCTATTTCATTGGAATTACACTAACATGGGCTCGTTTCCCATTTCCAGCACCACCTTCAAGCCTGGCTCCCCATCAACTGCTCTGCCCCAAAACTGCTTGCCATGGCACCCTCATGCTCTGGGATCATCTCAGAGCCCAGGACTGTGCTGGGATGCAGGAGGAGCCTGTACTGTGGCAGCAGTGGGGACATCCCTGTCCACTGTGGGATGGGCTGGGGGAGTGGATGCAGAGGGGACTGGGAAGGTTTCAAGGGGAGCAGGTGGTTTGTGGTCAGACACAGAAGGGGACACCATGAGGTGAACTGATACTCCCACAGCAAAACCATTCAGCTTGGAGATCCTGGGGCAGATCCACCCACAAGGGAGAGAATTTGGGTGCACCCCAGCCTTGCTCCTGGTGGGGGATCAATAACTCCATTTCTACGGTCAGATCCTTGTCCCACTGATGGGAAATAATTGCATTTTATTTTTAATGTAGCCTGGACCAGAACAGCTTACTGCAGGCTCCTGCACGGTCTGGCTCATAGGACACTGCTTGGAAAGAGGCAGCTTTTGGAGTGAATCCTGAGGCACTGAAGGAAGGGACACTAAGTGGGCACATGGGATGCGTGCAAGCCCTGAAACGGTTGTTGATTCTAATTCCTGCTGCATTCCCAGCTCACTCTTGGACATCTCAGCTCCACTTCTCTCAAAGATCTGGTGTCAGTCTGCCGGGCACTATTTTTTTGGGAAAAAATCCTGCCCTGCTAACTAACAGAGAGGGGTGGAGCAGCTCTTTCCAAGAAAGCAGCAATCTTTAGCAGCGAGACACTGCCCAAAAACATCAAGTCCCACACATGCTCTTGTTTAGCAAAAATTGGATGGGAAGCCTGGAAATCCAGAGACATCTCCTCCCAGGGAAAGCAGCTCACAGGCAGCTCCGAGCCCCAGCAAAGCTGGACAAGGTCACAGCACCACAGCCCAAACCCACCCCGGGAGGGCTCCAAACCAGTCCCTGCCCCTTTTCTCCTGTATTTTACAGCGTGCGTGGCTGGCTGTGCCAGCTGAGCTGGGCTCCAGCTCCCGCACAGCGCCACTCAGTCAATACCAGATTTCCAAATCCCAGCAGAGTAGCAGGGGAAGAGGCTGTGCAGTCGCCTGGAAAACACAGAGCTGCAGCCAGCTCCATCCAGCTCTTGGATTTAATAGTTATTATTAATAACAGAGGTAAATATGGCTTTATTAGCTCCTGCCATACTCTGAGCACAAGCCTGTATTATAAATAAATAGTGAAGCAGTGAGCTAAGGAAAACACCAATAAATAGCAACACACCACAGAAGTATTTAAAAGCCCCTAGTGGGAGGCTCTGCAAGTTGCTGTTTGAAGATGGTGCAATTAGATATAATATAATACAGCGATAATAAATAGGGAGAGGTTGGGTGAGCTGCTCCCAGCAAGGCTGTGGTACTGCTGCTTCCCCAACAGCCCTTTCTGCAGGGTTTAAGCTTTTGTTGAAGTGATAAAGAAGTTTTTATTTATTCTCCTTGGAAATTCAAGATGTTGTTCAGGCACTGACGCGGGTGTCTGGTGTTTTATCTGGGGACAGGGTGCCCATATGATGTTCCAGGAAAGCTCAAGTCTTTCTGAGCACCCTGGAGCTGGACAGGGCAACAGGATACATCCATCCCTGCTGTGTGAGGTGTGGGAGATGCATTAGGACCCACTCTGCAAAATACAGCTTTGAGCAATGCGGTCTAGTGGAAGGTGTCCCCCACCATGGCAGAGGGTTGGAACTGGATGGTCTTTAAGGTCCCTGCCAGCACAAACCATTCTGGAATTCTGTGAAATAAAACCAGCATCTGGTAAAGGGCACCATTCACTTGCAGCTAAGCCAATAACAGATCTCCCCGCAGAAGATCCCCACAACATGCGTAAGCAAAGAGTGCTTCACCCCAGAATTAATTCCTCGCTTTTTAAAAACACAAGAAATACAGAAATGGTGGGGATTACTTACCCCTTCTAGAGATTTGAGCAGGTTTTGTCTTTCTTTTAGCTTTTGGATACTGATGACTATTTTGTGTCTTGCGCCTTTGGTAACGTTCTGCAAAAACAGCACAAGACTTGGCGTTAATGCTTCCATGGGGCAGCTGGGTCAACCCAAACCCTTCCTTTCCTAAACAGAAAGGGCTGCTAGAAATTAATGAAATTTCCGAGTGCAGGGATTCCTGGGGGACATAGAAAATCACTCAGAGACTTGCTGAAGAGAGATTTCCAGCTAGTCTGTCCCTCCCTGTTGCACCTCACACACGGAAAGCAATGGTGTTGCCCATTCCTCTTCAGCCCAAGGATAATGCAGAGGTGAACCTGAAAGCAGCGGGGGTTGGAACTAGATCATCTTTAAGGTCAGTTCCAACCCAAACCAGCAATATTCTATGATTCTACAACATTTTCAAAGGCAATCAGCCATCAAAGCCCCACTGACTTGAAAGGAATTGGCTACTGCAGGTTGCACCCCTGAAACTTCTGAACTTAATCCCAACTGGCAAAAAAAACCCCAAGCACAGCTCCCAGTGATGGGACTTCCATGCTGGGACTCCAGTAAGAACATGGGGACAAGGTTTTTTTCAGGTACAATGTGGGATTTTTTCACTCCCCCAAGACCCAACTTCCCTTTCTCTGCTTCCCAGCCATGGGAAGACACACAAAGGGGCGCTGGAGGTGTGTCACCCCCCAAGTGACGTGGGACATACTTGTGCCTCGAGCTGGCATTCGGTGAGGGCCATCATCTCCTCGTACGTCATCTGGGAGAAGAGGGCGGCATACTTGTGCAGCCGGAGGCTCTTCAGCCAGGCTGGGACATCTGGAACACAAAGGTAAGGAGAGGAGAGCTCCGTTGAATTCATGGAACGGCACAACCATGAGCAACAGCATCAACACCGACACGAGGGGCATCCCAACGGACACCTCACTGAACTTCACGGACCTCTGGGAGGACACAGTGCTGTGGATGTGGATGGGACAAGGAACCAGCCCCTGGATGAGGACACAGTGCTGTGGATGTGGATGGGACAAGGAACCAGCCCCTGGATGAGGACACATCCTCAGAAGTTGGGTTTCTGTGGGAAAGCCACTGGGAATAAGCCCACAGGGAGCTGGCATTGTGCCACTGCACGCCAAGCTCCTCACTGCTGTTGTCCCAGGAACATGGGAACTGCTGAAGCTCATGCAGCAGTTGAGCTTGGGATGTAGATGGCAGACACTGATTTCTGGCATGAGAGATGGTGGCATGTGCTGAAAATGGAACTGGCTGCTTAAAGAGAAATAAAGAGATGTGTTTGGGATGGAAAAATGGTGTGCCATCAAAGATGTCCCACAACCAGCTTCAAAGGGTGACTTGGAACCTAAAAATGCACCGACTGAAAGGACTTCTTCCTTCCCAGTCGTTACCTGCAGTGTAGCACCTCTACACCCAGCTGGATGGGTACCCAAAAATATATTTATCCTCCTGACACCAACGTGGTTTCATAGTGAGGAGCCTGGGAAGGGAATCCTTCCTCTGTGACATTCAAAACCCCACCAGACTGCATGATAGGCATCCTCCATGGAGAAGGCAATGTGACAACAAGCAGCTACTCAGAGTTTTGCAGGTTTGGGGGTCTGTGGTGACACCCTACAAGGGAGGGGGGCCCTGCAGGTGTCTGTGCTGCAGCACAGCACCAGGCCTGTGACGATGCTTTTCCTTTATGAAGGCTTCAAATGCTTTGCCAAATCAAGACCTGCTTTATTTAGCACCTACAACCCGACAGTAGATCTGCCACAGCGTACCCAGCTGACATGCTCTGCTCCCAGCAATACCTTGTCCACAGCCCTTGTCCCCTTCCCCACCAGTGAGACACCTGGGAGCTCATTCCCACTGCTGGGACATCCATCCCACGGTGCGAGTCCAGAAAGTCCCACACTGCTGAGTACCAGATGCAAGTCAAGGATTGTCCATGACCTCTTCCTGAACCAAGGCCTCATCACCGGAAGGGACAGGGTAGGAGGGAGCATTGGTTTGGTTCCCTAAGGCAGTCCATACATCTGCCAGAAGTCTCCTGCTGCCCAGGCTGAACCCAAACCCACCTTGCATCAAAGCAGAGGATGCTAACAATCCCAACATGCTGTGTTTTGCTCATACTCTCCAAACCCCAGACACACATTGGGATTCACGTGTCAATGAAATTCCTCAAGTGCTGCACAGGAGATCAACCCCACACCAAGCACGGGGAAAAGCAATTACTGAGCACAGACGTGCTGAAATTCACCGTTTTCCAAAAGTTCTGACATGCAACAGTCTCAAAGTCTGTTACCAGCACCCTCTTAAACTGATTTCTGTTTAAAGTAAATAAAAACCTCTTGGCAAAAAGCCTGATTTCCAGCACAGGCTCCAATCTCAACATCATTTTAACAAAAAACCACACCATTCTAGTGACAGCACATTAAAAGTCTCCCTGATCCCATGTCCCCTGGGGACTCCTGCCTTTGGCACACATCTGTGCCGATGGCAAAGCCCACAGGGATACTTCCAGAAGAGAGATGCAATTTCATGTAGACATTGAACCCTGCAGGAAACCCATCTCCAGCCTTTGCAGGGGCTAGGAGTGCAGAAGCAGCTCTTGGCATCAGCCTCCCTGGATCATGCCCTAACTTTGGGGAGCTGTGACAGTCCCAGAGGCCTCCTGTCAGCAGAGATGGCAATCCTAGAAACAGGCTGGGAGAAGGAGCCACCCCAGCACACAGAGGGGGTGTGTTGTATGTGGTGGGGCCTTCCCACAGGGAAGAGGCAACCAGGAGGTGCAAGGACATCCAAGGTGACTTCACGGTCCTTGGGAAGTCAAACTTCCCAATGCTCTCCATGGATGGGTGAACCACCTGCCTGCAGAGATACTCTTTAATCAGCAGTTACCAGGAGCTAATTGCGAAGTCGTGGCATGGCTGTCAGGAAATTTAGAAGGAAAACAGCTCACCCTGCCACATTTACACAAAGGACACCTTGGATATACTCCCAGCAGAAATCCCTGGCTCTATCCAGACCCTCCTCCCCGTGCTCCCTAAGCTGTGCCCCAGGAATCACAGAATCCTGGAATGGTTTGGGTTGAAGGGACCTTAAAGATCATCAAATTCCAACCCCCTGCCACGGGCAGGGACACAGGAAGGGACAGACAGACAGAGAGATGGGCTCCATGGGGAACCAAGTGTCCGTATCTTCCCCTGGAAAAACCAAGAGCTAGGAAAAAGCCAAAGGGCATTTTCCCTTCAGCACGAAGACAGATGGAAAGAAAAGAAATGGGTGACATCAGAGCATAAACAGAGAAGAAAGAAATAGGTGACACTGGGGGAGATCAACTGCTAAACCAGATGGGGATCTGTCATGGGTTCCTCACATTCCAGATCCTGTGGGTCTGGATCCTACTGGATGCCCCCGAGGGTGTTAAAGAAGGAACCAGCTGACCAGAAGCAGGGGTGACACGCAGCCATGGGAGCCTGCAGGCGCTCGGGGAGACGTGGCTGCAATTGAGAGAAGGGACCTGGCAACCGGAGCAGCCGGTCTGGATGGAATACGAGGCAACCCAATAAAAATGCACCAAGTTGTGCGTTTCTGTAGGAACGAGAAACGGCACGATCTGAGTGCAGGGAACGGGCAGTCCTTTTTTTTTTTTCAGGAAAGCTGAGGGGATACAATGGGTCATATGCAGCCCACGGTGCTTTGTTATTTGAGGACGATGAGCTACACAGCCACAGGAATGCTGTCTGGAGGCAAACAAGCCTCTGCTCTGCTTCCAAGTCCAGTTTTGAGCAACACACCTTCAATAAAACGCGGACTTTTTGGAAAAAAACCTGGCGGAGAGAAGCAGGAACGACCCCAAGTTTAAAAAACATCATCTGGGAAGGCACTGGAATGGTTCAGCCTGAAGAAAACCCAGCAGAGGGGGGAGGACATGGCAGGCGTAGACACCAGAGGTTGTGAACATCTGTTCTGCACGTCCCTGGACAGGGGGACAAAAGCCATTTGGCTGAGTCTGCAGTGGGGGAAACGTGTTTGGAAGTTTGGGAAGGGACAGCCCGAGGAAGGGTGGCCATATCCCATCTGCACGCAGCAGCAAGGGGATGTGTTAATATGTGGGGGTTATTTAATGGACTATTGCTCGTGGACAGCCTCTGGGTTTTGTGGATTTGGCCACACAGGTTGATTGCACGGCACTGGGAAGTTTCTATCCACGCAGATCCCGGAGCTGCAGCTGTGGATCACAGGGAGCCAAGCTCCCCATGGTCTCCTCCCCAGCTCCTTCTGCAGAAACCTGGAGAAATGTAGTGTTAAATAGCCCCCCCCCGCCCCAAAACACTTGCTCCCAAAAAGTTCTGCCTGGCCAGAGAGACTGCAGGACCCGACCTGCCTCTGTTACATTCCTTGGAACCATAAGGGGTTTTTCATGCATTTATTTCATGCACATCAAAGCCATCCAGAGCCAAGCCAAACGCAGTCCCACATCACACAGATTTATCCATATCTCAATTTGTCTGTAATTAGACTAAAATCAGACCTTGTGACTGTTAAAAAAACCAATTATTTCCCTATTCTGATACACCACTGGTCTGCACACAATTGAGCTGCTTTGCATTAAGGCAAATTGGAGTTGTTTAAATCAGTCTGAAAGCTGCAGGGCCATTTTCAGTCTGTTCCCAGGAACACACAGTCTGTGTGTTTGCCCAGTTTTTATCTATTTATTCCTCCTCAGCCTGAAGTTTGCTCTCCATCTTTGACTGCAGCAACTGGGGTTCATTTCTGCCTTGTTTATCACCAGAACCACATATATTTATTGCCAAAATCTCTGTGAAATGCAGGTATAATGGGAAAACCAACCGAAACACACAGGTTAAATTCACTGCAAACAAGTATCCCAAGCCAAAACTTCCCCAAATACTTGGTGGGTACCAAACACTGCAATGGTAAATCACACGTGGCTTGCTAAGCTTGCTCTAAGCTATTTTTCACCGTCGTAAAAAAAGAAAGAGAAAAAAAGAGCACCACTCGCAGCCAAAAGCCACAGGCTATGGAAAAAATCCAGCTTTTTGGAAAGCTGGCAGCTCACAGGATTTTGGGGCAAAACCAGCCCACTGGCACCCAAGTGTAAGACGTCAGATCAGGACCAGCTGCTACTTAAAAGAAAATCCAACGCATTCCCCTAAACCTGAATTCCTAAGCCGGGAAGAAACGCCGGGAGGCCCCGTTTGGTTACGAGGATCCTCGCCCAAAACCGCCAACCGAGAGCCCCGCGCTGCCGGGAAAGCGGCTCTTCCCCTCCTGCCTCTGGGTGCTGGGGGGTCGGGGTCTGGTTTGTCACTCACCTTTCATCCCACTCCCTTCCTCCTGGAATGTGTTACGAGCGGAAGGCTGATCTTCTAAATGTTCACTCCCACCACTTCCCGAAGAGGCTACACTGCTTTGTGGAGACAGGGGGGCATGATCGGAAGGGATGCACTGGGGTCCTCTAGCTCGTAAGTCCTCATGAGACATCCATCCATGTCCTAGAGGTTGGTTTGGCACATTCATGGGTGGGGTAAGGGACACAGAGCGTTTCAAAGGGCTGTGGTGTGTCTGGCCTGAGAGAACTGAAAAAAAAATAAAATCAAAGAGGTTATTCCCCCCTCGCGGCCCGGGATGCAGCAGAGTCCCCCGAAAAAAAAAAAATCAAATGAAATTATAAAATGTGTGGTGGTGGTTGGCCATGGTGCCTCGCTGATGGCTTTGCAGCGCCCCTGAGCCCTACCCTGAGCTCTCTGCTTTGCCTCTTGGGAAGCAAAAAGGACGGGAGTACCTGCAAGGAGAGGGGGTCACACGAGCTACGCTGGGCTGCTCGAGGGAAGGTGTTGTGTGGATTCCATCTCTAGGGAAAAAACTTCAATCGAGCAGTTCCAGAGCGTAAAAATCCCCAGGATGGGGATGTCCTCACAGAGATCCAAGGGAAGCATCTCTGTCTCTCCCTCTGGGGTAGGACCTGGCTTGTGCCCCGAAGCAGGAGCGCTTACACATCTCCCAAAATCATTGCAAGGGTACTTCTCATCCATAGGAATGTCTCAGCCTTGTTGAGTCCTACTAAAATCACAGGATCATGGGATGGTTTGTGTTGGAAGGGACCTTACAGATCTCATTCCAACCCCCTGCCAAGAGCAGGGACACCTTCCACTAGACCAGGTTGCTCCAAGCCCTGTCCAACCTGGCCTTAAACACTTCCAAGGACTATCTCTGTGTTAAGTACTGAAAAACATACTTAAAGGTTGTTCTATTTGCTTAACAAAAATTCAAATTCTATCACTCACAGTCACTAAACTGCTGGTTTAACCACAAACACAGTGTATGTAATTTAACGTACAGATTTAGGATGCAAACCAGGGAAAATTTCCCCGCTCCAGGAAAATCTGAGGGCAGAGGGGTTAGAATGACCTTTCAGCCTATAAGAAACAGAAGCGAAAACTTTTCAATTTTCCTTTCCAAAACAAATTTTTAAACTGTACAAAACCTGGGGGAAATTCACTGTTCTCGTGGCTTTTCCACCTAAAGCACCAAAGCCCTAAAGCTCCTTAATCCCCTTTTTTGCACTTACAGCAGTTCACCAAAACCACTCAGACTCCTCTACATGTTATTATTTAACATAAACGAGTCTTGGTGGAAAACCCCCAGCCAGGTGCACTGTGCTGCAAAAGTTAAGCCAAGCTTAATTCCCGGCTCAAGCCTGGGGGAAAATCCACCATCAAAGCCATCTCTGCTGACCAGGAGCGGGATGAAAATAAGGCAGTAGTGGGGTTATAAAAAGAGGGGAGAGAGAAACACCAGAGCACATTTGCATTTATTAACCACCTGCAAAAAGCAGCTGGTACCACAGGCAGCTGATGGATGAGGCCAAAACCCTGTGGATTTCTGTAATGTTTAAATAATTCCTATTTCTGAAAGGGTTTTCTTGTGCCAACACGCAACACTGACACCACGCTCTGCAGGGAAGCACTGGGGTGGCTTATGGGGAAGAATTTGTTCCCTTCCCATTTAAAAACTATACAAACATCTTCCAGAAGTCTCTTGGCAGAAAAGGATCTCAACAAGATCCTGAGATTGCTTCCAGAGCAGTGTTATGCTTCCTAAAGTTGTGATGTGATGCATCCGGATGGGGAAATAGATGGATTTCAGAAGGTCTTGGCCAAGCTTTTTCAGCTCTTGGCTTTGCAATTGTACCCCAAAACCAGCATTGTAACAGGGCTCTGTAGATGCCACATCACCCTCCCAGAAGAAAAATATATTTAGGATTTAAAATCCACAAAGTATAGGGGGAATTATAGGGAAAAAAATGGATAAATTGGTTAAAATGCATCACCAGGGCTGAGCATCACTGCTGCCCCCAGCCATGGTCACACCACCATGGGGAGAGAATCCACCCAGAATTTCTTGTAGGAAAAACTCTGGTTTAGGAAATATTTGCGCCCCTTGGATGAAGGAGAGGTACAGGAGAAGGGGCAAGGAGGACTGGAGCTTGTTGTCCCCTTTCAGGAGGTGAAGGGCTGCTCTGCTAATCCAGCTCTTACAGGGTGTGTGCAGACACTGGTACCCAGCAGTGCTTACACCACCCTCTCCCCACCAAAATCCTGCACACAGGAGGGTATTTTTGGCATAAATCCAGCCCAGATTCCTTCACGAGCAGCAATACCCTTGCAAACTGCTGCTCTTCCATCTTAATTTTATGTCCCCTAATTAGAAGCTGGTGTCGGCTGAAGGAAAAATAATGAACTCCAAAGGATGGCCAGGGACAATTAGAAACCACCCAGAGCAACAGATAAAAATCAGTTCCACTTCTTTCCCCGAGAAAACGCAACGCTGGATCCAAGAGAACACGTTTTACTAAGCCAAATTTTTACTGAACTGTGAGTCAGTTCGCACAACTCCCCGAGATGCAGCAGGGAGAATCCCTCTGCAAAAGAGGCTGCAAGTCACCAACTCTTTGAAACCACCCCAGCTGAGATGATTTAAGGGCTCTTAGCACTGGCCTAATTTTAGGGTCTGCTTTCTGGCTGTAACAGACATTGATGATAACGGGGTTTCTTGCAAACCCTTTTACCAGTTTCCATCAGCCCTAAAAACGCTGCGAGTCCTGGCGTGGCACCTGACAGGTGTGCACACCCCTCTCCCTCTTTTACTCTGTGATCCCCAGGGGATTAATAAATGTCCATATTTATTATATTTATTAATGCTGCTGCTTGTGGTCACGTCCTCAGTTTCTTGAAATAAGAGGATGTAGCTAATTATTTTCAAAGCATCAGTTTATTGTAGGTCCTGACCTGAATTTGACCATCCTGTGTGCTTTTTGGATGGTCCAAGCTGAATCCAGGGCTGCTCCTGCTAAAATAAATGGTCCACGTGGGCTTTAACTCCAGCAGAAGAAAATCAAGTGTGAGTTTATCACCTTACACTCAAGCCTCCTTTTCTTTTACTACAAAAATATTAAGCTTTAATTTAAAAAGGAAATCTAAAATGTTATTCTGGGGCAAGATAAGCTTCCAGGAGGTGGGTGGGCACGGCTGCCTTTTTGAGTGCTGCGAGCTGGGCAAACAAAGAGGGGAAACCACCACTCCAAAAGGCATCCCACGCTGGCACACGGATTCCCTATGGCTTGTAAGCATGCCCCACTTCTGGTTTAGAAGGTTTTCCTGCCTTTTAGGTGCTGCAAGACTCTACACAGGCACTGCCTGGTCCAGCTCCTTCCAAACAGGTGTCTGGAGGGACAGGGGTTGGAGCAGATCACGGTTCTCCCCGGGATAAGCAGGTTGGTGTTGCCTCTTTGCTCGGCCACCGCGGCTCTGAGCGGCCAGGGTTGTGCTCAGCCCACACCAGACCAGGTTTCCTCATAAGAAACCTCTCCATGATCTCCAGACTGGGACCAAGCTCAGGGTAACATTCCCAGGTGAAAAAAAAAGTAGAGGATGGAGAAGGAGTGATGGCAACGATGCAGCACAAAGCTCCCCATCACAGGAGGCGGCTGCTGACCACGCTGGGAGCATCTCTGTGGGACCACCCCCTCCCCGGGCAAATCCGGCTTCATCCCAGACCAAACCCTGGCTGGGCTGGCAGGCACAACAACACACTTACAGAAACTCTGAGGCTGCAAGTGCTCTCACCCCGTGAAGCCTTGGGTTTGGGATTTTTTTTTCCCCCCTCCTCTCTTCCCTTTTGAAGTGGTGCTGCCTATTTTGGGAGGCAAGGGCTGATTTCAAGAGGGTTTTTGTTCGCTGAGGACCATGTGGAACAGCGTCAGACATTTGTGTTGTGGTTTCTCAGGGTTTTGGGCCAATTTTTTTTGCCTGAGAAGGGAAAAGCCACCCATTCCTGTAATTAGAGCTGAGGAATTGGGCTTTGCAGGCAGACCTTCCTCCACACAGCGTGGGACGGCTGACGAGGCGCTCGCTCTCCCTCTGCCCTTCATGAAATCTGGCCTAAAGTGTTGCAAAAGTCCATGACAGGACACAAATGTGAAAGTTTCCAGCGAGAGTCAGACCTACCACTGAGAGTGTTCAGAATGTCTCCAGTCCCCATCAGGTCCCTGACACCCAAAGGACCAGCACAGGGTCCATACATCAGGTAACAATTCCAAGTAACATCTTCTCCATGCCTGGAGAAAGGAAAAAGCACTGCAAGGTGCATACTGAACTCTTTGGGAGCTTTTTTTGTTGTTTTAGTCTAAAAATGGCGCTTCTTTTCTGCAAAGCTGTTTATGGTGCATCCTCAGGCAGCATCTGATCACATACAGCTCCTCTCCTGGTCTGTTGGTACCTGGAACAGAGGCCTGACCCCAAAAAGTGGGGATGTTTTTAATCCACGCAATGTTTTGTGCAGCCTGGAAGCTCCCCCACAGAGAGGGAACACTGAGCAACCTCCTCACAAAGCAAACCTCAAGTTCAGCTCAGTCCTCCCCTCTGCCTCCTCCTTGCTATCCCAGTCACGACACATCCTCTCCTCCAGGAAGGCTTCCCCGTGCTGGCACACCAATGCCCAGGGCTTTTCCAGCGTTTCTTTGCCGAGAACCCTTGGAAAGAGCTGCCAGTGGGTCACACTGCCCAGCTGGCACCCAGCCTCCTTCCTGGGCACCTCATTCACCCGCTCCCCACGTGCCCCAGGCAGCTCCAGCATGGCCGGAGCAGAACCTGATGGAACATTTTTCGGCTCAACATCCCCTAACCCTTGGAGCCTTTTCTTTGTGCCTTTTTCTCTTTAATCTCCCTGCGTTCTGTGGCTGTGACTTTAACTGTGTTTGTAGGAGCTGGATAATCCATGGTCCTCTGAACCATGGGCTGATATAACCCATGAAGGGCTGAAATTGAGGGTCCTAAATGAAAGAAGCCACTGGGTTTTACTGAAAATAGTGGTATTAAGAAATTAGTGGTATTAACCTCTGCATTAGGAAAAAACCCCATACAAGCAGAGTGCTGCTTCGAGCAGAGAAATAGGAAGAAGCACAGACTGCAGAAAAGACTGTCAAGCAAACTTTTTTTAAGAAATGACGTTTCTAAACACAGTTTCCTGCTCAAGAAACTGGACAGAGAAACAATAACCCGTTTGTTGCTGCCTTCTCCGAGCACCTCATGCGAGGCCCCATCCAGGCTCAGCGGGGAAGGAACCCTCGCAGGGGGTTTTGAAATTCCCTGCATGGCACAAACACACGTGGACCCGCTGTGTGGCTCCAGCAGGAATTGCTGTGACTGTTATTTACTCATTTGTGTGGCAGCAGGAGTGGGGCTGCATCTAAAGATGTGTAAATTCAGACCTTGGTGGCTCCAGCAATCCTACGGGCTGCGTTTCTGGAAGGAAGCCCAGCTTGTCTCACCAAGCAGCAGGAGCTCAGGAGCTGCTTTCAAGCTCCTTCATGGAATCCTGCAATGGTTTGGGTTGGGAGGGACCTAAAGAACATCCAGTTCCACCCCCTGCCATGGGCAGGGGCACCTTCCCCTATCCCAGGTTGCTCTAAGCCCCGTCCAGCCTGGCCTTGGACATTTCCAGGGATCCAGGGGCAGCCACAGCTTCTCTGGGCACCCTGTGCCAGGGCCTCCCCACCCTCACAGGGAAGAATTTATTCTTAAAATTAATCTAAATCTCCCCTCTTTTAATTTAAAACCTTTCCCTCAGCCCATGTAAAAAGTCCCTTTCCCTCTTCGTTATGAGCCCCTTCTAAGTACTGAAAGGTCCTTTCTTCCCACTAGAGCATTCAGCAAGGTGGGAGCAAGATGGAATAGATGTGAACCCAACCAGGATTTAACTCACAGACAAAAGGATGCATGGAATGGTGGCTCAGGGAGGTGGGAATGGGTGGGGATGGAGGATTAGGGGCATGTTGCAAGGAGGTGCTACCCTAAACCACGAGTCTCTTGGGCTAAACACAATGCCCCAGTGTCCAGGCCAATAAATGCATTTTTTCTCCTAACTCTATACACAAACCACAGAAAATCAGTGCTTGTCCCTGGGGAATCCCGGTCCATTAATATCAAATGCTGCTGTGCTGAACCAAGCCTCCCTAATTATCCCAGAAAATAGCTTTTGCTATGGGCTCCTGGGAGAAATTCCTCTCCTGCTCACGAATGAAGCCAGATAAACAGTGTTGGGAAGAAATTCTCCTTCCTAAGGTCCTTTTCCACCCAAAAGGGATGTCCAAGAACACTTTCTTTGCTCAAGCAGCAGCCAGGGCTGTCCACTGCCTCGATCCCTGGACTGAGGAGCATCTCCCTGCTGAGACTTCCAACAGCATCAGCTTCCACCACACGTTACACTCCAGATGGAGAAAACCCTCCACCACTTACAACCACTTCAGGAGGCCAACCTGGAGGATGTGCATCCTTTATACAGCAATATGCAACCTGTGGGAAACTGGGAGTGAGAAACGAAGGGCTTTAAACCAGTCTAAGTGGAAGGGGTGAATGTGAAACCTCTGGAATTGCCCCAAGAAACTGGGATCCAATAATCCCTAGAGTCCTTAAAAACCTGTGGAGTGAGAGCAGGGAGGCAATGTGTCTTTAGCAGTGACAAAATACATGAGGACAACAAGGGTTTTACGTGATGTACGTCCCACAGTCATCACCCAGACTGAAACAGACCTGCAGCCTTTTCCATCCTTGCCGACTTTTTTTGGATTTTCTCCTCCCTTGCCTCTTTTTAGCCACTTTCACTCACTCAAAAAAGCCACCTAGTCCCCCTCTCTTGTAGGCACCATGGCACAGATTTTGCAAGACAAATTCCTCAGTGTTTTAGTCTTCCTCTGGCGTCTACCTCTTGGGAACTCACACACCCCATCCCGAGCAGCTTCCCCTTCCATCTGGGCTGGCCATGTCTTATTCCTTCTCCTCCTTCTCTTTCAAAAGCATAAACTCTTACCAGCTCCAGGAGAAAAGAGAAGCCTGCTGGGTCTCCGAGGCCACCAAGGGGCAAATGCAGTATCCAGTTCCCCACATGAGAAGATGCAAAAGATGGTGCCCATCAGGGACACCCCATGACAGGGGGAATGGCTTCCCACTGACAGAGGGCAGGGTCAAATTGGATATTGGGACGAAATTCTTCCCTGTGAGGGTGGTGAGGCCCTGGCACAGGGTGCCCAGAGAAGCTGTGGCTGCCCCTGGCTCCCTGGAAGTGTTCCAGGCCAGGTTGGACAAGGCTTGGAGCAACCTGGGATAGTGGAAGGTGTCCTCACCCATGGCAGGGGGTGGAACTGGATGTTCTTTAAGGTCCCTTCCAACACAAATCAGTCTGGAATTCTGTAATTCTATGACTCCCAAACCCTGAGCCGTGCAGTGCTCCCCAACAATCCCCAGCAGCAACGGGACAGCCATGGCTGGTATCATAAACCAAGTATTAATTCTTTCCCATTACTGCTCCAAATTAACCCAGCTCAGCTTTCCACCTCCTCTACATACCGACAGCAGATGCATCCTAAAAATCTGCCTTCATCATCCTCCAAAACATTCCTGATTGCTCAGATATTGCCTCGCATTCGAGTTATGACACAGACCCCTGCGCCAGCTAACACGAGACCGCATTGCTCAGCAAACAGGGGGGACCTATGGTTACAAGAAAACATCAAATGCAGAACAAGCAGCCTCAAATAAAATTGCATAACGGATGGGAATAGCAAAACTTGAGGGGAAAACAAAACTAAATTTACAAAAAACAGCTTCAAGGCTGCCAAAACTGAGCCATTGATTACAGCGCATTTGATCCATTTGCATGCAGAGAGCTTTGCTTTGGAGCCGAGATGGAAACAGTCTTAATATAGCTGGAGAGAAAATATCCTCCTTGCACTCTCCTAACTGCACTTTGATAGGAAGCAGCCACAGAGCAGATGGTGCCTATATATAATCACCAGACCTATTATCCCAGCCTCTTTTAGTAATTTGAAGGATGTGATAACCACAAGGAGAGCAGCAAATATTCCCCCTCCCTCCCTCCCTTCCCCTGCTAATTAAAATATCCAAAAAAAAAAAAACCAAAAAAAAAGAAAAAAAAGGAAAAAAAGGAGGAGGAAGCTATAATTATGGTAACAAATAAAAGAATTTCCAAATGAAGTAAATAACTATTTTGTGCACTGCTCCTTTAAACCAGAAGTCAAAAGTTAATTAAATAGCAGCGTGTTACTGAGTCAGGAGAACACAGCAAGTCCCAGTGCAGTGGGGAAGGAGACTGTAGTCACTCTGGATGAATCCAAACCCCAGCATTCCCACCCCTTCTCTGTGCCCTCCTGCCATTTCTCTGCAGATGCTGTGTGATGGTGAGGGGGAGGAGAGCTCATCTCTTTCCGTTCCTTTACTTGCCAAAGGCCAGAGCTGCATGGATTCTAAGGATGAGCAACGGGAAGGGGATTCTCTCCATGCCCCATGAAGATGCTCAGGAAAACATCACAAATGTGATTTTAGTGAGGCTTTGAGGGAAGGCTGGGGAATGGTGGTGCTGGGACGAGGTCATGGAGAAGCAGGAAAGGTTTGAGGAGGGAATTATTCATAAGGCCCTTAACAGATGTGAGTTAATAGTGGAGGTGCTGAGGAAGATCCCTGGCTCCCAGACGGAGCCCTTGGTCCCCTGCTGATGGCTCCAGGGGTGATGCAAAGTGCAGACAGGAATCCACAGGTGCTCATGGGGTGATGAGAAAAGCAAAGCTTCCCTCGGGAGAGCACCAAGCTCCCATGCACTGAGTAACCACACCTTGCTGTGGTCTGTGCCTGTATCCGACAGACGCCAGGGTGCCTGGAAAAATACACCTGGGTCTAGGAGGGTCCATCCATCAACAAAACCTCCCAGAGAGAGGAGACTGCTGAGGGGTCTGAGAGAATTCCTGGGGCTGTCTGACTTTGCTCCACAACCCGGAGAGCATCAATCAGCTGCCCCGGTGGCTTCTGCGCCACTTCCAGGTCAGAAGCACCATTCATTGGCGACAGGAATCCCAGGGACTGTAGGATACACACAAAAGAATTGCTGCTGCTTCCTAACATCCATCCCCGAGACACCCAGACTGCTCTAAGGAAAGTGGAGGTGGCATCAGAGCCACAAGCTTCAATCTCCCCCCATCCCAACTTGCACTTCAAGGAGAGTGTCCTACCCTCCCATCAAGGGACAAGCAACCCATCAACAGCAAAACCAGGGCAGGCATTCCCTGCCCTGAGCGCCTACAGTCGGTGATTGCACTGGGATTTCACAAGCTGAGAGGGTGGGAACATCCCCGGGTGCTGCTGGAATAGAGATTCCCAAATTACGTGGCCTCATTCCAGCCAGGAAGCTGCAGAGCCATTGCTTTGTGAGTTGGGTATGTGAATGTGGGAGCAGTGTTCTGTAAGAGCACAGAATCACAGAAGATGCAGAGTTGGAAGGGACCCATCAGATTCGAGTCCAACTCCTGGCCCTGCACAGGACACCCCAAGAATCCTGTCCCTGAGAGTGTTCAAACACTCTTTGACCTCTGTCAGGCTTAGGGCTGTGACCACTTTCCTGGGAAGCCTATTCCAGTGCCCAGCTACCCTTTAGGGGAACAAGCTTTTCCTGATATCCAACCTAAACCTCCCTTGACTCAGCTTCATGCTGTTTCCATGTGTGAGTAGAGACCAAACCTTGCATAAAGCAGGTGTGGAGGAAGGAACAGTGTGATCCCAGAGGACACACATGTGACATGCCCACTTTGGGGACAGCCACATGTCTCTGGCTGGCACCCAGTGCTCCCTCTCCTCCTCCCCATCCATGCAGACCAACCACCACCTGCTCCATGGCTTACCCAACACAGGGCTGTTTGCAAGGGCTAAGGCAGCCCAGAGCACACGGATTATTTAAGTGCCTGGAGGCATCATTTGGTGTCAGGAGGGCTGGTTTAGGAGCACTCACATGTGTCTGTATCGAGCAGGTGCCATCCACACATGGTTATGAGCCGCCCTGGTATCACCTGGTGCATGTCACTGCTGAGCCCAGCCTCAAGGTCTGCTCTCCTCCTTCCTTTTGGAGACCCTTCTGTCTTTTGGTGACATCTCTGCCTCCAAGCATCGTGGCCGATGAGAGGTCAAGCAGAGGCACAACCACAAGATCCATCCCACTGCCCATGTGAAAATCCACTTGCCAGAGCACACCCCTGGGAAACGCATTCCCTTTGCTGCCTACTCACTCTGCTTGGCAAGCAGAGATCCCTCACTTGCTCCACACCCTGCTACAGCAGGATCAGCACATCCCAAAAGCTGTGGGCTGCACATATGCCCCGTGTTGTCACTCGTTCCCACCTGAGAGCAGAGCTGGCACGGCAGGGAGGACCCTGCTCTGTCTCTGTGCTGTCTGATGCCTCGGGTAACATCAGCTCTGCCTTGCTAACTTCCTCCCCATGGAGCTATCTGCATCCCCCTAGAGCTATCCATACGCTCCCCGAGCCACCCTTATCCTTCCAGAGCCATCCACAACCTGCCAGAGGCACTGGAATCCCCCTTGAGCCATCCATATCTCCCAGAGCCACCTGCACACCCTGACAGCCAACAGCTGCTTGTAAGAAACTTCAGCCCCATGGCTGCATGGATGGGCATCCCTATGAGCAAAGCTACCTGTGGTCTGCAAGTCCTCAATGAACAAAACAGGACAATCACCCTCCCAGATATCCTGAGCCGAGTGTTCTTCAGTGGTTGATGGGTTACTCTAAGTCACTCTGTGAATCTGTCTTTTCTTCCCTTCCAGTGCAGGTTATGATGGTTGGAAGATGACAGGTAGGCTGATGAGCTTGGTGTCAGTCTATAAACCCTGTGGAGACAACTGAAGGTGGGACCTCAGCATCACATTGACCTTTGTCAGTCAACCAAAGACACAGTGAGAGAAGAGACCCTTTGGGAGCAAAGAAGTGAAGGGAATGTGCCAAAACAGGCTCAAAGGAGGATCCAAACGGGCTGGGGCAGCTAAACTGAAGTTTCAAGGTTAGAACAGGAAGGGACATTGGCTATAAACACACTCAAGAGCAGTAGCAGATCTTCCCCAACACTGCTGACATCCCAAAAGGACATCGCTAATGTTCTCCACCGCCACTTCCATCTCCAGTGCTTGACGGCCTCCAGGCTGAGGGTGGGTCCATTCATCTCACTGGCTGAGTTATGGTCTCTGGGCTGTGGACTGTGTCTCCCAGGGACAGAGTGCTTTGAGTTTATAGAGGGGACAGAAAATCTGTAGCTGCTGTTCAGTGCTGAAGCAGAAGATTGTGGATGGACTTGATGGTCTTAAAGGTCTTTCCCAACCTAAGTGATTCCATGATTCTACGTTGTTCTCACTCACAGTCCTGTTTGCTGCTGTATTTATGTACATGGATTTCAGAAAATAACTCTGCTCACACCTGATCTTCTCGTGCAACGATTCTGATTTCAAGCTACAGGATTAGCAAGATTTTGTAGCACTGGGAACTCGACAAAGCGGGAGACTTCTGAAAGTCTTCTCTGCCCTTTGTGTGTGACACTAGAGGGCATGAGCAAGACAACAAATGCCCTTGTCTGCCACCACTGAGAAGCTCAAGTGTAATAAAGGCCAATGAGCTTTTCTCAGTCTATCAGTACAAGAGAGGAAAAGCAGACGTGAGAGGTGTCCCCAGCCGGCAGGATGAGTGCCAGAGTGCCAAGTCTCAGCAAGGCCAACTGAGGAACAATTTTCTGAAGGCAATTCCTGAGTGCAAAGCTAATCCACCCCCGGCAAGAACAGGACATTTGTTTGCTTCACTGCTGTAACCTCATTAAGACTTTTTCATTTTCTCATGGCATGTTTTGCTAAGTTGCATGGGAGGAAATGTGTCACCCCGTGTAAGGCAAACACAAGCTGGGGACATGCAACGTGCTCCCTCCTTCAGGTGTTGTTGAAATCTACGCAGAGGAGAATAACTTGCAAGCTGCCCATCAATCAACCCAACACAGATCAGGGTGGTCCTGTGGGTTAAAACATGCAGTTATCCCATTACCCAGCTCAGTCTGGGTACTGGGTATGGCAATAGGGTTGTCTCCAGTGGTAAGCTGGGAGCTGTTGCACAGCAGTGTAGGGGAGGAAGAGTCAGGAGACCCACACTCCGTTCATGGCAAGTGCTTTCTTGGTGTTGTTTGTTCCACCTCAATTCCCTGATGACTTGGGGAGAGCTCCAGCACGTTCATCTGCCCTCTCACTGGGGATTCCATCAATGGAGCAAATGCTGGCAAAATCCTGCAAGCCATGTCACATACACGTGCTCTGACACACAGTCCAGCAGCTGCAGATCTGCCTGCAGGGCAGGATCACAGAGACACAGAATTGTTTGAGTTGGAAGGGACCTTAGAGATCATCTAGTCCAACCCACTGCCTCAGGCAGGGACATCTTTCACTATCCCAGGTTGCTCCAAGACCCACTCAACCTGGCCTGGAACACTTCCAGGGATGGGGCAGCCACAGCTTCTCTGGGCAACCTGCGCCAGGGCCTCCCCACCCGCACAGGGAAGAATTTCTTCCCAATATCCAATTTAACCCCACTCTCTGTCAGTTTGAACTTGGGCTGGAGTGCATGGAAGGAAGAACCCTGATTTACTTCTCTTCAGCTCTAGGACAAGCTGGAGATTTTTCTTTTTCAGGGCAAGAAGTTTGAACAGGTGAGCATTTCTCCTCCCTTGCTCTGCTTGCTGTCCTTCTCCTTCTCCTTGCAGACAAGCACCACCAGTTTTCTGGCAGAGACTCCCATGGGAAGGGTGTAGCAGGCCTGAGCACCCGGCATCTTTCCCATTCGTGCAGGAGCGGAAGGGTGGCTCCAGACTGGCAAAAGCTTTGCTGGTCCAAGGACCTCTCTGTTCCCTCACAGGGGAACCCAGGCAGTGCAGTGACACTGAAACACCAAAGAGTGCAGCATCCCCTCAGTATGAACACAGTGCCTACGCCTGGGACTCCTGCTCTGCAGGATATTCCCTAGCAAGGTCTCTGACTATATCTATCCATCACTGACCTGTGACTTTATGGTCCAAATGAGACCAGTGTACCTGCATTCCTCCTCCTCAGAACATCTTACAGCAGACCCTCCTCTGTCTCTGCATAGATGCCCTTCCAAGAGGGTGGAAAACACAGAGCTAAGCTGTGCTTCCATTTGACAACAATCCCGTCATGCCATCAGACCGTACTGAGGTGGAGCCAGTTACAGGGGTAGGGAAGGAGCTGGAGCCCCCGTGCAAGAAGCTGTTGGCAGCTTTGAAAACAAGCTGCTTTCCTCTGCCCTTTTGGAGTCTCCAGGCCGCGTCTCAGTCAAAGAGGTGTTGTGCAACCCCAACATTTTGCAACTGCTGCCTGACCTGGCCACAGAGCCAGGACTCCAGGCTTCACCCCGTTCCCCACTCTGGAGCAGCTCCAGCCTCCTCCCTGCCTGTGCTCCTGAGTCCATGCCAAGGCTGCCTGTACTCCCAGCACACTAAGGCTTGGTTTAAAGTTGCATCTCAAGCTTTGCAGGAATGGCTGAGAAAGCAGTGATGCAGTGGATGGGAAGGAGCACATGAACATCACGGAATGGTTTGGGTTGGAAAGAACCTTAAAGCACATCTGGTTCCACTCCCCTGCCATGGGCAAGGACACCTTCCGCTAGGCCAGACTGAAGACTCATCCAGCCTGGCCCTGAACATTTCCAATGATGAGACAGCCACAGCTTCTCTGGGCCAACTTCCATTGCTTGGGGTGAGTCCATATCCTCTGATCACTCCAGACCCAAATTCATCACTTAGGACACTGGCCCCACTCCTGGAGCACCATTACTGTGGTAAATCCAGAGTGACTCCTTCAGAGCACTCCAGACTTGCCTCCTGCAACATCTCCTCAAGTCTTGGCTAAACCTTGGCTAACCCCTGTCAGTGCTGTTATGGGAGAGCTGGAGATGAACCAATCCTGAACCAAATCTCAGAGCCGGGGTCTAGGTTGAGTCAAAGTCAAGGACGGCACAAAGCAAAACATCACATGAGCTTCAGCCACCCATATTTAAGCCCTGTGCCATGATGGCATTAAACCTAATTGTGCCACAGCACCGCAAGAAGGTAGCTCAGGCAAGATCACCACATCACTGCTCTGGGAAAGACACTGCCCCATTCTGGTGCCAGGAACAGGCAGTGCCTTTGCAGAGATGTGTCAGGGAAGGCTGTGCCCTGCAGGGTGCTGCTGGATTAAAGCCTCTGCACAGACAAACACTTCTGAGTAAGAGGGAGAACTTAAAACTAATAACAACCCTAAAACCTAAACAAACACTACGGGGTTGAGGGCTTTGCTTTGGAATAAAAGATTAATAAACGTATTGATTGAGTCAAGGGGTTGGGACAAAGGCTGGCAGCCGTGTTTATTTTTTAGCATCTATCTGTGGACTTACCAGGCTTGTGCCCAAGCCAAATATTGTGTTAAGGAAGCTTATGAACTAACACATGAAGTGTGGTTGGGTCACCTCCAGCTCAGCCCACAGTTGTCTGAGCATGGTGCCACCAAAATATGTCTGCAGGAGTTACAACAGCTTAACACGTGGGACTGAACTATCACTAGCAGGGGATGATGCAGCCAAGCGAGTGGCAGAGATTGAGGAGGGATTTAAGCAAAAGATTGGGTAAAGAGTAGGGCTGTTGGCAGACCCACAGGTGTTCCTGTCCCAGTGCTGCTGCACACACCTAATTCTGGGAGAATTTAGGAAAAAACACAGCAGCACCGCAGCTCAGGCACTGCTGAGTTTGGCCACTGCCTTAGTTTTGGCATCTTGTGCCAATGCTTGGGGACCACGATGGGCAAGGGGGTGGGTCAATGCTTCTTCTGAGAGCTAAGCCTGAGCACAGACAGGCTCAAAGAAACACCGTGGGGTTTGTGGAAAAAGTCCTTCAAGACTTAACACATCTTGCAGAACTCCAGATCCTGACATGAGGAGCCAGACCTCTTCTGAAGTCTCTCTTCCCACTGCCTCCACTGTGTGCAAAGCCTCCGAACCACCAGGCATGCAATAACCACATGGAAAACTCCCCCAAAATAATCCTCTGAGAGGTTTAACAGACCAACTGCAAGTAAATTTATGGGGTTTTTCTCACCCTGCCTCCTTGTTAGACCTTTCCCACCCTAGAACAGCTCCACAGGGCAGGGATTGGCTCTCAGAGAAGCTGAACATCACACAATCCCACAGCAGCAGGAGCTGGGGGCTTCAGACAGGGGACTGGATGGGAATGATGGTTTAGAGTCTGTGGAGAAGCTGAGATCCTTCTGTTAAATCCTCACGTGCCTGCAAGGATGGACGTGGGAGAGGCAGGGACCAGGGTGCTACAGCAAAAAACACAAAGCTGTGTTTTGTATTGCTGTTGATTCGAAACACCACTTAGGAAAAAAAAAGCAATTCTTACAGGAGAGGGAAAAGCCCAGAAGCCTTAAGTGACCATTTTAAAGCTTTTAGCTATTTAATTGTGGCTTTCCGCACGCTGATAGAGAAACCAGGGCTGCTGCCACAAGAAGCCTCTCCTTCCCAAAGTGCTCTCTGCATCCCTGATTTCTAGGAGATGCTGATAAAGCATCTTGGAGAGAGACCTCCTGAATATCCCAAAGTGAAGGACATCCAGCCCTGCAGGTGAGATGGTGGCAGTCACCCAAAGGCGTGACAGCCCTCCACAGAGCAAGCGGGTGGGCAGGGGAGCTTCTGAATCCGAGAAGATGCCTTGTTCCTGCTCTCCCAAGGAAGGCTCACAGGCATCAATGGTTGCTTTAAACACCAGTTACAGCTGCACTACAGCTTCACACAAAACCCGTGATAAATCTCCAGTCACAGTGCTCCGCAGCATCTCTGTGTGCCCAAGCCTTGGGCTGGGCTCTGCACCGTCCATCAAAGCCTGGCAATGTCTCCATGGGGAAAGAACCACCCAACTCTCCCGAAAAACACTGAGGACTGTCCACCTAAACTCCTCAATCGCCACCAGCTTCATACCTTTGCTCTGTAAATATAAGGGAACATTTTCAGATATCCTGAAGATGGTGGATTCCAGTCCTGCTTCCAAAACTTATGCCTGCACTCAGGGTCCCAATCCCATTTCCTCCCAGTAAGTCCTCAGCACACTTCTGGACTTGACTCAAGTCCTCCAGCTCACTTTTGGATATGAAGCATCAGCTTTCCACTTGCTTTAGGCATTCTTGAAACATGAACTGCAAATCTGTATAGAGCTACATGAAAGACAAGGGGTTCCCTTTGATAATGCATATTTTTTGCTCTACCTTTTTCTTACTCTTTGCTGGTTTTCCCTCCTCTCCAGGTCCAAGCTCTTTAAAACCCCATAAGACTAGAGGAAAAAAACCCCAACAAGGCAAGCAGGAAATAAAAAAAAGCAGGTGAGGAAAGAAAAAAAAAAAAAAAAAGGAGTTTTCTATGGCCCAGATGAGTTTAGCCCCTCTGCTAACCACGGCAAAGCAGTAACTCCTAGTGGGATGAGGGGACTGTCCCCAGAGCCTCCCGTGGGTACTCACTGGTGCTTGTGCTAGTGCCGATGGTGTTGATGGTGGTGGGGACGGAGGAGGAGGAGTAGAGGGGCAGGTGGCCGTTCTCGCAGGCCAGGTTTTTGTCCTGCCAGCTGGAGGCGCTGACGCTGATGCCGGAATCCCGAGAGTTCTGCCACCCGTTGAGTTTGTCGTCGGAGTTCTGTCTTTGGTGATAGTAGTGCGCCTGCCCGTAGTCCACCGAGTCCGAGCGGCCCCGGCCCTGCCCGCCGAAGCCCCCCGACGTGCGGTCCTCCAGGTGGTTGAGCCACATGGCCAGGGCGCTCCTGTCCTCCAGGGAGGTGGCGGGGTGTATCAAGGCGTAGGACAGCAGCTGCCTGCTCTCCTCGATGTGCTGGTTGTGCTCGATCGAGTGCGCCAGGATTTTGGGCAAGAGTTTCATGTACTCGACTTTCGCCTCGATGTTGCCGGGCTTCAGTAAAGGCAGGTGGGTTAACAAGAGGGAGATCACTTTATCCTTGGATTCCTGTTGCCACTGGTTAATGATTCCTGTTGAAGGAATAGCGGGGGGAAAAAAAAAGAAGATAATTGAGAAACTGAAAAACAGAACTAATAAAGAAATAACCAGGCCCCGGCAGGGTAAATACAACATGCCAAAGGGATTTCCACATGCGTGGTGCCACAGCGTCAGCACCTCCCTGGCAAGGGGTTCACCACCTTCCAAAACCATGGTCAGGAAGAAGTGTGCCAAACTGGATGCCGAAAGTTACCAGATGCTCCTGAAAATCACTGAAAAAGCCAAACTACACCCAACTCTACTCCACTGCTGTTGTTCTTATGTTAATCAAAACCAAGACATGGCCCAGATTTTCCATATTGTTGAAGATTACAGAAAATACTACACAAAAGCACTCAGTGGATAAAGCTAACCTTTCAAAAGAACTTGGTCAGAAAATTGAAAAGGTCAAGATTCAAAGGAGGTAACACAGGTGAGAGCCACAGAGGGAAAAGGGAAGAAGCTTTCCAGCAGGAACACAATCGTCCAACCAGGGTGTTGGTGCATCCACCAGCCCCAAAGGTAAGGAGGGAAGGGCTCAGCTGAAGCAGCCCCAGGGCTCCTGTTCCTCTGTTATACCACAGCAAATAGGAGAGGTTTTAGAAGACCAGGGAAAACAAGCAAATCCAGGGGTTAGATTTAAACATGCGGAAGGAAAAGTCAGGGAGTTATAAACCGGTCACTTAACTGGAACTCCTGGAAAACTGATGGAACAAATAATGAAACAACCTATTTGTAAGCACTTAGAAGATAACAAGATGATAAGTGACTGCCGACACCCATTTGTCAAGAGCAATTTAATTTCCTTCTGTGACAGAGCAACTGGCCTGTGAATAGCTGGAGGAACAGGCAGTGCTGTATATCTTGATATTCATTAGGTACTGCTGCACATGGCTCCCTCAGCAGCACAGCAGAGAGAAACTGCTCTAATGTGGGCACACAACTCATCTGAAAACCATATGGAGGGAGCTGGTGGTGCTGATTCACCATCAGACTGGGAGGACGTGCTGGGCAAGGAGAGCTGTCCTGGCCCTGACATCACCCAGCACGCCATTGGTGATAAGGGTGATGTGATAAACGTGATCAACGTGCAGATATCATGCTCAGAGAAAGGAAAACACTCCAGGAAACTGGATTAGACGTCAAACAATGTTGAGGACTCGAAGGGGTGCCATGAAGCTGTGTCAGGGAAGGTTTAGGCTGGAGATCAGGAAAAGGTCTTCCCCCAGAGGGTGGTGGGGCACTGAACAGGCTCCCCAGATAATGGTCACAGCACCAGCCTGCCAGAGCTCCAGGAGCATTTGGACAATGCTCTCAGGCACAGGGTGGGATTGTTGGGGTGTCCTGTGCAGGGCCAGGAGTTGGACTCGATGATCCCTATGGATCCTTTCCAAATCAGGATATTCTATGGCTCAATGAGACTTGGAGAGAAGACGTGAAAACATCTGCATTAACAGGAGCAAACATTAAACAGGTGCACGCAGGTGAGAACAAATGGCTCTGGAGCACGAGGCAGGCAAGAGCCTGGCTTGGGAAGCACCACATCAGTCAGATACCATGCTGCACAGAAAACCTGCACCAGCCAGCCTGACACCTGGCTGAGAGGTGAACACTGGCACGGGCAAGCTGCTCTCCACATCTGCTGCTGCCCAGGGAAATGGTGGAGTCACCATCTCTGAAGGGATTTAACAGCCATGGGGATGTGGCACTTGGGGACATGGGGCAGTGGTGGCCTTGGCAGTGCTGGGGGAATGGTTGAACTCGATGGTCTTGGAGGGCTTTTCCAATCGAAACAATTCTATGATTCTGTGACTTGAACTGCAGCAAAGATGAATGAAGTTGGACATGATGGAACTGCCCCAGGATGTCCTAGGACATCGTGAGATCTCCATCACCAGAGGTTTTTCTGAAGAGCTCATACGATCTCCAAACAAGGACAGCTCAGGATTTACCCAGACCAGCCAAATGACACTTCCTAGTCCCAGGGCAGTCTCTCCTCCAGTGCTGACCAAACCCCCCTGTAAAGCCTTCAAACTTTCAGCCCCTGTCTTAGGCTGTGCTACAGGAGCCACAACTGAGCAGGCACTTCCTCCTGCCTGCTTTAAACACACTGCCCAAAACTTCATCAAGTAAAATGCTGAAAAAAAACCAACCCCAAAGCTTCACGTTCTCCCTCCCTGTGTGCTGTCTCCAATCCATTCTGTACAGGGAGCTGCTCTAAATCATTGATTATCCCTCTATCCTCCACGTGTTTTTGAGCTAGGGTAGCTGAACTCACACTACTGAAATGCAGATCCAGATCTCCATCTGCAGGATCATTCATGAGGTTTGCTCTTGGGAAGGCACAAGAGCAAATCCATATCCAACTCAGGATATTCTGTAACCCAAACACTGGACTCTACGATCCTTGAGGGTCCCCTCCACCTCAGGATATTCCACAATTCTATGATTCTGTATGACCCATGCTGCTGGCCAGCAGCTAACCCAACCCTCCCACCACCCCTGACCCAGAAGAGGGCTGTTAAAGCAGCACCTTTTCCCCAGCTAGGACCAAACCCTGGACATCAGTTTCCCGACACAACTGCAGTGGGGAGCAGCACTCACCCCTCCAGCTTCACCTTCCCAGTTCCAAGGCATGCAACTGTTTTAACAGGAAGCCACTAGATGGCTTGCTGGAAACGCTGGCGACTCTCCCTGGAACTTTCTGCACAGGTATTTACTTCCCCACAGACCTCCCCCTCCTCCAGAGCCACTTCCTGAGCCAGCCGACGGCGTGCCCGAGCGCGGTCCTGTGCTGAAAGGAGCAAGGGACACGACGTGGCACAGCTTTGGTGGAGAAGAAGCTGCTGTATTGCAGCAGAGGTGACTTTTGGTACTCTGGGTGTGCTCCCGTGCCCATGGGAATGCCGAGAGGTTGTTTTGGTGCTAAAAAATGGGATTTGGGAAAGCAAAACTCAGCCTAAGTGATGCTGTAAAGGATACATGAGTGTAGCGGGACTCAAGGCCCACCAGAACACATCCATATTTTCCATACGCAGATGTCCCTGCTCCAGGCAAGGCTTCCTGTTGGGACGAATCTGATTTATCTGTCCCCTCTCTCTTAGTTAGCTGCCTGGTGAGTTGAAAAAATGTCTTATTTTCTCCCATCCTCCTGCAGAGAGGGAAATCACACCCCGATATTTTATCATCGCTCTCGCGGTGGTTCAGCAGCACTTTCAGGCTGGCACAGCCAAACCCCAGCCTGGCACCAGCTGGGATTCTGTAGCAGCTCAGATAAACTGAGAAATCAAAGATCATTAAAAAAAAGCCTGCAATGCACTGCTCAAAGAAGTTGGTGCCACTTAAACATAGGAGCAAAATACACGCAGAGAAAGCAGAGCCTGGTGTAAACTGGGTGCAGGAGAGGAGGAGGAGGAGGATAATGATGAGGGAGGCAGGTGGCCGTGGCTGGACTCCTCCTCCTCATGTGGGGGAGAGTTGAGCATGAAGGACCCCACTGGAGAAACACAGGATTGGTGCCAGAGATGCTTCTTGGGAACTTTGCCTTGGACCTCCAAGAGATTTGGGGGTTTAAACCACAACCCCAAAAGATGGAGCACTGAGCCAAAAGCCTGTAGCTGATGAAGGGCTGGGTGCCCTTCCCTGCCCCGGCCCAGGCAGGAGCTTCTCTCCTTCTCAGCCAGCAGCAGGATGTGCACAATTAAACAAAAATGGAAAATAATTAGATCCGAAAGAGGTTTGGCTCTCTCTGAGATGGGGCGGAAGGTCAAGCTTAATCCTATCTGCCAGAAAACAGAGGGATCTGGAGAGGGCAGTGCAGGAGAGGGAAAGCTGGAGCTGCCTGTGGGCAGGGGAGAGGGGCTGGCAACACCCCAAAGCCCCTCTCCACCCTCTCCCTGAACACAGGAGCCCCCACTTCAGCCCCCCACCTGCTCCCGCGCACTCCTGGCTATCTGGGATATCTCATCCTTTATTGCCAGAACAACCACTCCGGGTCAGCTGAGATTAGGATGTGTTTTGGGATCCCAGATCCCAGGGTCCTGACGCGATACCTGGGGTGGGTGGCAGGCACTAATCACATGACCCCCTCATTAGTTCCCCTGGATGCTGCTTCAGGGATGCCTGGTGCTTCCCATCACAAGGATTTCGCTGCTTTGTGGAATGTCACAACTATTAGCAAATCTGAGCATAGAGAGAGCCCCAAAGTTAGAATCCTCCCCTTTGCTACCTTGAAACTCCCCAGAAATCCCTGTCCTGCCCACTGCTGCCATTGCACTGCCAGCTCCTTTTGGAGGTGAGCTAAGATAATCACTGACCAGCCCTGTACTGGGAAGGGATGGGAGCTGCTGGTACCCCCAAAGCAGAAAATCCCAGTTTTTATTATGGGACATTTCCTTGGATGAGAAGCTGAATGAAAGTGGGATGTGAAGCTACCTTCTACTGTAGGATTCCTTAACTGACAGGATTTTGCTGCTAGACAGCCCAGCTGATGCATGTGCAGCGTGCCTGTGGATAAATCCAGCTCCAAATATAGCCGGGTCCTGCTTCCAAGGCTGAAACCTGTGCTTGTGCTATGAATAGGACCAACAACATCCCCAAAACCAGGGCTTTCTGGCTGGAAAAAGAGGTGAAGTTTGTCAATTTATTAAGCTATTAAGGGATTTCTCTGTCACAAATCTGCTTAATCTCTGCTGGATCCCTGCACACTGTTAATTGCCTCCATGTCCAGTGGTGATGGATCCACCTCCAACACTGCACTGCATGGGGGACCTTCCTGCCTTTACTCTGAACCTGCCTCCTGAGGGATGAAGGGGTTATTTCAACCACCAGCAAGGCACATGGTTATGATGTCCTGGAAACAGTCACAGCTTTTCAAATGTAAAGCCAGGCCAGACAGACAAAGGCAAGGATAGACACAGTCCCTGCAAAAAACAACGTGAGTAGCACACTGGTGCCTGCATTCACAAACTCTGAAGGACCAAACTGCAGGGGTTTTAACTCTAGTTTTGATTTTTGCAAACAGACTTCTGGACTAGAGAACTCCAGTTTAAAAACACCACTCCTGCTGAGAGGGATGGCCAAGAGCAGCGGTCAGCACAGGAAAAGAACACGTGGGTCTCACCAGGTGACACGTCTTCAAGGAACAGCGATAATGCCAAGTAACTCTCAAGCACTTTAAAGAACCCAAAAAACAACCAAACCCATCCAAGATGAAACATTTCATTTTGAAAGCACAATCTGGGTCCTCCTCTCCTCTCTGTCCTGTTGTGACATATGACCTATCACATTTCACAGTGAAGCACAACACAAGTGAAGTGTCCAGAGGAGGCCACGGAGCTGCTCCAAGGGCTGGAGCCCCTCTGCTCTGGAGCCAGGCTGGGAGACCTGGAGGTGTTCACCTGGAGAAGAGAAGGCTCCAAGGAGACCTCAGAGCCCCTTCCTGGGCCTAAAGGAGCTCCAGGAGAGCTGGAGAGGGACTTTTACAACGGATGGAGTGACAGGGCAAGGGGGAATGGCTTCCCACTGCCAGAGGGCAGGGTTAGATTGGGATACTGGTAAGGAATTCTTGGCTGTGAGGGCGGTGAAGCCCTGGCACAGGGTGCCCAGAGAAGCTGTGGCTGCCTCATCCCTGGAAGTGTCCAAAGCCAGGTTGGACAGGGCTTGGAGAAACCTGATTTAGTGGAAGGTGTCCCTGCCTGAGGCAGGGGGTTGGAATGAGGTGGTCTTCAAGGTCCCTTCCAATCCAAACCATTCCAGGTTTCCATGAATTTGCTGATTGTGATTTTGATGAAGCGAATGACGTGTACCTTATGAAATAGACAACAGCTTATCCTGAGCAACAAGGACAACAATTTAAAGACTAGAAGTGTTTTAAAACTGCCCAAGGATCTTCCAAGTGACAAAGAGGACATTCACACAGGAGGCTTGCTATCATTGCCCCTCAATGCTAAGTCAGTGCACTTAAGGGCTCCACTTGTCAGCAAATTGCTCTTAAATTACAGTTTTATTATGCCCTTGTTTTCAGTTTTCCATAAAAAGTTCTCAAAAGCCCATTCAGATAATTCGCCCAAGCAAGAAATGACTAAGAGAGGGAATCATAGGATCATTAAGGTTGGAAACGACCCCTAAGATCACTGAGTCCAACCATTAACCAGATGCTCAAATCAGAAGGGCACCCTCCGAGCACCTTCCCAGTAGGGCTGAAATGAACTGCACTCTCAGATGTATTTGGGGAGAAAAACCAGGAGTTTGTACTAAAAGTTTAGACTGGGATCCTTGATCTTGTAAAGTGATATACTGCAGCATTAGGGACTGGGGGGAGAACTGGGTGCTCCTGGATGGCAATCAAGCATTTCTAGGGATGGAAAACACCGAGGTTTTCATGTCTTGGATGGCCATCAGCAAAAGAGAAATCCAATCCGTGCTTAGGCAGCTGGCAACTGCTTCCAGTGAGCCTGGAACTGGTGGCCACAGAGCAAGAGATGGCTATTTCTGGGTTGGCAGGAAGGTTTTTCAAGAGGCTTCCTCAGCAGGTCCCAGAAGAGGTTCCCATTGTTCGCTGTTTCCTGGATTATGAATGCAACACTGAATCTGGGTGATGGGCAGAGCTATGTGGAGGGCACCCACTTTTTTTTGTCAGAGGCAGAAAAATCAGCACCTGGACTCCTCCTGCTGTGCAAAGACCCAGCAGCACATCACTACCCACCAGCTTCTCCACACATCCATGGGAGATGCTGCACTTCCATCAAAATCCCCCAAATCTGCGGTAACCGAGGTCATCTCCAGTCAGCCCTGGGATCTCACACCTATTCCAGATGCCTGGATGCCTTCACCAGGGCAAAAGGGGTCAAGAAACCTGACCCTGCAAAAGAACACAGCCCAACAACCTCTGCTTGGCCACAATATCATCTCCCAGTGAGTGACCATCATCAAACCAACCTGAATTCTATGTCTACTTGTTCGAGTTTCTCCCAAGCACTTCAGTTTGCCTCCAATTCCAGTTGAATTTATCTGGTTTTATGCTTGAATTCATCTGACTTCAGATTCTGAACTAGATGACCTTTAAGGTTCCTCCCAACCCAAACCATTCAAGGATTCTATGAGCGGGGTGAAGAAACCACACCCCACCTCACACAGGACAGTTTGCTGCAAAGATAAAGCAGAAGAGCAAAATAATCAAGAGATTTCACCCACAAGTCTGAATTTGCACCGAGTGTATTGACAGCAGGTTGCTGCCAATCCCAGCCTTCCCCCAACTGGGTTTACTGGTCTGTGAGATAGTCCAGCTCCCCACCACCCATCACAAAAATCCACTCTCCAACAGTACTGCCGACACAAAACCTCTGCCCTGGCTCCTGCTGCTGCAGCTCGATTGAAGGTGAAGCACAAAGTGTTTCCAGCTGAAGGGATTTAAATTATTATTTGCAGTAATTAGCACCTGCACGTTGACCCAGTCACAATACTTTGCTTGGGCAAATTTACATCATTCCCTTCGTAAATCAGCCTCACTCAAAAGGCCAACATTAAGGAAAACAAAGTGAGAACCCCGTTGGAAACACTCTGTACCCCATCCAGAGCACATCAATACCCTCGCTGTTAAACCTGGCAGCCTTCTCTCTCCACCAGAGGCCAAATAATCAGAATTTCAGCATGTGCCTCCTCGTTATTGCAACCAACACTAATTAAAAGGAAAAACATCTCAACGATAAAGGTTATTGCAGACCTGCCAACAGCACCAGGCAGAGAGGCAGGCTGACATTGAAATGCCAGTGAACCTGAATCCTGCTCCTCATCTCCCCGAGATCGATGCAAAATCACAGCCAACACAGGGGAGAAGGCAGCGGTGATGTTTCCAAGCACCTCCACGCCCGCGAGGCTGCGGCGTGGCGTGCAAATCCCACCGACCTCCCCCTGCCACAGGTCTGAATTTGTGCCTGCGCTAGCGCTGACCTCAGCGGGGCGGGAGGACCTAATCCCACACGTCTGAAGGCAGCGGGAGCCGTGCCAAGCAGCACCGTGCCTGCTGGATCCACGGCTGGCTGGCACCTCCCGTGGCTCCCGGCGCTGCAGCGGCTGGGGGAGGCCAGCTCTGCATCCTGGGAACAGCTTCCTCACAGGTCACCAAAACCGCTCACCCCCATGGATAATGCGGGATTTGACAGCGGAAAAGCCAGTAAACCCCCGTGGCTGGCTTTCTGCTGTCACTCCCTCCCATTCAGGTCTAACAGCCCAACGTGGGAAGGAACTAGGAAGAAGCAGTGAAGCTCTTGCCCTGGAACAAGCCTTTGCTAGGAGCTGGGAACAGCCAGCAAACAAGCCCTGGGCACCAGGAGGGTTTGGGGACTGCTATGTGTGGGATTAAGAGCTCTGCACTTCCCCTCCTGGAGCACCCAATCCCACAGCTTTGAACCTCCAGGTCCAACACACTCAACAGTGCTACCCCAGCATCTTTGGTCTATAATGAGATATAAAAAGGCACAGAATTCCCCTTTCCCTGACTGGTCGCTTTCCTGCGCAGATTCAGGTGTGAACAACCTCTCTGAAGGACAGACGGACCTTTTGTCCACCAGCACCCACGAGGAGAGGACAGACAGACATCACACAAGGCACATGCACCATCTCCCTTCTCCGGCGCCCACATCCCACCTCACACCCCGGCTCTGACACGGTGCCAGGGAGCACCGGTGTGCGACAGAAAATCTGCCAGTGATGCGCAGCAACCTCTGGGTTCACATGCTGCTGGCTCCCCTCCGTGTTTCCAGCAGCTACGTCACACTCTAAGAGGCTAAAAATACATTAGGAAAGTACTCAGTGTTTCTTTTCCACCGGAGTGGCTGCTGCAGAGAAGCTCCAAGTGGGAGCGGAGGTGAACAGACCAGAGTGGATGCAGGGAAGGGAGGCAAAAAAACCGGAGCAATAAGCACAGCACATCCCGCAAAAGGTGGTGGCCGGGAAAATCCCCGCTGCAGGCAACACTGGTTCCTTGGAAAAAAAAACAAAGGCAAGAGCCACATAACGATGCAAAGCAAAGCGTTTCTGACTACAGAGCAGGATTTCAGGCCAGGTTGGAAAGGACTTGGAGCAAACTGGTCTAGTGGAAGGTGTCCCTGTCCATGGCAAGGGCTTGGAATGGGCTGATCATTAAGGTGCCTTCCAACCCAAACCAATCTGCGACTCAGCGGTTCAGCACTGACAAGTGCACAGAAGAATTCAGGAAGGAGCGTCTCCTCCATTCCTAATTACCGAGATTAAGAAGCTCCATGTGAATTAACTACACAATATTCCTTGTTAAATGCAGCAGTGAATATTTAACCACCGAAAGCAATTCTGTTCCAAAGACACAACCTTCCTGCAACGGCTCCCAGCATTCCCCTGCGTGCAACAGGAGAGTCCTTCACCACCCAGGGCTGAGGCAGGAGGGATGGGTTTGTCAGCACAGCTGGGTGGCAAGAGGCACACGGGCTGCTACACTTCATTTTGGAAGAACAGCCAGTTTCATAGAATTCTGGAATAGTTTGGGTTGGAAGGGACCTTCAAGACCATCCAGTTCCAAACCCCCTGCCATGGGCAGGGACACCTTCCACTAGACCAGGCTGCTCCAAGACTCATCCAACCTGGCCTTAGATACTTCAGGGATGGGGCAGCCACAGCTTCTCTGGCAAACTCTTTCAACAATTTCTTGCAATTCTTCTTGGGACGCCAGGCAAAGAGCAGGTGACTGTATGACATGTAAGTTCTGGGGAAATAAAAAGCAAACAACCCCCTGCTCCCCTCTCCAAAACCCCTGTGGGAGATAAGACAAGAGCCCTACTCCACTTGCTGCCCTTTTAAAGGCAGCTCTCCTTGGGCAGCGAGTTCAGCTGTTTATCACTGGCAGTTCCCCTCTCCATTATGCTCTCCAAAGCAGCAGCAGCCCCATCAAGTGTTAGCAGGAGTTGGGAATTTCGGCACTGAAGCCAGGCTCAAGGACAACCCTCAATCAGATCTTCCCACCCTGCCACCCCAAACAGGCTGACGAAACCCCACCAGCAGACAGAGCAGAAGGGCAGGGAGATCAGCACCCTCCACCCAACTTGTAAATTCAAAATGGGAGCAGAATGCCCATTATTTGGGTCAGATGCAGAACAAACTGGAATATCTCTCACCAAAACATCCCTTAACTCCCAACTGTGATCCACAAGGACAGAAGAGCCCAGCTCCACTGTGAGTAAAAATGAGTAAGATTTTCATATTTTTGCCACTATTTTCCCCCTCTACCTCCTGAGCTTGCCAGAGCTCCAGTCATTAGGAGGCTGTTTGTACAAACCCAGAAGTGATGTATTTTTAGCACTGGAGAATTGCATGGCACGATCATTAAGGAGCTTCTGCAGACAGCAACAAGAGCAGGGATTTTTCCTTCTCTAAATTGGCTCCAGCCACTACAGTTTTCAGCCCAAAGCAGACTTTCAGGAAATTCAGGAGGAGCGGGAGCCTTTTTCCATGACATACTTAATACTGAGCTGAAGTACACTTGATTTTCACACTGTGCATCCGACGGGAGGTTTTATGGATTTGTTTTCTAGGCTGCACCGTTGCACACTTTTGCTACGGAGCATAATACCCTGTATTATCACAACACTCCCTAGCAACAGGACTTTAATTTAGTGCAGAGATTTCCAATGCTGAGAGCATTTCACTGACTCAGAGCAAAGATGACACGCTGGGAAACCATATCAAAAGCCCCACGGGTGCCAAGGGAATCCACACCACATGAATGATGGTATTCGAGCTTCTCAACACAACGTGGCCAGCACTGGCACAGAGGACACCTTGGGAAAGAGGAATTTGCTTCACTGATTTCACAAGCCACAGTCCATCCAGCGTGGAGTGATGTCTACATTGATGGTAGCAGTGCCAGCGGGTGGGAAACAAGAGTGAAAATCCAACAAGTGCTCAGCGCTCGGACACAGAAATGTGGGAAATGGTTCAGTGTCAGAAATGAGAGCTCAGAGCCAGGGGGGACATCAACAAGGATGAGGTGCCACCTCCTGCTTCTCACCCCAAGGTCAGGATGAGGACAGATGCTTGGCAGACAAAACAACCAAACTCCTATGAGAGTTTTCCTGAAGAGCGAAGCCAACCTGACACTGGACAAGGACGCTCAGTGTCAGTTTCCCTTTACTCACTGGAGCACCCAAGCTCCTGGGCATCACGGGCATCCTGCTCCCAAACCTCAGATGGGGAGGATGGACTTTGGGAAGTGCAGGAAAATAGTGCAAAGGTCCCATCTAACCACAGAGAGCGTGCAAAGGTGCAAAAGCCTCATCAATGCTGTGGAGACTGCCAGGTGGAGTGTTGCTCCACCTCTGCCCACTGGGGCAGGAGAGCAGGAGAAGGCAGGAGCACTATCCACAGGTGGGTGGAGAAGGCTCTCACGGCAGAAATGACACCAAAATTATGTCCCTCGTGGACAGCAGAGGGGAATCCATCAGCCCTTGTGCATGCAACGAGGAGACAGGAATATCAGAGCAGCCGTGCCAGGTCTGATGGACAAAGATATCCCGACGAGATCCTGGG
This sequence comes from Eulacestoma nigropectus, assembly GCA_013397775.1. NCBI lineage: Eukaryota > Metazoa > Chordata > Aves > Passeriformes > Eulacestoma > Eulacestoma nigropectus. The sequence goes on from VZTE01001108.1 coordinate 948,347, forward strand.
TCAAGTGGCTTTTGTTGGCTGCTGTGCAAAGCCAGCTGAGCTCAGCCGGCCCGCAGAGCCCGGCCCATGGCAACGGGATGGGTCAGCAAGGATTAAAAGCATAATTAAAGAGGGGCTGCAGATTGCTTCCAGAAGTCCCATCACTCCCTGGAGCCCGTGAGCTCAGCTGCTGGGAAAACGCTGCTGGTTTTGCTGCTTCTGGGACCTGGGGTACAGGTGGGAAATGAGTTCACTGCCTGCTTTCACTCACACCAGGGTTATATTGCTCACATGCCTCAACACGCCCTCAAATCCAGATTTTCAGTGGAATTTCCTAGGATGAAGGAAGCCAAAGAAATAAAACATGCAATTTCTGTATCTCTTCTTTGAGCCTAATCCATAAAAACGCCTGAATCTTCCTGACTTTCAGTGAGGAGACTACAGGCACAACCACAGGCATGGAGGAAATACTCCTCTGACTTCTTAATTTCAATTGCAAAAAGCCTTTTACCAAAAGCTTAATTGAAATGCAGATAAGTTCTTTCAAAGGCTAAAATAAATATATAAAAAATTATCTGAATGTCATAACGGTGTTGCCTAAAATGGATAAAGGATTTAGAAGGGGGAAAAATAATACTAAAAATAAGTTATGAAGGGTATGCAAGGTATTGATATACAGCACATGGTTTAAACTGTTAATCATTGAACAGATTCCAGTATAAAAATAAAGAGACTGAAGCTGCACATAATGGAGGAGTTGCTCTATTTATAAACTTCTCTGTGCAAAGGGCAGCGAGGGCCAGGATGAGCCGGCAGCGGAGGCAGAGGGACGCTGCTACGGAGCCTATATTTGAGGGAAAATAAACAAGGTTTTTTTATTTTTTTTTCATTTTTTTAAAGTGTTGTCAACAAAATCAAACCGAGTTGCCCAGGAGCCTGTGTGCCCCAGCCATGTGAGCAGCATTTCCAGCCCTGGCATGTGACAGCTCTCCCAATTTAGCCAGTAACTGACTCCCTCTGACCTGTAATAACACCGCTCCCAAATTAGAGCCCTCAATTTGACTTGGCTCCGGTCCTTTGCTTCCAGCGACATAAAGCATCCTTTTTCCCCCTCTCTCCCCGAACATTCCTAATCCCATCCTTTTGCACTGCCAACTCAAACTCCCATTTAGTCTTTTCCTATTTTTTTCTGGGGGGAGGCTGCGGAGGGACAAGGGGGTGCAGGAAGCAAAGGGCAGGGAAAAAAGACCGGTGGAAAAACACCAAGAGACAAAAACAACAACAAAATCAGACAAAAATTCCAAGTTGGTGACATTCAGCTGGAAAAGCTCAATGACTCACATGCAAATAAAATCTGCCTAAATTCACTGCTGCATGACGCAGGCCACTGGCTTCAGCATAAAAAAGGCCGGGATGAAATCATCCACAATTAAATGGGAGCTTGGAAGGCTGCAAAAGCAGCCGCATCAGCGCGGTTCCCTCGGCTTAATAGGAAACACAAAGGAAGGAAGTTCAGCGGAGTGAGAACATCCCCCTTCTCCCCTCCTTTCCACCGACACCTCGCACCATCAGTCATCCCCAACCCTCGGCGCGGCTCCTCCGGCATCACACGTCGGCGCTCGGCTCCGGCAAGCTGCTCCCCAGCAGCCGGCTGCCAGCTTTTAATGGGCTTTCCTGGAATACCAGCTCAAAAGTAAAATAAAAATAAATGTGGCTACGTAGCAAGGTAAACCCTCCACCAGCCAGCGGCTTCTTCCAGAGATTTCTGTCCCGGTCTTTGCAGAATGGTCGGAGATATTGGAGAATTAACATTGAGAAACCCTGGAACAAATCCAGTCCCTCCCCAGATCCCCCCTGTACGTGGGGAGGGATTTAAATCTCAGTTCTCAGGTTTGCTCTTGCATTGCAACAGTGCTTTAAACCTTATGAGTTTTCAAATACTGTCTGAAGTCACGTTACAGGAATGCACTTGGAGCGACCTGCAGGGAATGGGGTGCCAGGGGTTCCCCTTATGCCAGCATGAGCACCAGGCTCTGCATCCTACCCCTTCTACACAACCCTTCCGTGGGGCTGTGCCATGAACCAGGTCACTGCCCTCCTTCAAGCCAAAAATAACAATGTGAGGGGGAAGAATAAACTAAAAAAGGTCATTTTAACCTGGATTGGGAGTCACAGCACGGTTCTCAAAAGGCTTTTGGTGCTCCATCTAAGAAGGGAAAACAAACCTGAAAACAAGAGTTGGCACCTCTGCACCCTCCAAAGTGCTGCTCTGGGGATCACCTGGTGTGCATCATCCCTCTGATCTGCTCTGGGGAGAACCCACCTGCAGGCTGGCATCCAGCTCTGGAAGCCCCAGCATAGGAAGGACATGAAGCTGCTGAAATGAGTCCAGATGAGGCCACAGAGATGCTCTGAGGGCTGGAGCCCTTCTGCTCTGGAGCCTGTGAGAGCTGGAGGTGTCCACCTGGAGAAGAGAAGGCTCCAGGGAGACCTTAGAGCCTCTTCCAGTGCCTAAAGGGGCTCCAGGAGAGCTGGAGAGGGACTTGGGACAAAGGATGAAGTGACAGGACAAGAGGGGATGGCTTCCCACTGCCAGAGGGCAGGGTTAGGTGGGATATTGGGATGAAATTCTTCCCCGTGAGGGTGGGGAGGCCCCGGCACAGGGTGCCCAGAGAAGCTGTGGCTGCCCCATCCCTGGAAGTGTCCAAGGCCAGGTTGGATGGGGCTTGGAGCACCCTGGGATAGTGGAAGGTGTCCCTGTCCATGGCAGGGCTGGAACTGGATGGGCTTTAAGGTCCCTTCCAACTTAAACCAGTCTGTGATTCTATGATCTGCCCAGGATGCAGGACAGTACTCCAAGCATGTGGAGTGGCCACAACCAGTGGCTCATTGCACCTCACTTCAGCTAGGAACTGAATCCTACCTCACAACAAGAAAGTAGGTGACCAGCTTCACATTTATCAGGAAATTGGGTGCTTGAACCTTTCTGGAGTTCCTCCCCTTCAGGCTGGATGTGCCCACCCCTGGGATTATCCCCCAGTGCTGTGCTTTTGGAAGATTCCAGCCTGAGCTGAAGGCTTCTCAGCACTCACTCACTCCGGCCTGCAGTGGCTGCAGGAGCAGGGTGTGAACAGGTCCATAAAAGGGAACTGGGAGACTTGAGCCTCCTGCCAGTGAGCCTACATTTGCTCCGGAGGAATCTGCACCTCCCTGGGAAAAAAAAAAAAAAAAAAAACCAACTATAAAAAAANTTGTTTGGCCATGGAAAAAAAAAAAAAAAAAAAAAAACCCACTATAAAAATAATATATTGAGGTCTGCAAGTGAGGAAAGGCTGCAACTGCCTGCAGGAGGACATCCGACTGCGCCCGGGCCATCTGGTCACCCACCCTCAGTGACACTGCCCTCCCTTCGCCACCAGATGCTAATTCCTTTCATCCTGCCTGGGCCTCCGCTGGTGTAATTTTAGGTCTGTGAATAGGACCATCTGCCTTTGAGATGCTCGTTTATTTTTGGCCGAGCCCTCCCTTTCACCACTCCCTCCTTAAAGGAAGTCCAAACCAGGCACTGTTGGGAACAGTGCTCCTTGTCTGGTCCTCTAATCACCGGGCATTAACGAGCTATCTAGAGGATGTTCTGCGCCGCTGTCACTCGTCAAATTGGGGGTGTCATTATCTTCAAAGCACTTTGCAAACACTTTTTTCCTTCCTGCCCGTGTTGCCACCACAAAGTAGTAATTATTCACTTCTCTCTGAATATGGTGGGCTTGGTCCAGCGTCCTGGAGCTCGGCCAAGACGTGCTCAGCAAAATTCAACGCGGCCAAAGTAAAGCTAAAACAAAGTGGTTCCTATCTTTGGATGCTGAGGACTGCTACCGTTGCTTCCTTTCCCACAGAAGACATGGAAATGGTAAAAATAAAAATAAATGCTGGAACCACACCGGCCAACAGTGTAATTTCCACATATTAAGCGATGCCTGGAGAAAAAACGCAGTTCTGAGGACATTTTGCTTTTATACACATCTAAGTGCTATGAATGAAAGTTATTATAACAATTATGGAAAACAGGCATTAGCAAAATACCGCATAAAAATGCTGCAAAAAATGCTCCTGGCTGGGGTGACCGTACAGGTGCTCCCAGCCAAAGCTGCACATGGATAAGCCCCGAGATCACAGCACGGCCACGGGCAACCCCACCATGCCAGGGGCTCAGCCCACCTTTTGGGATGGATGTTGGATCCATCTCTTGGGATAAATGTGTGTCCTCCTCCACGTCCCAGCCAAAGTTATCCCGAACTGCTTGGGACGACGCAGGCAGGGTGAGCTAACAGGCTGAATCTGTGCATCTACCAGCCACAAAACCACTGATTTTCTTTCTTTTTATGATTTTCACAAGCATCTGAGACAGAATGGTTCCAGGTAACCCCTTCCAGGAACAATTGGCTTCTTTGCACAAATCCAGGTTGTGCGAAGCTTGTGCAACTCTACCAAAATTGGGGTTTTTTTTAAAGATGAGGAAGGTTCAGTCTGAAGTTTGAGCCAGTTCTCAGCTCTGTTATGAACCTCCAGGAGCTACAGGACGTGGAACCTATTGCTGGAAATCAGACACCAGAGAACATCCGTGCAGGGGAGCCCCCCCTGCTGTGTGCACCCCACAGGCTGATGAGCAAGAGCCTGTTATGCTGCCAAGCCCCTCACAGGGAAAACACACCCAGGACTTCAAAGAAGAAAATTTCTGTGCAACACTCGAGGTGTTAAAATCAAGCCCTGGCTTTGGCCGGCCACGACTCTCTGCCCTGAGGGAGCCTGGGGAAACACCTGGTTGCTCATTGCTTCAAACTCTCTGCAGTAAATGAAAGAACAAGTAACTTAATGGATCTGATCAGATCTCAGATTTGATTTCCTGCCTGGGTAAAAACTGACCCATTTTGCTTTGGCTTTAAGGTAGGATGAACAGAAAACTACACTGGCTGGGCTGTGAAGTGAGGACAAACAGCTTCACCCCCATGCTGGGGTGAATTCCCAGGAGGAATTAGGGGATGCAGACATCCGTCCCCTCCCCTTTCTACTGCTCACATCACCCAGAGCAAAGCACTTGACCAAAGCCAGTGATGAGTCACTGCGAGGAGGAGAGGAGGAGACTTTCTAATTTCACCTGCTTTGATCCTGCCCTGAAGTGCCAACGTCAAAGAGGAGGGAGGGGAGAGCTGGGGCTGAGTCAGGGAGGACGGGAAAATCCGTGCATCTACAACAGAGACTTTCAAAGCAAAGTGAAACTCCTCTTTTTTAGGAAACCCCCATAAAAAAGTGACACAAAGAGCTGACTCTCCCCAGTCTGTAGCAGAGCAGCAACACTCAACAGACTCCCTCTGTCTTTCCCAGCTGTACAAGCACTCATAAGGCAGAAACACCGGGTTAAAACACACCTTTCCCTGGGTAATTCACCTTTCCCTGTGGAATTCACTGCGTTGCAGTGCTGCCCGCAGCAGTTGGCTTGTCCTTCCTTTATAATCAGCCTCACATTTTGTTTCTCATATACCCACGAAGCACTGCAGGACCTCAAAACAAAGAGCGACGTTGTTCCTTCAGAATAAAGCCGCTGTTCGCCCAGTTTTTATTGATATTTCACAAAAACATCCCAGGAGCTGCAAGGATTCATTTGGGGCAGGGCTAAAACGATGTGCCCCAGTCACACCTTTTTCACTGGGAAGGTTTCCATGATCCCTTTCCACCAAGAACACATGACGTGGGTCAATGTGGACACTGAACTTAAAGGACAAAGAACACTGGTCCTGGAAATGACACATTCCCACTGCATGGCTGGGTGGTTTGGCCATGCCTGGTTCCTCTCCCGTAACTGCTGATGCCCATCAAAGGCACCAAAATTATGCTGAGGAGCCCAACTCCTGTCCCAGCTCTGAGCAATGATGAGTTTGACACTTCTTAGTGCCTGAAACATGAAAAGCTTTCCTCCATAATGCAAGTTTTCACTCAACCCAAAGTCCTCCTCCTCCCCTCATCTGGCTAAAATGTCCATTTTCAGCTATCAAAAAAGCCACAATGAGAATTTGAGATTTCATTTTCTTGACCAAATTCCTTAATACTTGGGAAGAAACTACCAACAAAATGAAAACCTCGTATTTTTGTGGAGGGAGCGGGAGGAAGAGACCTCCCTGCAGAAGAAAATTCCCTTCTCTGCATCTTGTTTTCCTTCGAAGAGAAGCAACACATTGCAGTTACTCACACGGAAGGATTCAACCTCCACTACTCAGAAGAGATGAACAGGAGGAGTGAGGATTTCTGGAAGCTGACGACCCCTCTCTTACCCTCCAGGCTACTGATTCCAGCTAATTGGAGCCTCAAGTGGCTCTGAGCCAGCTGACAGCAACACAGCAGTAAATGTGCAAAAATCCAGTAAATTCAGAGAGGTACACACAACAGGATGGGGTCCAACAGCCTGATCCATTCAGGGATGACCAAAATTTAAAGAATATGGTTAAAGGTGTTGTCCAAATGCCTTTTCAACACTGACAGGTTTGAGGCATCAGTCTCCTCTCTGAGAAGCCTGTCCCACATTTTGACCACAGACTTGGTAAAGAAATTACGGATTCACTGACTGGTTTGGGTTGGAAGGGACATTAAAGACCATTCAGTTCCCCCCCCTGCCTTGGGCAGGGACACCTTCCATTAGCCCAGGTTGCTCCAAGCCCCATCCAACCTGGTCTTGGACACTTCCAGGGATCCAGGGGCAGCCACAGCTTCTCTGGGCAACCTGTGCCAGGGCCTCAGCACGCTCATTATGAAGAAATTGTGCCTAATATCTAATCCAAACCTCTTTTACTTTAAAACCATTACTCCTTGTCCTTCCAATTGAAATAAGCTGTCCTGATCTAGTCTATTCTATTTCATTCCATTCCATCCTCATGCAATTCCACGCAGCTGGGCTCTGCTGCAGGCAAGCCCTGCAGAAAGACCTGATTGCTAAATACCTCCAGCAATTCGGACCCTGTCTGGAGAAGTGAAAACTGCACCCACCCAGCACAGAAGAACCTGGGAAAGGCTTTACTACGTCATGATACAGCAACAGCATCATCCCACTCAGCACTACATCTGCAACCTCCATGGCAGGGGAAGGTTTATATCCCAGTTCCCCACAGGAAAAGTGAAGCTCGCAGCTCAGAAGGATTCCAGCAACTGCTCAGGCGTTCCAGGTTTCCAACTCTCTTTGTGTGATGTGAAGGGAAAATTCAGGATTTTGGGTTTTACACAACTCTGAGTTATCCTCTGCCTCCTCCACTTTCTGTGTCTCTTCCTGGTATTAGGAAAGGAAATGTCTTAAGCAGAGGAAAATTGGGAGGTTGAAGCTCTCTGGCAACCCGTTAAAGACAGGCACTCACACAGGTAATGCCTGCAAAGCCTCTGCTCCTCTTCTGGGCCACTTTACAAGCAGCAACACAGCAAAGGACGTGTTAAAGGCAGAAAATTGGGCACCAGGAACAAATTCCCTGCCCTGCCACTTTCCACAGCCCCTTTGCCACTGTGGAATATGCGCATACGGACACCGGACAACAAACTGCAACTCCCAATGGGAAACAGTGTGACAAGGAGAGCTGCAAAGTCAACACTGAGGATTTTACATGGAAATGCAGCAGGAGGGAGTGTTATTCCCAGAGACGCTTCTCCATCAGATGCTGACAATTGGTTCAGAGCATGAAGGCGCCCCAGCTTCAGCAGGACCAGCTCACAGCAGCACAGGGAGGAGCTGGCGAAGGTGGTGAGAAGCCCTGGCTTCCCACTCACACCACATACCCCTGGGAAAAACTGGGAAACAGATTTTGGGGAGAGATCAGAGATGCAGTAAATTCCTGGCTTGATAAAGCAACCAATGTGAGTCTGTGCTCAGCTTTCAGACCTTATAATGGCCACCACTGTTTGCAGAAGGAAGTTATTTCGGGGTGAAACCTGATCGGCTCCCGGGGCAGCGGCACAAAGGCTGGGAGAAGCATCTCGCTGCTCTCCCTGGGGCGCAGCTGCCAGGGAGCTGCCTGAACCACAGTGCTGGCACTACCTGCTGTCCCTCTCCTGCACTTCTGTGTCACACAGTGCCTGCCCGTGTCGCTGACACCAACCTGGATGGGATCAGCATGCTGAATGCAAGATAGAGTGGAGTAGAATAGAATAGAACAGAACAGAACAGAAGAGAACAGAAGAGAATTTATTTTCTCCCAGGATCCCAGAGGACTTTCACTCCCTGCATGACTCCAAGTGTCTTTTCTCCTCCACCACACCAAGAGCTCAGGACAAGCAGTGAGGATTCCTCCTTGCAGGACTGACAGGGATGGACAGATCCCGCTGCAAAAGCCTTGGAGCTGCAAGGCTGGAGACTGTCAGCATTCCCTTTATCCTCAGCCTGGCCGTTCCTCTCTTTCAAGTAATTTTGACAGGAGTTTAAAGCCTCCTGCACCTTTAGGGGGTGTGGCAGGACACCTTGTCAGTGGAAGATGAGCGGCAAAGTCAGAGCTTTTCCAGCCCTGCTGTCCTCCTCCACACCAAGGTTAACATCTCCCACTGCTCCGTATCCCAGTGATTTTCTACTACACCAAACAAATCAGAATTGGGTTTAAAAAACCATCCCCCCACCCCCAACCAGTCCAACTACCACTAGTGCAAGGAATGAGGCAGTGGAGAATCATCTCCCTGTGACTCAGATCTGCCTCCAGGTGGGTGACATCCAGGAGGTCCCATGGATTGCTGGTCATGGTGTCACCCACCAGTGGTGCTTCACTGCTGATGAGATTGGGAAGCAGCCTCCCTGCCCAGGTTAACATGAGTGCTCATCAGCCCCATGCAGCAACTCAACCTTTCCAGCCATGGACCAAAAACCACCCACCCAAAGAGAGGAATGCAAAAGTAGCAAAGGGACTTGAGTGGTTTGGGATTTGAGAGAGGAAAACAACATTCAAATGTTGGACGAAAACAAAACAACCTCTGAAAACACTTCTACTTTTATTTTGTTTGAGGCACTTTCTGGGTAAATCCACTGAATCAGAAGTACCCAAAGCCCTGGCAGCTGCTTTGCTCCCGTGCAAAGTTTGCATTCAAGGAGGTTTTTCTTCCCCCCAGCTCTTAAAATAAAAAGTCAGTTTCCCCAGCCTGGGCAAACAACTTCACCGCACTGCAGTGCAAACCCACTCCCAGCTCTCCCAGTGCCGGGGATTACTGGGTTACAGGTCTGTGGCCTTACCATACAAACCCAGTTTCCTGGATACTTGCACCACAGCCTCTAAATTCTGTTGTGGTCTGGACTCCACGGGCTTCTGGTTTTAATATTTTTGGATGCTGGAAGCAAGGCAAGTTCCCTGCAAGTCCCAGCCATTTTCTTAACCTTTTTTTTTTGTTTGATTTTCATTTTCCATGATGCTGTGGAACAGACACAAGCCATGATGTGACAGGACACAAAGGTGGCTCTGGACACAGCTGGGGCCTTCCATCCCTGACTCTCAGCACACAATTTCTAACATGATAGGACTGCCTGAAACCACAGTTGCTTCCAACCTCTTTTCATGTAAAGACCAAGTGAAGTTACTTTTCATTACGTCTATCACCAATATAATTTATGGCTTGGCATTATTCAGGGAGATTAATGAAGCGTCCTTGCTTCTAAAGATAAAACATCTTTCCAAATCCTTCCCATACATGTACTGCTTGCTCAGCATTCCTGCATTATTCATTGGTAACATCAGAGCACTTTTGCAGTGCCTTTCCCATAGCAGTGCCCTCCAAAGTGGGCTGCTCCAGGTGGGATGAGGAGACCCAGACCCACCTCCTTCTCCTGAACAGGGCAGTTCAACTCCTCTGGGATTATCCAGGTGAATGGGGCTGTGGCTTCTCTATGCTGTTTCTCCCCAGAAATCTCCCAGCCCTTCACACTGGGGTTTATCTTCCAGCCCCTCCTAAAGGATCATTTAGGTTCGAAAAGATCCTTTAAGATTCAGTCCAGCCATTAACCCAGCACTGACAAGGCCCCCATTAAATCCTGTCCTCAAGTGCCATATCCACACATCTTTTAGATCTCTCCAGGGATGATGACTCCATACCACTTCCCTGGGCAGCCTATTTCAATGTCTGACCTTTGCCACAGTCTGATGCTGGGGACTCTCTGGGTACCGTGTCAGGCAAATTCTCCCAAAGTTCTATGAGAAGCTGAGGCTGCTGACAGGAGCAGTAGCATCTGATCAGCCAACGTGTGATGCTGAGTAAGGACGTGTTTGTCATTTCTTCCTGGCCTGTTTCACAAGCTTTGTGGCTACTGTCATGCCCTGGGCACCTTCATGGGGTGAGGCCTTAAAGGGAAAGCAAAAATCCCAAGCTCTGGGGAGGTGATTGCAGCTGGCTACAGGGATCAAAGCTGTGGGCAACAACTCCCATGAAACTTCAACCCCAACAGGCACCAAGACCTCACCCAAGAGCCATCAAAAGGGAAGTCAACCTTGCCACACATTTGAATCAGAGCCTCAATTCTGTACACCCTAAAAAGCATTTATTTTATGATAGAGCTGTGCCCTTTGAGCTGATGTGGGGAGACAGGACCCATCTGATTGACCACTTCTTTAGGTATGTCCAAACTAAGCCTACCAGGTCAGTGTTCCCCTCTCAGTGCAGAACACACAGACCCCACCCTGAGCACAGAGCTCTGGAGATCTGGAGCTGGGTAACGCTGCCTTGCATTGCCCAAAACCAGATTCTGGTGCAACACTGATGCAAGAGAAACCAACTCACCACTCCACATCAGAGAATCACATCACCTGCACGTTCAGAGCTCAAGAAAACTCTCAGTGCTGGCAGAGGACAGGCAAAGAAGAAGGCAGCAAATACCCCCGTCACTGTATGAAAACACAGATCCTCAGCAACCAGCATTCAGGAACTCGCTTTTGATCTCAGGTTTTGCCTGTAGCATCTCCTTGATGAAACCTGTATTCCATCAAATCCTAGCCCAGGGCATAAACTGGATAATCAAACCTCTCAGCTTGTTGTTGAATTTCCCAAAATAAGCAGCATGCTCACAGTATCAACCCAAACTTTGCTAATCCTTCCCAGCTATCACCATCTCAGCCATCTGAACACTGCTGACCTCCAGCAAAGGGTGTCACAGATCTTCATCATCCTCGCTGCAAAACTGCAGCGAAACAAAACCTTTGCTTTGGCCCAAGACCTCCCTGTTGCCAAGTGTGCTGTCACATGGGACAGAACGGCAACTATGTCACTATGGGAGTGAAATTCAGAGCTCCCACAGAATTATTTCCAGTTCAGGCAGAGAAGTGCAGCCCCCTCACTCTCCCTCCCACAGTCCCAGCTGTCCTGCAGCAACCACAGCTCCCAGGGACTTTCCCTTCTCTTGCAATGGCAGGTTGGCTTCCAGAAAATAAGGAGGGCTCAGGGCAAAGCGGTGGAAGGAGCATAAGTTTTATACACCAGGGAAAATTTGTTTGCAATAAGGGCATCAAACACTGGACCAAGGAGGCAGGAGAATCTTTTTCACAGGAAGAGTTTAAGAGCAGAGAAGACAAATGTGTCCAAACAGGTCCAACACCACCACTGGAGAAAGACAGAGAAGTCACCTTGATGCTCTTTCCAGGGATCTATATAGGAGATACTTTCAATAACTCTATAAACAACATAAAGACAAAAACACTCATTCAGAAAATTCAAAGTTAACCAGTTCAAGGCACATCTGCATCGCTTGTTCTCCTTGAGGGTCCTGCACACATCAACTGATGCTGCCCCTAAAAAGCAAGGGAGGGCTGTATCACAGAAGGGTTTGGATTGAAGGGACCTTAAAGACCATCCCATTCCAACCCCTGCCGTGGGCAGGGACACCTTCCACTATCCCAGGTCGCTCCAAGCCCTGTCCAACCTGGCCTTGGATACTCCCATGGATGGGGCAGCCACAGCTTCTCTGGGAAACCTGTGCCAGGGCCTCATGCCCCTCACAGCCAAGAATTCCTTCCCAATATCCAATCTGACCCTGCCCTCTGTCAGTGAAAAGCCATTCCCCCTTGTCCTGTAATCCCAGGCCTTTCTCCACAGTCCCTCTCCAGCTCTCCTGGAGCCCCTTGAAACACTGGAAGGGGCTCCAAGGTCTCCCTGGAACCTTCTCTTCTCCAAGCTAAACAATCTCTATACATCTTCTCACGGATCTTCTGCAAAGGTGAAGTCAAGCTCCACTCCACACAGAGCTGCAGAGATCCTCCTCGGCTGAGCTGGACTGTGGCTCCAGCTCTGGCTCCAGCTCCCTATTGTTCAACAAAAACAGGGTAATTCACACCTGCTGGGACACTTTCTCACCTCTGGCAGCTGAAGCCAGTTGGAAGTTTACAGTCAACAAGTTTCTCCCCCTCCTTTGCAGTACAGTGAAATTGTTTTAAAGATCCTTTGTCTAGAAGAACACAGACAGCAAAGTTTACTTAAAAACAAACAAGTAGGACAAAAAGTGCTTTTCCTGAGCTTCCCGAGGCATGAGGGTTTGACTGGAAGGTGGCAAGAGGAGTCCTGCTCAACAGCTACAGTAGGTGATATGACCAAGCATCTGAAAGGCTGGAAAAATAGCTTTAGAAAGCATTAGCTCCCACACTTTCATGTAATCAGATACAATGCTAGCCAACAAAATCCTGGGTTTAATAGCCAATCCAAGTTTTCCTTGGCTGGCAGACAAAATTTGCTTTCTGTTTTTTAACTCCAGCATAAGTCACTCTTGAGAAACAGATTCTGCCTGCATCGTATTTTAAACAAGTCAATATGAATGTGATTTAGAGGAGTTAGAACTCAAAGGTTGGGGTGCTGTCTTTCCATTTTTTATTCCTGAGCAAATGTCCTACTCCTGTCTATCTGTCTGGCATGTGAGAAACCTGTCTAGGGCAGCAATGTGTGACCCCCCAGTGATTTCTGAATGATTTTCCATCACTCTGAGCAGATTTATTCTGGTTTATAGCCCCTGTATTGACATGCTCATTGTACCTCACTGCCCTGGGCCTAAAGATCTCCATGTGTGCACAGGTAAGAGAGCAGCTGCAGGTAAGACTGTACATGGAGAAAACAGGGTGTCCATCCCTGTGACTTCATGTATTCAATAAGAGAGGAATCAGGGTATATATACATACATATATATATATATATATATATATATATATAATATTTTAGAATGTTACCCATTTTGATAATTGGCCTATTCAAATTTGGGTACCAAGATTCTTTCTGAACTGCAAAAGTTGCACAGTTTAGATTCCTCTCAATAGCTGAAGGACCTGTTCTCCAGTTTTCTAAATCCACACATGCACAGGAAATAGTTGACAAGTTGTGACCTAAAGCTGAGTATTTTACAGTGTGTTGGTTGCCTAAGGCAGCAGCTGGACTTGATGATCTTAAAGGTCTTTTCCAACCTAAACTATGATTCTACAGGTATGTATTTGGATAAATACACTGGTTTTGCAAGAAAAAGATTGCTCTGAAGATCTACAAGACAGACTGTAGGTATTGCACTGTATGGTTACACTACATTACTGCAGGATGCATTACTACAAATGGGATTTTCTGTCTTCACAGGCCATTTAAAAACCCAACAGGTTGCTAAGAGGCCTTTAAGGTTTTGTTTTTTAACTTTTTTTAAACTAACCATCCATGATGAGGGACAGGAACCTGTCAGTGAAGCCCACACCCCTGTGACCAGGCGGGCAGGAGGCACAGCACCACATCAGATACAGCAAACACATGACCACGGCTCTAAAAATACACTCTGGTATCACGGCAGGCCAGGAATAGCCCAGGAAGGGGGGACGGATGGAGCCGTTCTGACAGGATTTTCTTTGTTTTATCTTTTCACACCTCCCAAAGGCTGCAACTGCGAAAGATTAACCCTGTGAGATGAGTGTGCGTGCTTGGCTCCAACCATCATCCCAGACGGGGCAATCCCTAGGGAATGGCAATCCCCAGGGAACGACCAGGTGAGCCTGCTGCTTCCAGGACCAGCACTGGGACAGGCTCCTTGGGCATTGCTGCCATGTGGTTGTGGCACTTGGGGACAAGGTTTAGTGGTGGCCTCGGCAGTGCTGAGGGAACAGCTGGGCTCAGTGATCTTGGAGGGTTTTTCCAACCTAAACAATTCCGTGATTTGATGATTCCTCTGCCACCTTTTACTCTGAGTGCCTCCCCCAGCTGAAGGGATCAAAACCCCTGTTGAAAGCCCAGTTATTGATCTGCTTGTGGCAGCACAGGGAGGGAAAAGAGTGCAACCTGTCTGGAACATGCACAGCTGAGTTCAGAGCACCAGGAAAGGTCCCTCCAGGTGCTGCATAAAGGGAACTTCATAGGGAAGAAGGAAAGAGAGATCACAGCCACTGCCAGGTAACCTAAGGGCCTGCCACGAGGCTGGAACATCCCGTCTTCTCCCTGAAAAGCGATCGGTATTTTCAGAATGTGCATTCTGAGACAAGGCTGGAGCACAGGGAAGGAGCACGGCAGGTCTGGGGAGAGACAGAGATACAAAAAATGAACCCACCAAAAGCCCCCACTGTGAGACTATTCACAGATTCATCAGTGCGAGGGTCAGGAGGGGCTAGACTGTGGTCATTTACTCTGACTGATTGAATTAGGAGAGGCAAGAGAATTTTACATTTGGGGAACCCTGCACCCTGGCCTGCAGCATCCAGGGACCCTGAGGGAAGCTGACATTCCTGAATTGAACCCTATGCAGAGTCCACCCAAGTCCCTCATAAGGTGCTGCAAAGGTTAATCATACCACAAGCTAAAAACCCAAACCCCATCTCCAGCCTGAATGTCTCCAGCATCCATTTCCAACACTGTGAGTTTCTAAAACCAGCTACCGCCCTCCACTGAGAGCGCCCACATCGGTATTTATATGTGGATGGATCAATTCCTTGTGTCCTCCTGGATAAACTAAATGACTGAGTTTCCTTAATCATTCCCCCAAACACAGGCTGCCACAAGTTCTTCTCCCAGGTACACTACCTGCTGACAGGGATTAACACAGATTTATCCCCCAGGCAGCACATCTTTTATTCGCTGTGTTATCCCTGTCCGAAGAGACCAGGACTTCCCACATCTTTGGTAAGAGCCACATCTTACATCTTCCTCCAAGGAACTGCTGTTTAATGTGCAAACCAGACCAATCAACTTTCCATTCAGGTTCATCAGCATTTAAATGAGGATGAGTAGCTGCTGTGCACAGCAGGGCCCCGACTCACAGGTCTAAGGATAAGGGGAGAAATTACGATAAACAACACCCATCGTATTGATCACAAACCCAGCAGGTCTGTCACTCTCCAGATTAGTGTCTCCAGCAGCTGGTCCTCTCCTAACCTGCAGCCACATCTTTCCTAAGCCTAGGTTTGCTGCAAGGGAATTTATTAAAAGATGTGGAGGGAAGAGCACTCTCATTCTTCCCTGCTGGGGGCATGATGATTAACAGAATTATTTAGGTTGGAAAAGCCCTCTAAGATCGAGTGGAACCATTCCCCCAGCATTGCCAAGTCCACCACTAACCCATGTCCCCAAGTGCCACAACTACACGGCCTTTAAATCCCTCCAGGCGTGGGGACTCCACCACTGCCCTGGGCAGCGCATTCAAATACTCGCCAAAAAAAGATGCTTGCATAGAAATTCACAAAGAGAGGTGAAAACCTCACTCCCACCTCCGCACCCACGTGGAAAATACAATTTATCTCTTCTCCTTTGATGGAGGGTTTTGCATAGCCCCTCATGGCCTCCATGAGCACCCCCACATCTCCTCCCCATCCGAGGCTCCCTGTTTTTTACTGTACAATGGGTGAGGGAGCTGCACCCTTCTGCTCCTGTCTCCTAGTGAGCCAAGGGCACAGTTGTGACCCTGGGTGCCAGTGAGGGATGGATGCAGGACAGCAACAGGATGGTTCAGGGCACGTGCTGCCGGCACAGGAAATTAGGGAATTAGGGAGAACTCCAAAGCATCAGCTACAACCAGGCTGCACAGGGACCTGCTTTCTATCTGTGCTTCCAGGTGAAGAACTGAACGCCGCCATCCACAGGCGAGCGAGGAGATGGGGATGAAACAGGGCTGGGCTCCTTATCCCCCCTCCTTCTTCTTCAAGGGCTGTGAAGTGTCTGAAAATAGAACATTTTGTAATGGCAAAAAAAGTAAAAGAAGCAGAACTGGGTCAATCAGCAAATGGGCTGATTTAAGAGAGAAATCGCAGCGTTCGTAATGGGCTAAAAACAGCGCCAATGCGTTGCCGAGAAAGAATATAATTAAGAGGCTTTTTAAAGCGGCGCTTCCCCACCCCAGCCGCAGAAATCACAGCTCACACTACCAGTATTGCTTCCACCTCATGGAGCAGGAATGCGCTGGCGTGCCGCAAGCTGGCCCAAGAATGCGGAGTTTCCGTGGGCCGGGAGAAGATCCCGAACGGCAGCGCAGCGGTTCCCGGCATTCCTTCGTGGGTACATCACTGCTATCCACTCATAAAGCACAGCAACGGAAATCGGGCTGGGGGCGGGGGGGATAGCTGACGTTTTAATTCTTTTGGTGTTTAAGGAAGGGGGCTGGGAGAGCTGGGGTAGCCCAGTGGGTAAGTGAATGAAATAAAGATTAAATAACTGGATGGGTGATGGGGGTATCTCTCGTTGGAGGCTCTTCCCGGGGACGCCCCGGGAGGACCTACAATGAGTACTTCTATAAGGAACACACCTTTCAACGGCATTCATTCAAGAATGAGCTTCTTGGAAGAAAACCCTGCCCTAATTAGGTGTAGATGGCCCAGTTTGAACAGGCAGCAGGCATGGAACTGCCAAGGGGAGATCTGCAGCCCTGCACTACCTAAAGGGTCATGACAGCAAACTCTGCCTCCCTTTGGACACCAAACCCAAACCGATGCCTCAAAGCAGAACGGGACTTTCCTGGATTCTCCCAGGGCTGTACAATAGAGTCATAGAATTACTTAGATTGGAAAAGACCTTTAAGATCATCAATTCCAACCACAAGCATGGCCCAGCAGAGCTGCTGTGCCCCTCAAAGTTTGCTGGAGCCAAAGGGCCATGAGCTTGACTTCGGATCCCGTAGCTCTGGAAACCAGGCAAACAGCTGGGGTGAAGCCACTGCTCCATGTCCAAGGACACCGTCACGCTTTGGGAGCATCTCTGGGGACATCCCCACCCACTCTGCCCTGCCAGAGAGGAGCAAAGTGGATGAGTCAGTCCTAGAAAGTTCATTCCTTTGACTTCTGCTCCTTGCTCTAATTAATCTTTGGGGTAATGAGATAAACAGCCCTTCCTTTAATCTTGCCCAAGCTAAATTGCGTGTGGTACCATCCACCTTGGAGTGGTCACCCAGAGCTGGTGCCCTTCCTCCCCACAGGAACCTCCTTCCCCATCCCACAGTGACAACCCTTTTCCTCTTCATCTGTCCCGAACACAAAACCACTTGGGATCAAGGAAAGCTCCACAATGGCTGGAGGTGATGGGGGGAGAGAGGGTCAGAAGAAAAGCCACAAAAAGAGAGGCAGAGAGAGCTGGTCCTGTTGAGAAACTCCAATTACCCCAGTTTGAGCTATTCCACCTCCCTCTAAATATCCCAGCAAGGAGCCGGCGCATCGGGCATGCCAAGCCCCAGCAGCTCCCCGCTGGAAAATTTTGGCTGGTGCCTCCCCCTCCCTCCACACAAACCCTCGCTCTCTCTCTCTCTCACAGGCACGCACAGGGAAAGGGAGGGAGAGCAGAGCAAAAACCACAAGCAAATGTTCTGGAGCAGTATTTCCCCTCGTCAGACCGTCGCACTCGAGATTCAAATCGTGTTTAAGGAATTTCAAGAAAAAAAAAAAAAAGCCCTTCCCCAGTGCTGGAGGCAGCTCCAGTGGGACATGCTGCTCTGGCTCACCAGTGCAAACAGATCTCTCCACAAGAGCTTAAACAAACTGGAAAATAATTAAACATTACTGAGAAATTTAGTATTTTTTTTAATATGGAAAAAAATAATCGCAGTAGACGATATACGCTGGGAAACCTCCAAGAGTTTGACCTTTAACTGAGCAGCTAGGACAGTTAGACAAGTATGCCTGAGGATAGCATATACATGCAAAGGAGCTCCAGAGGGTCTTCCAAAACCCTCCACAAACAAACCACACATCTCTTTAAGATAAAAAAGACAAAAAAGAAATGTTTTGTTCTCCATCTGCCTGTTAGGGGATGCTTAAGTCAGTGTTACACATGACATTACCCAACCCTATGCTGCACTCTGGGAGATTTTATTTCACTTGGGCTCTCAGCTGAATAGGAGGAATGAACCCTCTCTCCTGATTTTAAAAGGAAAAAAGAAAAGGAAAATGAAGGTTACTCCAAGGAGCCTTCACATTGCTCTGACAATGAAAAAGAGTGCGGGGAAGCGTGCAGAAGAAACCCATTCATCTTCTGAGGGTCTTTCAGTCAGCCAAAATAAGATGTTTCAGCTTAAACACAAAAATCCTTACAGCAAAGACACAACCAAGCCTGTTTTATTGCAGAATGATGATGGGGACTCAAACCTTATCTCTGGAAAACCGGGACCAGAGGTAACCAACCTGATGTGACTGTTTCCATCCTGCCTCCCCTACGGTCCCTGGAGCTGCACAATGTTTCCAGCGCTTTGGAAAAATAGTTTCAGGTTCTGCTGCCTCTATCTTGGCACCAAAACCAAGTTTCCATTAGTGAAGGGCTGAGGGATGATTTCACTTCAGAGCTGAAATGGGGAAACCAGCAAAATGAGTAAGATGCATCTAAATACACGCTGGGATCTTTGTCAGAAGCCTGTGCTGAAAAATGGGGGTTTATCCACTTTTTGGGGGGACAAAATACTCAAAACACAAGTGGGAGATGCTTTTAAGGAGGATTTCTGAGCTATGTGCCAGCTAATGCACTACCACCAGGGATCATCAGGGATGGTGTGGGACAGCCAGCGTGGAGAAGACACCCCAGGAGGGTGCAGGGGTGCCCCAGGATGGGCAGAGGTATGGGGACCAAGAGATCCAGCCCAGGAAAACACCCTGGGATCCAAGAGGGTCTCCCCAGGCAGCAAAGGTGCAGGAATGCAGCAGACAGGGAAGCTGACCTCCAGCTCGCTGCCAACGAACGCCGAGGTTATTCACGTCCAAACAAATAATTCTTCTATAAATAACGCGGCCGCTCTGACTTCCTGAGCGAAATCCTTCTCCTCTGGAGCTCCCGGAGGTGGAAGGAAATGGCGTCGGCTTGGGAGCTCATGGCAGGAGGCGGAACTCCACAAAACTCGTGTGAGGGGATCACGGACCGGCTCCTCCACACGCTGTTCCCGTCCCCCCGGCACACATGTGACACACACCAGCTGCCACGCAGAGCACTACACAGACAAAAAAACTTGGGTTTCCTCCTTTCCTGACCTTTTCTTTTTTTTTATGCCACAACAAGAAGGTTTGCAGTTCAATCCATTAAGTGACAGCCCCTCACGTACATTAACGATGCATCTTTTAGGCACCACTTCTCTGGCCAAGCACAGCAAATGCACCTTGGAGTCAAAAAGCACCAAGACACATCCTCGGCGAGCAGCCAGAACATGCTGCCAGCATTCCCAAGCAGGAAGGATGCAACAGGGACTCAGGCCAGGCGCACAACAGAGATGGGAAAGGTGCAGGCCCTTTCCCTGGGTCCTCTTGTCTTTGGAGCATCTCGGTCCATCTTGCTGCTGGGCTGCTTGAAGGAGCCACGAGCCTCCCACTGCCGTGGGTATGAAAACAGCAGTGGTTGGGTGCACCTGAGCCCTGCCCCGAGGGAGCTGGTGAGGCTGTTCCCGAAAACCTCCTGCTTCCTGAGCCAGAGCCATCTGTCTAGACAGAGGACATTCCTCACTCCTCCACCAGCCCAGTGCCTGGTATGAGCTGTGTCCTCACTTGTCAAGGGCAGGATCCACGGTGAAATCCCCCAGGGCAGAATCCTAATCCTCCCAGGAAAGTCAACAATGCCTCAAGAGGTGTTTTGGTACCTGAATTCCCTGGACCAAGAAGGATTCAGCAGAATGCTCAGGCATCTCCTCCAGCCTCAGGAGCTCTTCACGGAGAAGCAGCACCTGGCAAGACACCTTGGACACCTGGGAGAGGCAAAGCCTGTGTAGATGCCCAAGAGGACTCTTGCTAGGGCGGAAACATCCCTGGAAGTGCTCAAGGCTAGGCTGGATGGGGCTTTGAGTGACCTGGTCGAGTGGAAGGTGTGGGTGAAAGTGGAAGGGGGTGAAATGAAATGGTCTTTAAGGTCCATTCTAACGCAAACCAGTCTGTGATTCCATGAAACCAAGCCCCCAAGCAAAGGATGGATCCTGCACCACTGCCCAGCCTTAAGGCGCTATGGCAGCTGGAGATGTCAGGAAAAGTGAGACATGGCATCTCCAGACATCCAGAGCTTCAGAGAAAAACACGTAAGATCTTCTCTAAGAGGTCTGACCCGTACCCTCTTCTCTGCAGCCAGGAGAAAACCAGTCCAGGTGATATTTCAAAGCAGAACAGCAAAATTGGGTTCTTTTTCCTTTTGCTTTTAAGGAAATCCAGGCATCTCAGACACACAAAGGCCTGAGTGCTTCTTCCCCTGTGCAGCTATTCTGCAACTACAACTGCCCGCTGGTTCCCAAACCTTTCAACACTTGAGTCCCACTGACTTGCAATAGGTTGCAGACATGAAGTTATTTAAAGCACTTTTAAAATATTAATTGACATTTGCCTTACAGAGGGGAAAAAAAAAGGAAGAGACAGATATAGGAACCCCAGGGATCCAGACGATCCAATTTCAGGCACCTAATTAAAATTAAATTTCAATTAATTTCCAATTACTTTAGTTTAAACTTATTTTGTATTTATACTTTTTTTTTTTTGCTAGTTGTCTAAAAATGAATCTGTCCCTTTGGTTGCTTTTCAATTGAATATCATCTTGACACTCAAATTAATGCTTTTATTTGGTAACTCCGAGATTATTCAAAAATCCCTACACATTTGATTCAAGGACTTCAGGAGAACTTGACAGACATTCCCCACCTCCCTTTTTCACTACGGTAGGAATGATGAATCATTATATTTACTACAGGCTCATTCTCTGCAGCAACGTGTTAAACTTTACTCAAGTGGAAACCGAAGAGCAGAATGACAAGGTGGCTCCAGCACTGCGGACTATTTATGGAGAAAACAATGGGATCAAAGCTTATTTTGCTTATATTGTGCTTTTAAATTTTTAAATTATTTTTTATTAATATTTCCTATTTTTTTCTGATCGGTCTCAAGAGTTTAGAAACAACAGATCTTTCCTCAAGCTCGGAGTCCCCTTGTCTCAGCGCCGATGACTTTCTCTGCTTTTAAGGGACCAGCCATGGAATAGAACTGGTCAATTCAACCCAAAAGGAGGAAAATCTAGCACTTCAATAACCTCTTTACAGATACTTTGCTATAAACTCCCCACCCCCAAGAGCATGACTTGAACACTCTGGCAGCAAACAAGCAGCACTTGAATATTTAATATGAAGCACAGCAACTCATCGTGGTACGTTTTTATACTAACACAGGTTGTCATCATGTGCAGTCTCATTTTCATTCTTTGCTTACAAAAAAAGAAGCTTTAAACAACAGGGATTTCTTAATTTTTATTTATTTCATCTGCCCTGTTCTGTATTTACATCCTACATTTCGCCTG
The DNA here is from genome assembly GCA_013397775.1 of Eulacestoma nigropectus. NCBI lineage: Eukaryota > Metazoa > Chordata > Aves > Passeriformes > Eulacestoma > Eulacestoma nigropectus. The sequence continues at coordinate 970,043 of VZTE01001108.1, forward strand.
TTTCCCAGCATTATGCAAAGGCTGGGAGCTGCTGCAGAGAAACTGGATGGCTGACACTGTGATAAATACCTGTAGGCTCTCTGCCACCACTAATGAGAGAAAATATGTATAGAAGTAGGAAAAAAAAGCTCTCCAAAAGTTGGAGTTACAGTGCTCATCTCTGGAAGGATTCCCACTCATTTTTGGAAGCATGCATGCCAGGGGGGAAAAAAAGGAATCCAACAAAACCTGTGGGCGTCTGAAGCCACCTCAGTTTTGAGAGACTGAAGATCTGGTATAAAATTGGCAAAAACATCCTTCTGCAGAAAGACAAATTGCAGACAGGCGCGATTCAGTGCTGCCTGGGAGAAAACCTGGACCGGGGATATTTGCAGGGAAACTAAAACAGAGAGCAGAGAAGGGGCAAGAAGAAGTGCCCCAGAATGCTCTGCACAGATTCCTTCCATTTTGCAATTGGAAATAATTTTTTTTTCCATTAAGACATCGCTGATACATCCTGTATTTCTTCTTTGCCTCTTTTTTTCCCTAAAAAAGCCCCCAACAGAGCACTGGTTTACATCAGAGCTGCTTCTGTTGAGAACTGGGAGTTCCTGGTCACTCCAAGATCTGACGTTCCATCCCCGCACTTACTGCTTGAGCGGAGCCACTCTGGGGTCACGGTGACAGATGCAGTTGTAGAGAAAACCCAGAATATCCAATAAACAATGCAGCAAAGTGACTCCTTCGTGCCAGTCCATATTCCCCCCGGGCTAAGCTCCGTGCTCTCGCAGCAGGCTGGAGCCCCGGGCGATGGGACCGGCTCCCCACGGAGCTGAGCCAGGCTCGCAGGGAGCAGCAGGCTCATCATCATCATCATCATCATCAGGGACTTACCCAGGAGCACGCAGGGGGAACGGTGGCTGCTGACAGCCAATAAAACACCCACGCCGAGCCCAAAACAGGCACACGGGGAGCACCGACCTCACCTCGGGGAATGGTGTCTCCACACCCTCTGCGTGCACAGCTGAGTGACACTATCAGCTCTCAAATCACTTACGCGTAGTTTGGAATTGCTTGTACCTTCAGTACAAGAAGCTGAAAGATTCCTGGCACCAGCACATGCCACAGAGGACTGAAATCCTGCATTTCTTGCCCCCCAAGGGCTTTTCAACCCCTGGGACACCTTGACTGCCCTGTGGCAGCCAAAACCAGGCTCTGGGTCCCCCTCCCTTAGGGCACGGCCAGTTCCCCCCACCAGCACAGCAACCACTCTGCTGTAAACGGCCACAAAAGGGAAGAAAAAACAACCACCCCATGCAGCAAAAACGAGTCTAGAAACCAATGGAATAGTCAAGAAGTTACCACTCCTTTCAAATCATTAATGCGCAGCCTGAGAAATAATGTCAGCAAAACTGCAAAGCAAATGCAGGTTTTTGTTTTTAAGCTGTGCAAGCAGCAGTTCTAAAAAAACTCAGCTTTTCTCCAGTTTTGTTTTCCTTTTGAAATCTGTCAGTTTGAATCATTTCTCCGGATCAGGAAAGTGCTTTATGATCCTCCATCCCCAAACCCAACAGCTTTACTCGTAACGCCTTTAGAAAGGAAGAAAAAAAATCTTTCTGTTCTTTTACTCCATCCTCAAAGAGGCGGGTTGGATTCCTGATGCTCCAGCATATTTCTGTCTTTTACCACACTTCAAGGCTATTTTTTCCCTGCCAAAATATGCAAGGAAAAGCAACACAAGCCCTGCAGCTTTGGGGGAAGGGCCAGCCCTGCAGCTCTTATTATCTTTGGATGGGAAAAGGGAGACAGAGAGAGATACTGTCGATGCCTTGGATATTTCTAGATCCTACCACTTTCCTACCAAGGAAGTCTGAAACATAAAATGCCATTGGAAACATCACATGGGACATTAAAAACAAACCACTCTAAGAGTCTAATTTACTTTATTATCAGCATCTGGATTCTCTTGGATGTAACCAGCTTGAAGATCGTGCTGGTTACACAGCTCACATGCTGCTTTACACAATTTGAACCAGCACCAAACCTTCACCTGGGGCTTCACATCTTCCTAAACACATCTCTGGTGTCAAATATTTTATGGACTTGAACATTTCTTTGCATGTGGGATGTGACTTGACATCCAGCTGTGCATCCAGCCAGGGTAAGAGCAAGCCAGGGCAAGACTTGAGGTCTGGGTTGCTCCCTCATGGTTCACAATTTGGCCCACAATTTTGTGATGGAGCACATAAAAGTTTGGTGTTGACCAGTTCACAGCTGTGTGATGGTTTGACAATACAAAGCTCAGAACTTGTTAGTTTGTGAGATCAGTCCCATCCCAACCCTGCCTCAGCCCTGACCAGCAAAGGCAGAATTGCCAAATGCATCAACCCAAACCACCATGGCCATGATGATCCATCATCCCTAAATCCACGGCTCAGCACTATGGATGCTCTTCTCCAAGGATACATTTGAAATGGGGGGTGATATTAATTGCTCTGCTGAAAAGTCAGACAGAGAGCAAGCACAGCTTCAAAGATTCATTTAATTCCCCCAGAACAAGACACAAAGTCCTTAAGTCTGTTTTCCATTAGAAAAGAAGTAGCCCAAAGAGATTCCCATTGTTCTCTTGCTTCTGGGGTCGGTTTCCCAAACTTACATCTCAGCACACTAGGTCTGGATGGAACCCAAGGAAGTCCCCAAAAATGCTGGACTTTTGGAAAATGAGAGTTTATACTTGGAAAGCATCACTTTATAGGCCTTGCAACTGAGAGGATTTCCCACACGTCCCCTTGCAATGATCCCAGCACAAATTCCCTACCAGGCTGAGGATGTGGCATTCTGTAGGTCACAGGTTCATGGATACAGCAACCACATGGGAATGGCAGGAGTCTGACAAGGCACACACAGACTTACCTTTAGCTCCCTCATTTCAGCACCCAGTGTCCCTGAGATTCAGAAAACAGAGGAGGTAAAAAGAATCAGAGAATCCCAGAATGGTTTGGGTTGGAAGGGACCTGATGCTTTCTCATTCTAACCCCTGCCATGGGCAGGGACAACTTCCACTCTCCCAGGTTGCTCCAAGCCCCATCCAACCTGGCTTTCAGCACCTCCCAGGATGGGGCAGCCACAGCTTCTCTGGGCAACCTGTGCCAGGGCCTCAGCACCCTCATTATGAAGAATTCCTTCCCAATATGCCATGTAGCCCTGCCCTCTGTCAGTGACATGCCATTCCCTCCTGTCCTGTCACTCCAGGCCCTTGTCCAAAGTCCCTCTCCAGCTCTCCTGGAGCCCCTTTAGGCATTGGAAGGGGCTCCAAGGTCTCCCTGGAGTCTTCTCTTCTCCAGGCTGAACAGTTCTAATTCTCTGTCTTTCCTAACAGGACATGTGCTCCAGACCTTTTATCATCTTCATGGCCCTAAAATAACGCCGGCTCCGTGCTGCTCACATCCCTGGGGCATCCCCAGCCGTCAGCCCCGTCCATTACAACCAAAGGAAAGCTGCTGGGTTTTCATCCACGGCTCCATAAAACAACGGGCATCTGTTCACCGACTCCAACACGACATAAACCCAGACTTTACAGAGTTTATCCAAAGCAATTCTTTCCAGCTTAGGAAAACCAAGGCTCCCTGGCTGAGGGACAGGCCCTGCTGTTCCTGTGCACGTCGGCTGTCCTGCAAACTGCCCCAAGCAGCCGTGCAGATGGCAAAAATGCTCTTTTTTTTATCCTTTTGAGCAGCATCTCACTGAGATGGTCCCATGGGAAGAGTCTGGCTCAGCTCTGGAGACCACGCACGGGTCCGACAGGAACAGGACTTGCTGTGCTGATGGTCTGGGAAATCCCTCCCACCCCTTCACAGATGTTCCTCCAAACACTTCTGATTGAAACAACACCTCCGTGTTCAGATGAACATATGGCTGCGTTTGTACCAGCACTGCTTTAATTGTTCCTGCAAGGTGCTTTAAGGACAGGCTGGACCACAAAAGGATCATTACAGACATTTCTATGAAAAAATAGGCTGTAGGGTTTATTTTTCCCTCTGCAGAGCATGACCATCCCTGCAGTGTCTGGGTATGAGCCTTGGAGCCGTGGTGCAGGTGCCTGGCTTGAGGACACAAGCTGTCCCCTGCTTCCCTGGGTATCCAGCTGGAAAAGGTCCAGAGAGCTCTAATTAACCAAACTGCTCGTTTACCTTTACAGAGCTGCTTTTCCCAAGGGCTTTGCTGGAGATGAGGGAGAGATGCTGTGCCCTGTGAGGACAGATGGATGCAGAGCTGTCAGCTCGCACAGGTGCCAGTGTAAACCAGCCTCTCCAATGGTTTTATGGCCAGGAGGACAGAAAGGAGAGTTGGGAACACAAAAGTTCACTGAGACAAGGGCAGCTTTACCAATCCCTCAACCACACCAGGAAAAGGTTTGCCAAGGGATGCTCCTGCATCCCAGGCTCACCACAGATCGTTTTTTCTTTCCTCAAGGGCATCCATGTCTCATTATACATAATTCCAGCTCTTCTCAAAATAAGGTTTTACCATATGAAAGGAAAAAACCACTAGAAAAAGGACCCTCCAGCTGAAAGGGGATCAGGGAGCCTGGGTAAGACTTTCCTCCACAGGGAAACAATCCGGCTACAGAGCCACGAACAGTTTAAGGCAACAGGAGAGAACACGGATAAGAAGGAACATGTGGACCAGAGAAAAAGGGATCTATGGTTAAAAATAAATTAAAAAAGGAAAAGGCAGGAGAGTGGGATCGAGAAAGAAACCCCACCAGGAGTGATGCAGAGCTGCCTTTCAGTGCTCCAGCCCTTGTGTTTTCTGGCCTTATTTGTGAAACACAAATAATCCAGCCTTCTCCGTAAGCAGCCAGATCCGGTGGAATTACGTGTCTGAATACTCTCGGTAAACAGACGGAAAGCTGTGGAAACACAGCTTAAGGTAATGTGCATTAACAAGGGGGCCTTTATCACTCAACCTGGCACAGGGAAGCCTGCTGGCCCCAGCTGGAGTCCGTGCAACTGGTGTGCTCCATGGGCTGCAAGCCGGCCGCTCGCTCCAACTGGGGATAGCCCCGGCTGCACCCATTGATTTTTCCTCCTCGTGATGCAGATGGGACCCACTGGAAACGGGCAGGGAGAAGGGATGCTGCTACCCATCACTGTCCCTTCACGGGGCAGGAGGCAGGGCAGTGAGAGCAAAACATGTAGGAAACACCTTCCCCCTCAGTGCTGAGCATCTGCCTTCACCTCTGGATAAAATCCCTGCATGCTGCTGACATGTACCAGGTTAGGCATGGGAGAGAGGATTTCCAGCCACAGGAGCACATCACCCACTGGAAAGAACAGCAGGCAAGAGCTGACCCCATTTCAGAGAGTCGATGGAAAATGCCGAAATCAAATCCAGCTCACCCAGAAAGCAGGAGCTCAGCTACGGGAATGAGGGAGCGCAATTGTCTGGCCAGACCAGAGGATCAGCATGCTCCCTTCTGGCTGGAGGATCTAAGGATACGAAAGTATTTTCCAGACCAAAAACATACGCATTTATTTTCAAAGATCTCCTGTAAAGGAGAGTCCTGTTCCTACAGGGACAAATTCCCACCTCTGCTGAAAAGCTGTTCCAAGCCTTCTGCAAGGAAACCTCAGGGCAGAGGGGTCTGCAGAGCATTTCCCCCTTTACCCACATCTGCATGGGTGAGGCAAATGTTCCTTGCATGCAGGATGAACAGGGGACTCACATCCAGGCACCCCCCAAAGCAGAAACCCCCACTCTCATCTCTCCCTCCTTTACCCACATGAAGGGTGGCAAAGCTACTGCAGACTTCTGCTTCCACAGCGTGCTCAAAATAAATTATTATACTCAGTCCAAATAAATTGCTGTACTCAGCTCAGACACCTCAGCTCTTGTTTCCAGGCTATTCTTGACCAAAAAGAAAATAACTCAGAAAATTCAGGTAGAGCTTTATTTATTTTTTCCTACCCAAAGAAATTTTCCTTCTATTTAAACGTGCCTGATGGCAGGAGGGGAGTCAGGGCTCCTGATGAAGAGCTGCAATCCTCTGTGACTGTCAAATAGGGAAAAATAAAGAGTCTTCCAAATACCTGAGCTAGGACCTGTAATGCACAACTACAGAATCCCAGGATGGTTTGGGTTGGAAGGGACCTTAAAGAACATCCAGTTCCACCCCCTGCCATAGGCAGGGACACCTTCCACTAGCCCAGGTTGCTCCAAGCCCCGTCCAGCCTGGTCTTGGACACTTCCAGGGATCCAGGGGCAGCTACAGCTTCTCTGAGCACCCTGTGCCAGGGCCTCAGCACCCTCTGAGCAAATTCCTTCCTAACATCTAATCTAAACCTGCCCTGTCAGTTTAAAGCAACTGGATGGGTTAGTCCAAGATGAGGACTCTGATACAGAAGGATGGGAAAGACAAGACTTTGCTTTGAAAGCTGGAGACCGAACATTCTTCCTACATTTACACTTCCAGCTGTACAGGTGCCTTTTAAAGCCACACTGAAAGATATCAGCACATTTCTATGTGCAGGTTAACAGGCACCATCCGAGTGCTGCACAGCACCGTGCCCACACCACACTCTGTGCTTACTGCGGCACTTTCTGTCCAAAGACCTCAGTGTAAAACCATTCATCTTCCCAGTTCCTCTTACAGAGGGAGGAGAGGACCAAGAAACAAACCTGGGCTAAAGATGAAACCATCCCACTGGGATTGCCTTCAGCATAGACCCTTATGCATTTTTTAATTTGTTTCCCCCAGACCTGCAGAGAAGTGTGTTTGCAATAGGGAGGACACAAAAGGTCAAGTATCAAGTCAGATGCTCTGACTTCAACCTGTGCCTGCCCAGGCAGGAGCTGTGTGCTTGTGTGCTCTGCACGTCCATACCAATGTAACTTTTCGAGCCCAGAAGAGCAGGTTTTACCACCTCAATGCAAGTACAGGACAAGGTCGGATACCTGGGATGCAGGGATGTGGGTGACAGATCTTGAGACCCTGCAAGAGCCACTCTCACTGCTGCTTCTCTTCCCCCAGTATCAGAGTATCTCCCCCCAAAACCCTGCAATTCCCGATGACCTGACTCGGAAGCAGGAGCAGGGATGTCACAGGTGAGGTGGAAATACACAGGAGAGCAGATCCAATGGGAGGAGGAGCAAGAGGAGCAGCTCCGGTCACTGCAGATGCCCTGTCCCATTCCTGCCCCATGGCACAGCCACTTAGCCTGTGCCTGCAGGAGCCAGCTCCTAAATTTAAAACAGCCAGAGAGCAGCTTTGAAACAACAGCCAAGCCTCCGGGATATGTGTGTGCCAGAGGAGGAAGGGAATACATCCCCACTCTTTCCTTCGGCTTCTCTCGCAGTCTGGGATGTGGGGAGCAGCTCTGGCACCCACCAGACAGTGCCTCCATTTCCATTTGCCTGCCGAAAACAGCACGGCAGCAGCTCTAAGAGGTCTGGATTAAGGGCATCACTTCCCAGTCACGGGATCTGAGGGATCCCATGGTCAGCAAAGGGTCCCCTTGGAGCCATCTCGCAGCCAGCCTGGGTGGGCAGACACCTTCTCACCCTAACACACCTGGAATTCCCATCCATACTGCTTCCAGACTGGAATTACACAACAGTTGAGGCTGGAAAAGACTTAAGACCTAACACTGGCACAGCCACCACTAAACCATGTCCACAAGTGCCACATCTACACATCTCTAGAACACTTCCAGAGATGGAAGCTGGAATTCAACCATCCCCCCTGGCTGCACAAGGTCTCCCGAGCTGATGCTCTCCTGAAGGGTCTCCAAAAGACTCCAGGGCAGAGCCAGAGGGGATCCCTCTGCTGAGCAAAAGGCGGGAGAAGTGGTGTCCACATGGGAATCCCTCGACTTAGGCTGATGCATCCCGGTCCTCTTGGGATGCCAATGGGGAACGTTCCACAGGAATCTTGGCTTGCACATGGACCAGTGTATGCTAGAAGAAAGAAATAAATGCACAGAACAGGTGGTATACTGGAAAAAAGGAAAAATGAACCCAAGAATCCGAGAATGGTTTGAGTTGGAAGAGACCATAAAGACCACCTCGTTCCAATTTCCCTGCCTTGGGCAGGGACACTTTCCTCCACACTGGGTTGCTCCAAGGCCCAGCTCCAGCTGCTATTTCAGACAGAAAATGCTTCCTCTCTCATGGCAACACGATAAAATGAGGTATTTCTGTGGCTTCTACTTTGACAGGAAAATGGCCGGAGCTGAGAAAAGTGCAGCCACAACGAATCCCGAGCGAGCCCTTCCCATGCTCCACTGCCTGGCTCTGGCACTAGGGACACAACACTGTGCTTTATCCCCAAGGAGGATTTCCCTTCTTTTTTCCTCCTCATTACCACACATCACCAGCCAAAGGGATATCTGAGAGGAACGATAAAAAAAGCTGAATTTTCAAAAACAACTGGAATATTGCACAGCCCAATTCATCCTCTGTTTGATAGATAAGGGGAAACCAAAATCCTTTGGACAGAGAGAGGAGAACTGCAGCAGCTCCAGCCTCAGCTGTCCAGTTCCATCCCACAACCCTGAAGGTTTTTCCTACAACCACAAACCCTTTTTGCTCAGGAGTGAGGATGCACGGCCCATGCCACCATAGCCCTCATTTCCCTAAACACATGCCTGATGTGATTTAGTGTTTCCACCCTGCCAAAAGCACCTAATGGCCTGAGAGAGGAGGGGCTGCAGCATCCCTGCTCCCTCCCTGACATGCAGGACACAGCAAGGCACTTGCCCTCTAGTCCCTGTGCAGGCTGATAGGGAGGAAAGGAAAATCCAGAGTGACAAAATCCTAAACAGAGAGATGGAGGATGGAAGAAGGAAGCTGTGCTCAGGCTCGGTGCACAGGAACCCCTCAAGATTCCAAGAAGATGATTTGGGACCCACCCACAAGTCAGCCTCAGGAGAACACAACAAGAACCAGCAGGGCTAAGAAAGGCGGGAAAACCACTGCACATTCCCCAGTTTACAAGCTTTTTCCAACTGCTAAAATAAAAAAAACCCAGAGCAAATTTAGCAAAACATGTCAACAAGTTCTATGTTACAGCCCAAACACACATGTTCTCCTCAATAAGTCACATTTTTAGAAACCTTCTTTTGCAAAACCTGTTGGTGTTGGTGGGCCTTTTGTTTTCTTTTCTAGCTCCAAGTACTCACAAGCATCCTGGAGACTTAAAAAAAAAAAAAAAAGGCCATTTTTAGACTTGCATGCACAGAGAGAACTAAGAGAGTGTCACCATGTGTCTAAGATGTTAAATCCTCCAAAACCATATGCTGGTGATTGCTCTAACAAAAGAGACTGCAATGATAAAAGGAAGCCTTATGTTCAAGTACCCGTTAGTCGTGCAAGATTAGAAATTAGCTCACAATCCAATCCTTATAAAAAGGCTTTAAAAGCACAGGATTTCTCCTTAATATGAAAGCAATGAACTGATAGCTATTCATTATTGAATTACTCATTCAGATTTAACAGCAGCACAAGTACAAACCTTCTCATCTTCTGTGTCCTCTTGACAAACTACAGAGGGAAGGACGAGAGGCAAATATATGCCATGGGATTCACACGTAAACCCCACTCCCAGAATCACAGAATGGTTGGAAAAGACCCCTGAGGTCACTGAACCCCACCTCTGACTGTCACCACCTTCTCAACCGGACCAGAGCACTGAGTGCCACATCCAGTCATGATGTGAATGAACACTTGAACACTTCCAAGGATGGTGAACACCTCCAGGGATGGGTTCCACAGGAACCTAGGCTGCCTTGCTGAATCTGAGGTCAAGGATTTACTGGCTGATCAATACAGTGTATCCCCAGGGCATGAGAAGTTTAATTATGGAAAAAATGAGCCACACATTAAACAGCTTGTGTCAAAACTAGTGCTGATCACACACAAAGGAGTGGGTGGACACCTCCACGCCCAAGACCAACGTGGCCAGACAAACCATCCCCTGAAATAGCTCCTTCCCAGCCTCCTCCTCCTTCTCTTCCCAAACCTGGCTTCGGTTTCAGCTCCAGTTGTTCCCTCACAAATTGCTCCTCCTTAAATAGTCTTCCTTCCTCCTTCCTAGGGGAGGATTTGCCCCACAGGATGACAGCAGGCTGCACTATCACAGAAGAGCTAAAATAGACTTTCACTAAGATTAACATCCCACCAGCAGCTGTATTACAGTGAAATGCAACCACCTGGAGGGTTAATAAATATATGGATGGATTAATACAGAGATTGAAATTTATAAATAGACTGAACATTTAATTTCTGCAGTGAATTCCCCAGAAAGGAGGAAGGTGGGAGCACCCATAAAATAAGGAGTACACCACCCAGGCAGAACAGCTGTGCACACCATGAAGAATCAGGAAGAAATTGTTCCCTGTGAGGGTGGTAAGGCCCTGGCACAGACTACCCAGAGAAGCTGTGGCTGCCCCATCCCTGGAAGCGTTCCAGTCCAGGCTGGATGGGGCTTGGAGCAACCTGGCCTAGCCAAAAGTGTCCCAGCCCATGGCAAAGGGTGGGAACGAGATGATTTTTCAGGTCCCTTCCAACCTGTAAGTCTCCATCTGCAGCATCAACACTGGAGGAGTGTGAGGATGCAGAAACAGGAAGGAGCTAACAGCATTCTTGTCATTTACCACTCAACGCACAAAATCACGGATAATAAATCAAAGTAAATCTGAGATGCATTTTTGGGGCAGAAGGGGACCAGAGGGCAGGTGTTTCAATACCCTAAATGAGTGTCACTGCACATATCCAAAGTCCTTCCAAACGGTTTCTGGAGAGGCGGCTGCTGCAGTCTGGCTGTCTGCAAGCAAGTGATGCAGATCAAGCACTCAGCAACACTGCAAAAGCAGCTATAAACACACCTGCCATCTGAACCTGGTGAATGGGAAAGAAAACTAACCTGGATATTGGGATTACCCTTGGAAAGACCAACTGCCCCTTCCCATCCACCAGAAGTAACAGCAAGCAAGGATTTGTGCCTATTAAGCCGAGCTATGAGAATCAGTTTGTGCTCAAGTTGCGATTCACCACCAAAAAGATCCATCTCAGGAGAAGCAGAGCGCTGGGTGCAGAATCAGATACAGTTATCTCCAGAAGTTGCACCGTTATCTGGTTGCAACACACAGTTCCTCCATGGGATACGCGGTGGCGGGATGTGATAAATGGTAAAGCCATCCTTAGCAACATGAAGGTATCGCATCTATGAAACACCCGCCTCGTGTAACAGAGCAGACACACTGTGGGAAAAGCAGTTGGTGGTATGAGGAAAATAAAGAGGGGAAAAAAGCCCACTTCCTTGACAGGGTTTATTTTTAAATGATGGTTGCTCAAGCCTGCTCGGGGATTTGGTACGTCAGGAGCGGCTCCCGTGCACGAGGATGAATGGTGACTCAGCAGGTAAAAGCTGTCAAAAACATGTCCAAAATTGAAATAATAAAAAAAAAAACCATCAGGAGGAAAAACTATAAACACCTCGAGCAGTTTTGCTTTGTGCACTGGTTGGATGCCTGAGGCTGCAGATGATGCTCTGCGAAGCAAGCAGGGGAACCCCATTCTCATCCCGAGGACTCGCGGGGGGTTCCCTCCTCCAAAGGCAGGAGCCACCGATGTCAGCTGGATCCTCGACCCCAGGAACCACTTTGGGATCTGTGTCTGCCCCAAATACAACGTGCCATGGGATCCCATCACCACTGAATTTCATAGGATGCTAAAGATAGCCTTGCACCCCAAGGCGCATCCTGTCCCAGCCTTCATCGCACATTGCTCCGGAGAGGACAGGAGCGAGACTTTTTAATGCACATTCAGACAAAAATACCTCGTTTTTTTGCACTGCCTTTTTTAAAAAAAATTTAAATAAAAGTCAAAAAGCCCAGCCAACATGAAAGGCTGGATAAACACTCCTCCTTTCCCCAGCAGAAATTACAAAAATGCCTTTGAATTTGTTTTGGCAAGAAACAATGTTTTTTATGAAAGAGCTTCATTGAAAAGTCACAATTTGGAATGTATTCATCTATTCTACATTTTTAAAAAAGTTTTAATTACCACTTTAGGAGTATTTTGACATAGTTTATGGTTTGTTAGATTGTGCTGTGTGTTACAAATGCCAAACACACCTTTTGGAAGTGCCTTATTATTGTATTAATGCAAAATGTGGGGTTTGTGCTGCCGAGACTCGTGTTGGCAAATGAAAAATAATAAATTAATTCCATTTGGAGAAAACTCTGCCATTTATAACCCAGCAATTAAGAACAGATTTAATTTTAGATATTGCTGCTTTCTTCAGCTTATCGAGTTATTCAGTACCAACACTGCTACTATCAGTATATGCTCAGTTCTTTAAAAAAGAGACCCAGGCCAATTTCTCACCCCTTAAATTAGCGACGCTAGACATGAAAAGTTAATGCTGCTTTCCTCTCTCCTGAAAGCTGTAACATATGGATGCTGCTGGGAAAAAAAACAAAGTAGCACATGCTGGGATTTCTACTATAACAGGCCAAATTTTATCAGCCACGGGCACGTAAGGAGTTAACAAAAAACCACGAACCTCAACGGAGTGAGGCAGAGGTGACTATGTGTGCAAACCAGGGGGTGTAGACATTTTGAGGGAGAGGAAAACAGCCCAAATCCTGGCTGTGGAGAGATATCCACAGCCCCATCTCCCTCCCCAGGGCCAAGCAGTCATGCAGCAGATAGGAGACGGAGAGAGGAAAATGCTTTTTATTTGGCTGCGGCTCTGCCAGCGGGAAGGTGATGCCCAGGGAGGGCTGGTGCTGCGGGCAGGGCTCCAGCTGGCACGGAGGGGATGGGAGGCTGCTGGCTGCATCCCACGCAGGGAAGAGCCGGAGCAGTCCAGGGACCAGCACCTGCATCCTGGCAGCGATGGGGTAACCCCGGGACTCCCTGAGAGCCAAAAGGCTGGCGGGAAGTGGGACCTGTCCTCAGAGTCTCCCCTGGGGCACACGGCATAAAACACTCACTGTCACCACCAGCAACCTCGACACCATGAAAACAGTCTCTGTGGCCAGGGAAAGGGAAGGGAAACGGGAGCAAGGATGTGGGAACTCCCCTTCCCCCACGCGTCCTCACAGTGTCACCAGGCTCCCGGCCACCTCCAGCAGCAGGGGACCACAATGTACGGAAAGAAGGGACACACACGGGTTGTGGCAGCAGTCCAGACTTGGAAAGCAAAATTAACACATGTGGTGAGGGACAAGTAGGGAAACAGCTCTCTAATGATGGCAGTGGAGGGCCCTGGGCATCCCCTGCAGCACTGAGGTGACACGATGACACCTCTTTGCTATTGCCACAGCAGCACAGCTGCCAGGACCCGCTGTGGGATCCCCAAGGCTGGCCTGACCAAAGCAAGGTGTGTTTTTGCCACACGAATGCTGTGGGCTTGCTGCAGGAAAAGCAGGATAACGCTTTGGGCTTCTTGTTACACAGGAGGCCAGAACGGGCAGCGCACCCAGAGCTGCGTGAAAATAGCTAAGTTTGTGGTTTTTTGACATCAAGATGATAAAGATAACACTCACCACAGTAAGTCTTACTAGTGAAACAAAAAGGTTTTGTGAAACAGTAAGGGGATTCCCCCCCCCCCCCAATGCCAGCACCAAACTGGGACAGAGCAGCAGAGCTCACACAGACCAACTCAGACCTTGGGAGAAAAGATCTCAGCATCCTTGGGACCCTGCCATGGGTAAACCCAGATAAACCAAGTGATAAGGACTCAAAAGCCAGCATTCCCAGAGGGGTTTGCCAGCCCCCAAAGGACCCAAGGACACCTTCACCACACCTTGACCTGCCATGAGCCCTCTTGGGGCACATGTGAAAGCAAGCAAAACTAAATTAAACCTTTGCTTTTATAGGGCTCCCCTTTCTCCTTGGACAAAAAAAGGAAAAAAAAAAAAATCCCCAAGCACATATTTTTATTTATCAAGATTCCAGCAGTCTCTTTTCCTGCTACATCCCTCTCAAAGGCTGTACCGAGGAGGATTGCTGCACTAATTGTAAGTCTATGGAGAAATAGGCTTTCCTCTGCTTTCACACTGGAATTAGTTACGCTCAGCCTGACCTTGCATTATTTTTAAGCTCTGCAACATTAAAAGAAAATTAGGGAGACTTGTTAAATCCCTTAAAAGGTAGAACAACCCTATTGCTCCAGGTTTACACACACAAAAAACACAAACCCAAACCAAAAACGAGCTCTTAAATCACAACTACTGCTTTAATGTGGTAGGATTCAGTCTTATATTTTAAATTCATTCATTTCTCGTTCACTCAAACAATCACACCAGCTTTAATGAGCTCTCCCTATGAAAACTCCAACTACAAAGGATCACATTTGCTCATGTTCCAGAGCTCCACACACCTCGAAAGGAAATCCTAAAGCATCGTGTGCTTCTTAGCAGCCAGATTACCAGCTTTTAATCCTCTCTGCCAGATGTATTTTTAATCTTTTTGCGTGTAATAAAGCAAATTAGTGTAATTGTATGGGTAAACTGAATCAAAATAGGCACGTAAGATTAAAAAAACCCTGAATTTGGTTATGTTTTGCAGATCTGGCAACTAAGAGAGCTGGGGGCTGAATTCAGCTCTGCAGGCACTGGCACAAGGAGAAGCTGCTGCAGGGTGAGTGAGGAGCTTCATCAGCCCTTGGCCACAAGTCAGGGACTCATTTCTCCTCTGGGTCCCCTGGCAAGGGACCACACCAGCTCTTGGATGAGCAATCACAGAATGGTTTGGAAGGGATCTTAAAGACCATCCAGATCCACCCCATGCCATGGGTAGAGACACTTTCCACTATCCCAGGGTGCTCCAAGCCCCGTCCAGGTTGCTCATCCCTCCAAATTTACACTGGTCTGGCTGTCTCAAGCCACTCCCTTCCTGCATTACATGAGTTCTTTGCTATCAGCAAGTTAGATGGGATATTGGGAATAAATTCTTCCCTGTGAGGGTGGTGAGGCCCTGGCACAGGGTGCCCAGAGAAGCTGTGGCTGCCCCATCAGGCATCTTCTCACAGAAGCCACCCTGCTACCAAAACCTTGCCAAGCAAACCCAGTACAGCCCAGGAAAATGGATTATCCAGACAAGTGAGGATTCTGAAGTAGTTCAGTGTGGGCTGGAACCCCGGCCATCACACACTGAGATTACTGACTGCTCAGGGCAGTGGGAGAAGACACCAACTATTTCCTCTTTAAAAACAGAAACCAACTGAACATCAATGCTGACATCCAGTTTGGCTTCAGGAGGGATTTAAAGAACTTGGGCTTCTTCATTCCCTAATCCCACACCATGCTTCCCCCACTACCAACCAGGATTGATTTCTAACAGTGCAAAAGCATCTGCCCACATTTTTGCAATTATTTCAGACCCGGCAGAGAGCACCCTCCCCTTTCTGTAGTGTTAACCTAAAGAACAGTTGCCAAAATGCTGAGAACACAGTGGAACAATAGCTCCTCTGATGAAATTCCTCCACTCCATAGAGAAACCAGTATCCTCCAGCTGCTGTGGCTTGTCCAGAGAGATCTCCGAGTGTTTACCCGTTCCCATAAATAAAAGGAAGAAAAAAAAAAAAAAAGATGACAAACTCAAAGATTCGAGTGCAGCTTGCAAAAAATGACTGCAGAGCCCTGCCATCTAAACCACAACACAAGTTTTATTAATGCAACATTTGCCTTGTGTGAAATATAAACCCGGGACATCAGTGGAAGGAGAGCAACGCCGGCCACCTGTCCCGGGGACAGGGACTCGCTATACTTATCAGCACAGAGACCACTTCCAGCAGCTCCATCCCTTTAAATCCTCATTCTCAGTGGAATCTCTGATCAGTCGTTTATAAAAGCTGGGAAGCCAGGCTGGACAGCTGAATTACAGCAGCTATTATCCACATATGCCTGAATACCAGCAGACACCTTTATTTATAAAGGCTCTCCGGCTGACCGAGATTTGACATCGGCCACAAAAAGCACTCAGCATCCAACTGGCTGCTCCAGAAGAATGTGAGGAGAGGTTGGCGAGCACGGGCTGAGTAGACACCTTTACACAGCTTCCCTGCTGCTGCCATGACTCCTAACCCAGCAGGTTTAAGTAATTGATTTCCTGAGCAGACAGACAAAGTTGCACACCTTTGCCTCTTCCGCTATGGATTCATAATGCATTGTTTTCCCCTCATCCCTAATTCTAAAATATTCAGAGTATTTTATCAGGCCTATCCTCTCTCTTTTTAGGATCTCTGCATTTGCCAAGCTGCTGCTTGTTGATTGTTCACCTTCAGACTCATCCCCACCTGTGAGCTCATCTTCCATGAAAATTGGGAACCCACAGCACACAGATAATGCAAGTGCAAGGGGATAGGGAGGGAGAAGGTAATAAAAAAAACCAGTTGCTCGTGGCAGATTTTCTTTAGCTTTAATGGTCTCAGTGATAACCCCTGACAAGAGACAGTGACCAAAGTGTGAATTCTGCTTTAAACTGACAGAATTCCCAGGAGCAGCACACGCAAACACAGCCCACGGGGCTCAGCTGGGCCTAGGAAGGCTCTAAGTACCCGTATGTTCCCATCACACTCCTTATCTACTGTAATAACCTGAAACAGGAGCTGGCACCTCTGCCAGGACACAGAGATTGGATCCAGTTCCCCACAGGGCTCTGAGGGCTGCCCTGAGCCTGCCAGCACAGTCACTGTAAAGAAGGGATTTCCTTGCCTTGTTCCTCATTTCTTAAGGAAGGACCATGGAAAGCATCCTCCTTTGACCTCCAAAAGCATCCCCATTCAGATTGGAAAAGGCTCCAGGGAGACCTCAGAGTCCCTTCCAGTGCCTACAGGAGTCATGAGAGAGCTGGAGAGGGACTTTGGACAAGGGATGAAGCAACAGGACAAGGCACAATGGCTTTCACTGCCAGAAGGCAGAGTTAGATGGGATAGTGAGAAGGAATCCCCGGCTGTGAGGGTGGGGAGGCCCTGGCACAGGTTGCCCAGAGAAGCTGTGGCTGCCCCTGGATCCCTGCAAGTGTCCAAGGACAAGCTGGATGTGCCTTGGAGCAACCTGGGATAGTGGAAGGTGTCCCTGCCCACTACAGGGGTGGGAACAAGGTGAGCTTTAAGGTCCCTTCCAGCCCAAATCATTCTGGAATTCCATGATCCTTCCTCCTCCCAGCACCCTTGCACCCATCCCTTCCTCCCACTGCAGCCAAACCCCCAGCACCAGACTGAGCCTCAGCACACCTGTCCAGCTAAAATTCCCTTCAGATGATGAAAATTAGAGGGTTGACAGCAGCAGGAGAGCCAAGTGACCTCGGGCATCCCTCACAGCACAACCTGGAGCTCTGGGGAAGTTTCCCAGGTCCCCCCGAGGGGCTGCTGGATGGGAACCCCACAGTGCCACCCTTGAGCCCCCAGCAGCAGTGTCAGGAAGGAGCTGTGTGCTGTCCCTGTGCTGCAGAGTAAGTTGTTATGGTTACTGAAGGGTTTGTTGGGCTTTTTTTCCTCCTCTTCTAAAAAGAATTCTTATCAGTTTAACATAATACCACCAGTCAATAACAATTCTTATCTTAAAAGGTCACTCAGGTAGTTA
This sequence comes from Eulacestoma nigropectus, assembly GCA_013397775.1. NCBI lineage: Eukaryota > Metazoa > Chordata > Aves > Passeriformes > Eulacestoma > Eulacestoma nigropectus. The sequence goes on from VZTE01001108.1 coordinate 987,619, forward strand.
TAACTCAACATTTCATCTATGTTTGCATTATCTGGAGGGAAACAGCCAGGGGACTTCGTGTTTTTTTTTTAATAATCCACTTCTTTGGAACTGCAAGATTTTAAAAAAAACCTACCCAGAACCAAGCTGACCCCGTGGCAATTTGAGCACACTGGGGAACAGACAGAAAAAAGGTACAAAAAATCACGTTGATGTTTGCTGCATGAGAAACAAGAGGAATATCCCAACAGGAAAACTGAAAAGCAGGAAAATGCATGGACATAGACTGCAGCTGCTGCAGAAACACCATGTTCTGCTTGTAAACGTCAGATCAGCTAAGTTTTGCCACAACAAAAGTTGTGGGTTTTTCCCTCTGCATTTCTCTTCCCAATTTCTTCCTTCTTCAATTCCCGCTGCTGATGGGGGACAGGGAAAAGGGGACAACAGGAAAAACCCAATGACAAGAAGAACGGATGTGTGATGTTCAGGGTTAAAAACACAGAAGAAAAAGAAGAAAATGCAGCAGCATGGAAAGTGGGTTTTAAGATGCTTCCAGCTAAACCTGGTTAAACCCTGTTTTATCCACCCACTCAATTTCTTCTTATAACAACAATTAAAACTCCAAACATAACACATGCCCATTCCCCACCAGACAACAGCAGAGCCAAGGAGCAGGAGAACTAACTGGTTAAAAGACAGGCAGGTTTGTGGGTTGTCTGAAACAAGTTCTATCAAAAAAAAAAAAAAAAGGCAATCTGGAATTAATTATTTGTGAGGATCAGTAACAGAAGAGAAGCTTTCTGAAGCACTCTGTGCTTCTAAGGCAGAGCAGCCTTGCTTGGGAGCAAAGAGTGGAGCAGAGCTATGAATCTTGCAGACGACAGTCACAATATTAACATTATTTTAAGTAAAATAACATCTCCAGGCATGATAGCTCAACAAGCTGGGCCACGTCCAGCTCCTGCAAGTAACAGGGAAGGCTTGCAGGGGTTGTGGCAGGAGCTGGCTCAGCCCTTGGTGCAACAGAGCCGTCAGTATCATCCATCCACGTTTTCCATCACAGACCCCAACACAAAATGACCCTGAGTTTGTGGCAGCCCCCTTCTCTGCCCCGTGGATTATTCTGACAGAATACAACAAAGTTTTTGCACTGCAGCTCAAGCACTGCAAATGCCCTGAGAAGTCTGCGAAGGGCAGCAGCTGGGATTAATGGCAGAGAAATACATGTTTTACACCCTGGGTTCAACTCAGAGAGCAGAAATCTACAGGCATCATCAGCAAGCTCCAGACAAGAGTGCTGAGCCCAGGAAGCCTCAGCTGAGGTGCTGCACCACACACCTGCACAGAGTCCATCAGAGAAACCAGGCTAAAACTCAGACACCTTTACCAAAACCCTTGATACAGCCATGCCATGGAGTCACTGCACATAAATACATCAATAAAACCCCACGCTGTGAATGGGGCATCCGACAGGTGACCCTGTGCTGGTAAATCCTTTGCTTACAGCTCCTCTTTTTTAGCCAGACCTGTTTGTCTCCTGCATGGAGAGGCCAGGAGAAGCCCGTGCACCTGCCTCACACAGCCAGCTCCTGCCAGGTACAAAACAAACTGGGTTTCTGCCTCTGGAGCTGGCCCACTCACTCTGACCAGGCTCATTTTCAGCTCAATACCCAGAACCAGAGCAAACCAAGTCACAGGGCTGTCACACTATGGATGAGACCACCCCATGGTCTGCTCCATGAGAGAAAATCCATCTTGCAATCCCCCCGTGTCAGAAACACAACTCCCTGTGCCCACAAAACCCCTTTCAAAGAACAGCCAGCAACACCTTCTCCAACAGAGAATCCCAACCTTGTTTTGATGAGATCCTGTGCTTCCACTTAAAGCATCTGCTGCAGAAGAGGAAGTTGGGAATGGATCTGCTCACTCCAACCTCAACTTTATGTATAATTACTGGGCCAAGATGGAAAGCCACTGGCTTGGCTGTTTGCCATTGCCAAGCTCGCACTCAGCAATGACCTCTGCAAATCTCTGGGTCTCTTCTTAGGACCAGAGCACTGCAAAGATAAACACATCATTCTTTTAAGGGAAAATGGATGAACACGCAAGCCTGGGGATCCCTTGCATCAGACCTGCAGCCTCTTTTGGATCCCTCGGCAGCTCTTGTGCAACCAAGAGTTAGTAAAATAGTAATGGCCTTGTTTATTCAGTGAAAATAGAAAATACAAAGGGCACATGCACATTCAGAGGTAGATTTGCACTAACACACAGTTCATGTGAGGGCTCATCCCACCACCCTTGGGGCGTTTCTGCAGACAAAAAGGGCTTCAAAGACAACGACCTGTGCTTTGTGTGGTCTCCTGCACTTAGCTGGCACCGTGCAAGAAGTGGGGAGGAGACTGGGGCGATCAGGTGGGAACCCCCAAACACGGCACTGCAGTACAGCAGCTTCTCCTCTCTCTGATGAATCCAACCCTGGGGGTTGGGGTGCAGTGGCAGTGCAAGGGGTGCCCTTTCTCCCAGCAGTTATATGTGGTAACACTAGACACAAGCTCGACGCTGGAGCGCTAAAGCACTGACGGATGCATCCTAAAATAAAGCCGGCGTTCACACTAATTACTATTTCAGTTACACTGATTGCAAACGTAACTCCCAGCTTGGTAAAAAGTGGCTTTCATGGGCCACAAATGAAATAAAGGTGTTTTTTTGGATGGAACATGAGAAAAAGAAAGGACAAAGCTTGAGAAATTGTAGGTAGATGGGAATTTGCACCCTGATCCACAACCTTCATCAGCTGCTTCAGGGAAACTCTGCAGGAAAATTTGGCTGACCAGAATGTCAACTACTCTAAAAGCAACTGGTCCAATTGCAAATATAAAATATAAATGGTGAAATGGGCATGCAGCTTTGCTCAGATTTTGAGGCCTAACACGCCAAAGGATGCAACTGTGCAGAGGATCATCCACCGGCCACGGCCCAAGCTACAAGCAGAGCGCTTTCCCCACTCATCCATTTAATCTCGTTTGCAGATAAGTGTATTCACAAACCAGATTATTTTAATTGATGGCTCTACCGCTGGTTCCTATTCAGCTCTCAATCTAAAGCTGTCCTCGACCTCTCCCATCAATCCATATCTTGACAGTGATGCTGTGTGCTTCCTCTCCTTTACCAACATCCTCCCTGCACCCACTCTGGTGGGACACAGCTTCAGCTCTGCTGCTTTTCCAAGCACAAATGTGAGATGCCTACACAGAAGGAATGAAGAAACAAGCTGGTCCAGGAAGAGAATTCCAGCTCAGGTCTGTGGTAATACATGAAATGGTTCTCTGCATCTTTCACATGCACTTCAACAGTGGAATTTTTCCCAAATGAAGTCAGTGGGGAAATTAACCCTGGCACCAGACCCCTCACTGAGCCATGAACTACCTGAGAAAATGGTTGAAAGGACACTGCAAAGTATGGAAAGGCCTCTGGGAGAAAGCAGCCCACCCATGGGCAACCCCATGCTCCAGGCAGCAAACCATGCTGTTCCCATTAGTTAACTTTTTCCTCCCCATTTTAAGCATTACTACCTAAAAATTACTACCCAGGCAAGCTCTGCCACCCTCCCATCCAAACGACCTAGCCTTCATTAGCTCTGCCCATGGAGGAGACCTTGTCATTCATGCTGCCAAAATGTTGGGAGCAAGCACAGGGAGTATCTCCCTACTCCTTTAACTGCAAGGGACACATGCCAGGAACGACAAGGGAAGAAATTTTTAAGCAAACAGGATAAAACACAGGAGAGTAAAGTGCAAGCCCAGAAGAGTCTCCTCTAGGTCCCAGCACTGGGGTGAGGGGGACAGCAAAGGGGAGCCTTTGTAATGCCACACTACAGACCTTCCTCCAGCCTGCAGTGCTTCCCACAGCCACTCTGGAAAGCATCCCTAAAAATAAAAATAGCTTTGAATCACAAGAGAACACTGGGTGTGTAGCCTGGCTTAAAGCCCCTGGCTAACACCACTCTGTACTTCTGTACCCCTCCCCTTGGTATTTTCCAAAAATCCCAGCACTGATAGCTTTTAGCCCTCAAGTTTGCAAACAAAATCTGGGAAAGATGTGTGGCAGCAGGTCAAGCACCAGCAGGCAGGTTAAAAGCAAGTGTCCAACAGCTCAGCAGATCTGAGATTTGCCCAGGTCACCCAGAGAAGGTGGGGCTGTCCCATCCCTGGAAGTGTTCAAGGCCAAGTTGGATGGAACTCTGAGCAGCCTGGTCTGGTGGAAGGTGTCCCTGTCTGAGGGGTTTGAATGAGATGATCTTCCAGGTCCCTCCTAACCCTTCTGTGATTCTATGATCTCTCCATTTAGCAGTCCCAGCTCCTAATTTTTAATGAGCAGAGCTGGCAGGGCTGCTCACATCCCTCTCCAGGCAGAGAGAAGTGTGTGGAATGACCACCCAGTGCCAATGTCCAGCCCTGCACTTAGAATTCCCTATCACTTCCACTAAGCACAGGCTAAGCTCCTCACCCCATCCTCCTCCTTGGATGCCTCTTGGGCTCCTCCAGTCCCACTGTGTGACAGCCCAGCGATGTCCTCACACAGCCCAAGGACATTTAAACCAGAGCTCAGCATTGCAATGCAACTGTCAGCCAAGAAAAATTTAAAAAATTGGGAAACACCTTCAAACTGAGAACTGGGATGATTTTCCATCAGTGGGGGTCACTGGGGATGAACTACAAAATTTGCACAGTGCAGGGGTAGCAGCTTCCTGATGGGCCAGGAGACTGTCTGTGGCTGGGGTGGCAGCAATAGATGCAGGGCTGGAGCCACAGGGAGCTAAGGCTATAAGCAGCAAGGTCTGCAGGAATATGTAATACCTTTTAATAGACCAGCTGGTACAGTTGGGAAAAAAACCCCCACAACCACACAAGTCCTCCTTTGAGCTGGTGCACCTTCGTGCCTGGCCATTTTTTCCAGCTGCATCACTTGGTCTATTAAAAGACATTACGGTTCCCTGCAACCCTTGTCTCTTCCTTTGGCCAGTCCTTCCCAGAAGGAGGAATCTAGGTCATCCTGATGCTCCCCTTGTGATACCTGACAGCCTGCTGAAATGAAATGAAGATTTTGGCCCTAACATGTGGAACAGTTAATGTCCTGTGCACAGGCCAGAGAAAGCTTGTTGTCCTTTAAGGCCAAGAGCTTAAAGCTGTCACTGCTTCCATCAGCACACGTGGGTGTTTGGGCGCCTGGAGGACCTACAGGAGTCTTTGGGCACTTCTGTCAACCTTGCAGGAGCGAGGAAGCCACGGCTGGTGGGGTGTGATGTGGGACTGACTGCTTTGGAAAAAAACACCCAGAGGGATACTGGAGGAGACGAAAGCAGCAGCACATTCTGCACTGAATGCCCAAAGCCTATGGACCACGTTTCATGGATACAGCCCTCACCTCTCCTCACTGAGCCTGTAGCCCACAGAGCAGCCATACCCAGCACCCCTGGGAGCCTCAGGAGGAGCACAGGTCCCATTCCCACCACAAGGCACACCCCACTCCTGCCTGACCTTTACTGGTAGCTTAGAGTAGGTCACTGCATCCTGACGGCTCCGAGCAGCTGGGACTGAAGCTGCCCAGCAAGGCCAGGCTGGAAGGAAGGAAGGAAGTTATAGCAGGCTTTTAAATAGCCCTATGCAATACCTGAAACTTCTATTTCTGTGCATAGATAATATGGTTTCCATATTCTCCTCCTTCTCAGCAGACCAAGCCATTCACGCTCAAATTGAATTAACAACAATCCACACTCTTCACCAGTTCAAACCATTAAAACTCAGTGAAGCCACTGTGCAGGACAACCCCAAGCCGTACACTTCACCTAATGAAGAATGTATGGATGTCCTTCCACGTTTGCTTCCCACTCCTATTTTCCCTTTATAACCAAGCAATGGATTGCAGGTGGTCTCGTAGCCACCTGAGCAGCCCCTGCACCTCTGTGTTCTCCCAGACACCAGCACAGCTTCCTGCAAGGCATCCCTGACCTGAGGCTGGCAACAAGGTTACATCCATCCCTCCAGCCTTACGCTGGGATCCAGAGAACCATGGAATCAGGAGGCTCCTCAGGGCTTTCTGAGGATCATACACAGCTGTACACAGCAGAACCACATTGGGTTTGCAGTACTAATGAGGAGGGCTTGGCTGTCATTATGAAAATACCCTCACACTTGGAAAAAAAACCAATACAGAACTCCTTCAAACGAAATATACTCGTTTCTCTGTGGCAATTAACTAGTTAAAAAGAGTTATTTTTCTTCCTTGAGTTTTCCCACCACATCTGCCATTCATCAGACCTCTCATCTGGAGTCTACCAGGCAAAAAACAACCTGGACACCTTTACTGAAATGGGTTTTCCTCCATGCCTGGTCCACACACCTGAAGGCTCTGAGCCCAGCACCACCAGTCAGAGAGGATCTCAAAGCTCTGGTCTCCCTTTGAGACCCCTCCTGATGCCTGCTGTTGGTGATATTTCCAAGGACAGTGCTCATCCACCATGGACCACAACAGGGCTGCCACCTCCTCCTAAGGACCATCAGCTAGGGGTAACATTCCAGTTCTCCCACCTCCCCACAGTGTTGGGACATGCAATAGGTCCTGCACGTATGAAACAACCCAATTCTCACAAAGACCCAGTGTAATTCCAACACCTGCTCCAGTACATTAGCCCAGCACGTTACATTCAGCTGGTGACACCCCTTCCCAGACAGCGGATTTCACAGAAAGGGAACATGCCCTGCCTTACAGCCAGCCCCCACCAGGGGTACCAGTGGGGCACCTACAAGCAGGGAGCTAGCATTCCCAAGTCAGCAAACACCTGGAAAATGTACCAGGACCCACCTAAGGCCCCAGCCCAGGAGGGAATCGAGCCCAAATTAGTTAAGCAAACACCAAGATTCAAAGAGTAATGAGTAACGCAAGGTTCGATGACAACGCTGCTGTTCAGGACTTGGTGTGATTCCATTGCCAGGCAAGTGACAAGTGCCAGACTGCCAAACAGGCGTGGAACAGGAGGGATTTGAGGAATACAGCCGGTTTTAGGAAGGCAGCACTAACACAGGAGACTAAAAGCTATTTCCTAACTGAGCCTGGTTACAAATCTCAGCTAACCTTCCCTCCACTGCAACAGGATTGCCCGGAAGAGCGCGTGTCCTGCTCTGCAGGATGCATGGATATGTCCATCCCATGGGAAAGCCATACAGAGGGGTGTTTGCTGAGGAAGTGGAACTCAACGGATCCAGGTTTTGGCTTCAGTTACAAATGCCCTGGAGGGAGAGATCATTTTTGGAAGGCAAGCCAGGGAGAGCTCAGGCAGCTCCACCAACACAGCAAGGGCCAGGCAGGAGGCTGGATGCCAAGCTCTGCACGCAGGAGAAATCCTCGCGCCAAGCAAGGTCAACGGGATTACAGGGGCAAGCAGGGATTGCTCGCACGAGTGGAGATGGGAAGGGCCCAAGCCCTGGTCTGCACCCTGGCTTACACCGAGCAAACGCCACCACACAGGCAGCCCTACGTGACTCTGTGTCCAGGACCACTTCAGAGCCCTGTTTTCCTTCACAATTCGCCTTTCCTGATGGCAGGAGACCAATCACCTCCCTCCAATTCCCTGGCCAACTGAGGGGGCATGGCTACCACCTAGCCCACAGCTGGAATGAAAAGCCGCGACGTCAATAAAAAAATAAAATTTAAAATATATTGCTCACACCAATTCGCAGAGGGAATCGCAGCAAACCTGTGCTGAGGCTGGCAAGGGAAGCTGCAGATTTATCCTGGAGCAGCCGAGTTTGGAGAATGTGTTCCCTCCCGGCACCCCCGGGGCCTCCCCACCCAAAGGGATGGATGAGGTTCATCCCTTCAGCTGTTTATAAAAGCAGCAGTATTGCGCCCAGACGCACTCGGCAGCATTCCTCCCTCTCATTCCTGCGAGCTATATAAGGGAACGGCCAATTCCAGCCTCGCTCCCCTGTAGCCAGCCCCGATCCCTTTGCGCCGGAGCAGCTCCAGGCTTGGTTTCCTGCAGAAGGACTTAAATCCGTCCTCGGTGGAACACGGCGCTGCGCTGGACCTTGTCATCAAATGGCAGCACAGGCAGCTGCCAAATCCTGCCGGCTCGGTGCTCTAATAGGGAACAGCTGGAGAAGGACCCTGCATTCCTCCCGCCCCGTCCACACCGGGGGCTCTGTTCGGGATCCGGCCGCAAGATTTCCACCCATCACGGAACGCAGCCGGCCGCTCCCTGGCACCGCTCTGCCATGCACAGCCCAAAACCCAAGAGCTTCCAGTCCCCTGGGATTTTAAATCAAAGGGGTGCTTAGGAATGGGGGGGTTGCTTTGCTTTTTATGGGTTGCAGGATTCTTTTAGTTCGGGATTTTTTTGGGGGGAGGTGTTGGAGAAACAGAACTACGCAACTAAATGACATTTTGCCTTCCCTACTGACCCTCTGTATCACAAAAACTCTCCTTTAAGCAGCTTGCATCCCTGCGTACATCCACACTTAGGAACACACACATCTGTAACACACCCCCCATAAATAAGTACGGGAACACACGGTGCAATTCGCACGGCGCTTCTGCCATTCCCATCCTGCTCCAACTCCCATTTACTTTGGGGGAGTTGAGTAAGTTGTAATGGAGAATAAATAAAAGAAAAATAGACTTTTGGTAGCCACGCACATTTTTTCTGTCCCGCACCCTGCACGCTCAGTAACATGAAACAGTCCACTCATATTTTCTTAGAGCTCTACTGAAACACAAGGGGGTATTCAGAGCTGCAGGAAAAAAATGCGTCCAAACAGGATCTGAATGATGAAATAGGAATTGCCACATTTAACAGGAAAAAAAAAAAAAAAGAAGGATAACCCAGTTGCCCAGACCTTTATACAATAACAGTTCGTCTGAGGTAGCGATGGGCTGCTTCTGCATGTTGCAGAGAGCAAAGCAAGCCACGTTGCCCAAAAGAAGCCTAGAAAATCCAGACTCTACGTGACCTGACTTACTTATTTCACAGGAAACTGCATGGAAGGAGGAAGGGGGGGCACGGGGGGGGAAAGAAAAAAAAAAAAACCCCACCAATCATTCATGCTACCGTAGTTACACCACGCCATGGAGCGGAGTAGTTCGCCGTGAAAAACCAAACTGAAATAAGCCAAACCCCGTTTGGAAAATAAAACGTGAGCAGAGAAGCCGTTCCCGCAGTCGAGCTGGGGGAGCCCCCGGCTCCCAAACCGCACCCGTTTCTTGGGTGTATTTTTTTAAAAATTTCGACGGCATTAGAGCATCGCCCGAGAAGGGTCGCAGCAAACGCCACCACTCACCGGGGTTGTTGGCCTCCCCTTCGAGGATGTGGAGCTCGGTGCAGTCTGCCAGGGAATGCTCGAGGCAGAGCTGGAGGAAGCGAGCCTGGGTCCGGCTGACGCGTTTGAGCAGGGAGAGCAGCGCAACAGTCTGCTCGCACTCGTTCCAGCCCTTGAACCACCCGGCCAGCACGCCAACCTGGTCTCGGAACATCATGGTGAGCCGGAGGGACAGCTCTGCGGGGAGAGAATAAATAACCGGGACAGCCTCCCTGCCCCGGCGCCGCTGCCGCCACCGTGCTCGGGTCAGGGGTATTAAAAATAAAAATAATAATAATAATAAAAATAATAATGATTTAAAAAAAAAAAAAAATCTCCTTTGCGACGCGAAGGGCGGGTTTGGTTTCTGGACGCCGCTCTC